>JASDFA010000014.1:21972500-22297500 GCA_035772735.1 Datura wrightii | reverse complement strand
ATGGAGGTTAATACGAGTTTTTTTTAGAGCATAAAAATATGACCTAGTTGGATGAAAATGTAAATTTATTAAAGACATGTGGATTTAATATCATATAGGTAAATATAATATTTTTTAAAGTATAACGGGAAATATGACCATAAAATTGGATTAAAAAAAATAAATATGTTGAAAAAGTATAATGAAAGAAAATTATAACTTATTTGAGAGAGTATAAAAACAAATATGACCCATTTCCTTTTCAATTTTATATAAGTGCGCACTCGTTTGACCATGCGAGATGAAAATTATGATTTGGAATCATGATATGAGATCACATTAGATGAAGTTTGAAGTTTTGTTTGGCATGCAATTTGAGATTTTTAAGTTGTATTTTTTTTTCCATGAACATAAGAACCTCATAAGTTGTAAAAACTATTCCAATTGCCTAAATTCTTATACAATTTTATCAAATATATAAATGTTCATAATAAAATATAATACACTATCATAAAATCATTCTAAAAAGAAATACAACTTAAGAACTTAACTTTAGTTCAATAAAAAGTAAAATTAAACGTGAGTTATATTGTACTACTCTTTAATATAATCCTCCCATATAGTACAAACAAAGGTTGACAGACAATTTATGTCAAATATAATAGTTGACAAAGGTTGTTTACATTTATTAAATAAATGATGGGTAAATATAGTTGGTATATATAAAATGACGGATCTTTTTTACAAAATATAAACTTGTGGGTTAAATTTTGTATTTGAAAAATTCCATCTCATGATTTGAAATCCAAATCAAGCTTTTTGGAGAATTTGAGATTTCATCTCATGATTTGAAATTATAAGATGAAATCGCATGTCCAAATACTGATTTGATCTCATAATTTCAAATCATGACATCATATCGCATGTCCAAACGCCTACATAAAGTGTGTTTGGTATGGATCCAATTTTTCAATGTTTGATTAGTAAAAAACTCAAAATATTTTAAAAAGGAATTTTTTTTTTCAAAAAAATAAATTTCTTAAAAATTGAAAAAATGACTGTGCTACTGTAAATAGGAAAAGCAGGTTCGTGAATGAAATTCTAAGTTTATTGTCTCATCTCCACCCATCCAATGTTTTAACCCCCCACTTCTTGACTACCCCAACCCCCACCTCCAAACACCCACTTCCACTTCAACCTGCCTCATAATGTTTTGCTAAGTTAAATATAAATACTTTTGAGATAATATTTTTTTTACTTACTTATTAAATACTAAAGATTAAGTAAAAAACTCATTTATTCAAAAATATATACGCTATTCATTTTAGTTTATTCATCTAATTTTGATTTGACTCGAAATTTAAAAAAATATTTTTTTTTAAAAAATTTTGCGATCTAGTAAAATATTTTTTAATATTATGATCTTAAAACATACTATGAAAAAATTTAAATTTAAAAATTAGTAAAAAAAAAACACTCATAATATAAATATTTTTCTAAGAAAAGTATTAAAAAATAAATAAATATATTATAGAAAAATATTTTCCTACGTGCGAAACACTCACAATTGTATTTATCAAAACTAATCGTTTGGAAATTGAAACCCACTTTTCCACTGGCAAAAATTTTCTCCGCTGAGGACTGTTGATCCGTATCTTAGAAAGAGGATAAATTCACAGGGAGGGAAAGAAGAAAAGACCCGAATCCGAAAAGAGAAGCCCTAGCCGAAGCACACATCTTCAGCTAATAATCTCGCTCGTACAAGCAATTTCCCATCACCATAAATTGAAGCGCCATGGCTGGAAGAGAAGTTCGAGAATACACCAATCTCACCGATCCTAAAGGTTTTTTCCCACAATTGGCCACACACATGTGGTTGTAGCTAGTTTTTTGGTATTCATTTGCGTTTTAGGGTTAACATGTAAATGCAAAAAATAAATTGCAGATAAGAAATTTGGGAAAGGAAAGGACAGGATAGATGACGAGGAGGTCACTTTCCAACGCATGGTTTCCAAGGTTAGCGAATCCCGTTTCTGTTCTCAGAATTTGTTAGAAGAACGAATTTTACTTCTGATATGAGTTCCATCTACTTTTACAAGTTCTGAGACCATAACAAAACTTGAAAGTTGATATTGAATTGGGTAAACCGCCTCATTTAACAGATTTAATGGTGCTTATTATGTTCTTATAAACTTGGATCATTAGCTGTTTATAACTTTTCATCCGCATATATTGAAATAAATGATATCTGGGGAAGATTTTAGTAGTGGATTGAAGAACTCTAGAAAGATAGCGCGGCTTATGATACTGCACGTTTGAAAGTAGGAGGGTGTTAGGATTTTCACCATGTTCTATTGGGTGGTGTTGAAGTTGAGTTAGTTCATTTGGAAGAAGTCACCTTTGTTGGACCACATGTTTTCATCCATAATCTGATTTGAAAGAGATTGCCTGTGAAAATTTGTCTATTTGCTTTAATCAACTTCAAGTCTCTTTCCAATTTCTTTGTTTTGTGAAATGATTGGATTATCAAACAACTTACTTCCACAAGGCTAATATAGCATGTATTACTCTCATGATAAGTGTGGTTGCTCCGGAGTTAAGAACACTCCACCCTGGCCAAGAGGTTGAAAGTTCGAGTCACCGAGTTGGCAAAGCAAGGAAGTGTAATTGACAACTCCCTGGGTAGAGGAGGGTTTGAGGGGTGCCATTTGCCATGTCAAGGAAAGAATTAAACAATAATCTACTTCCTCCTTTCCTAGCTATCAAAAGTAAAAATATAGAATAAAAAATCCCTATTCAAATTCTGGAAGGTTGAGAAACAGTCCTTGTGACTGCACTTCTTATTTGCTCCTCTCTGCTCCATCTTTTTGCTACTGAATATTAAGTTATAGAAATGTTTTATTAAGCCTATCCCTTTCAGAAAAAGAAGAAATGTTTTATTAAGCCTATAAGCAACTAGATAAAGCTGTCTTGATCACAGGAGCGCTTGATTATTCCAAAAGGCAAACACTTAAAAAGACAAAACAGCTATCTTGGACTGAAATAAGGGAAATATTTGGTTCACCTATTAGCATTTGAATAAGGTCTTTGCAGTAAATTTGGATATACAAAGCCTTTGAGGACAGACTTAGCAGTTCTAACAGAAACATTTGATGGTTTTGAATAATTGTAAGTTCAGATATGTCAGAAAAGCATGTTATCTAAAGTCATTTCAGGGTTAGATCATGTTATAAATATCCATCTGAAAATGCCCCAATTTCTGATAACATGCCCTGACAGGGATATTGGCTTCTCCTTCTGGGTGCTTGATATGTTCAGATGCAAGAGGTTGCTGGGGAACGTGGAGGTTACCTTCATGGAAGAGGCGGTATAGATTCTTGCTCAAAATAATTGCTTCCTCCTTTTTCTTGGTACATTAATCTGTCCATATAATGGAAGTGTGGAATAGTTTCTTGAGCCTTGTTTAAGTTATGTAATGCAGCCTTGGACAGCGATGATTTGCTTTATCTCAAGGAGCAGATGGAAGCTGAGGAGGATGCTGAACGCCTTCTGCGACGTACTGAAAAACGTGCTTTTCAAGCATTCAAGATATCCTTTTTATTTGTTCCTTCCTTTGATGTTACCTCTGGATATGTGGTGACTGCAAGTGCTAATTGAATTTCATTAACACGTAGAATTTTTACAAAGGTTGATTTGATGATTTACCCCATGAATTTTAGCTTTGCCAGCAGAGAGATGTGTTGTGGCTTGCAAAAGCACTGGACACATATTACTTATCCCCAAAAAGGACGTTAAATATGTATGGTTATCAAGTTGTATAACCATTTATTTCTTCTTTGTATTGCTTAACCATTTTAAACAAAGCTGTTGCTGATTCTTCACCTTCATCTATTCCCCTGCCACTTCGCGTTGAACCCAAGCCAAAAAGTGGAATCAGGTACTATTCATTAACTTTGCCTCTTTTTTCTTTTAGACACTTTTATTCTTTCATGCCTTTTCCCCTTGTTTGTTTCCATCTTTTTAATTGTTTCCAATTTGGTTTTGTGCGCAAATAATCAAAGGTTAGTTTTTGTGTCCAAATATTCAAGGAGTCGAACTAAGATATTTACTGGTTTACAGGCAGCAAGATTTACTAAAAAGGGTTTTAGAAGTCAAGCCTAAGAAGCAGAAGGTTTCTACAGGGTCTGATGGTAGTAATTCCATCTCAAATACACAGGCTACTCCTAGTAGTAACTCTGATTCCAATCAGGAGAAGCAGAAAGAGGTCTTGCCAGCTAGACCAAATGACAAGGGAAATGAAGCAAAGGTAGATAATCCGATAAAAAGCTTAGTGGCAGCGTATGAGAGTTCAGATGATGAAGATTGAGTTTGTATGATTCTTAGATCATAGTGTTTAAATCACCAAATATCCTTAGTACTTGTTATGTGGCCATTTTGATCAAGGATTCTTTGAGCGCACAGCAGAGGTCCAAATCTTCTTACCATATATTAGCTGAGGAGTGAATATCGACGAACTGTATGTTGTAATTGACATAGTTGAGACATGAGGAGATATTAATTGTTTTGCACAAAATTTGCATGGAACTATTGCCGACCTCACAGGTCCCGTTCCCAATGAAAGCTACATGATTAATTGATTTTGAAGGATCATTTGATTTATGACAAAATTAAGTGCAGCCAATTCTTTGTAGAGCTTTATATTTTGTTATAACATATAGGCGTTTTTGTTTTTCTTTTTAAAAAATAGTTCTTGTACAAAGCTAATCTAAATAAATTCTAGGACAAAGAAGGATATGCAATTTGGATCTTCCAATTTACCGACTCAAAAAAATTTTGAAGAGATGGGATATATCATTTAAAATAAAAAGGATAAAGAAGTTGGAGCATTCCCAAGCTTCGTATACATTGCACTTAATAGCCGATCGGAAGCAAAAGGCGCTATATATTACTTTTATTAGTTTTAATTAATTTATTTAATTTCAATTAGAAATAAAAAATTTAAAAATAAAAAAATTATTTATATTAGCATGAGTGGAGACTTAAAGCTGAAGTAGCTTCAGCTAAAGGAGATTACAAAAAAAACTAATTAAAGATAAATGGTTGCACTGCGTTCAAAGTTGGTAGCTAGCGAAGAGAGTACTATTTGAAGTTATTAATTTTATGTCGTTTGATTTAGAAATCGTGTAACTAAAAAAACTGATTTTTAAATATAAATGTTTAAAGTATTTTTTAAGTGATGAAATTTATTTTAATAAGTAGTTATATGTTTGGATAAACGTAGTGAAACTTAAAAAAAAAATTTATTATGTATTTAATACATAAGTGCTGTTAAGCATTTATTTTAGGTCAAATGACTGAAATGCTCTTAAACCAGTTAACTCTATAAAAGATGAATTACTATAATATTTTTATTTTTAAAATAATTAAAATTTAAATTAATTTATATTTTTATTTATTTTTAATATAAAATAATTATTTAAGTTATTTTTATTTTTAAAATATATAATTTAAATAAAATTAGGCAAATCTTCATTTACTTTTTATTAGGAGTATAGTTTTATTTTTTATTTATAAAATTGCATATAATAATTTAAATGAATTAATACTACCTCATTTTTTTTCTTCAGGTTTTTAATCTAACATACACACACAAAAAAAAATTTGTCAAAGATTTGAGTGAGGGTATTATTGAAATTAGAAAAATATTATGAAATAAAAAGGTAAATAATTTGGTCAAACCTAAATGAGTTATAAGCCAAAAACTAAAAAGTTGATATCTACCAACTTTTGACTTTTGACTTTTTAAAGCACTTTTAACTTAAGCATTTTTTAATAAAATCAAACTCTACAAAAAATTAAAAAGTGTTTATAAGCTGGTCAAAAACTTTTGACCAACTTATAAGTTAAACCAAACACCCTCTTAGTTTTGGATTTTAGCATATAGATGTGTAGGAGGAGAAGTAAGATAAAAAATAGGGAGAAGGGTCAAAAATACCCTTCTACTTTAGTATATTAGCTAACTTTGCCTCAGGTTATACGATAGAGCAAAATATACCTCGCCGTTAACAAAGTAAACTAAATTGCCCCTCAATTGGATGGACTCCCCAAGTTAACTTAAAATACCCAATTTCAATTAAATTACCTATTTTTCGTTTAATCTGAACCCGACCCACTAAACTAAATAAACTTATCATGATTTAATTATTCAAAACAAAACAAGTTTTCAAAAACTATTCAAAGAAGAAACCTTAGAAATAAAAGGAGTTTGATCATACAGTTATTTCTCCTCCAAAAATATTGGAACAAATAAAATAGAAATCAAATGTTTACCAAAATCTCTTCATATTAAGAATGATGAAGCCTGATTTGGTAAATATTTTATTGCTATTTTATTTATTCTAATATTTTTGGAGGAGAAATAACTATATGATCGAACTTCTTTTATTTTTAAGGCTTTTTTTTGAATAGTTTTTGAGCACTTGTTTTGCTTTGAATAATTAAATATAATGAATTTATTTCGTTTAGTTTGGGCGGAGTCGAATTTAAAGAAAAAATGAATAATTAATAGAAACGGGATATTTTAAATCAATTTGAAGAATTCTATCTAATTGAGGAACAATTTTATATACTTTATTAATGACAGGAATATATTTAACCTTATAGTATAACCAGGGGCAAAATTAACTAATACATTAAAATAGAGAGTTATTTTTGACTCTTCTCCCTAAAAAATACATATATAATACGGTGTCGATTGGATCGATCAGACAAAGGTATAACGCATGTAAAATACGTGTCAGTATTCATGCAGTGCTTCTCCCAAGTGTCCCACTTAAATCCAATTTTTATCTTACTGGAACCCATCTATAAACCCCGCCCCTCGACTATATCGTTCTCGGGTAGCCTCATCTTTATCTTTTCTTTCTCAACTACACTAGCTAGCTAGCTAGCTTCTTAGATTTTTGAGTGATAAAATTTTAAGCAGTAGTAGCCTAATTAATTGAAGTGAGTAGTGTAGATCAATAATCATGCAGCCACGCAGGTATGCCTTTGGGAGGGTGGATGAAGCTACACACCCTGATTCCCTGCGTGCCACTTTGTCCGAGTTCCTCTCTACCTTGATTTTCGTCTTTGCTGGAGAAGGCTCCGTTCTTGCTCTTGGTAATTTTGATACTAACTAACTCCTATTTAATTTGTATCTGTATCTATTGTTCTTGGAAATTTGCATATATCAGAAAGTACTAATTACACTTCTATATTCATCTGTTTCATTTTATATGATCTATCTGACTAGACAAGTAAAAAAGACAGATGCACAAGACATCCTGTCCCAATGCAAATTTTTATGGATTGAATTTGTGGCCTATTAGATCACACGGAGACAACTTACCCTTACTTCAAGGCTAGGCTACCCATCTGACTAGACAAGTTATCAAGAGAAAAAAAAGTATTTTCTACATGTCAAAAGTACACTTTTAGAACTTGTGATCTTAACATGTCAAAGTAGACTTGGCGAGCATATCATCAAAGGAAGAATGAAAGGTTTAAAATTAGATGTTTTTTAAATATGAAAGCAAGGCAGAGCTAGCCGCAAGCGGTTTATCAGAATCTCATTTTGTCGAAGAATTACGCTGGTTGTATATAACCACTTAATTTATCTCTCTTTATAGGATAGTAGATGTTGAATTTCATGTTTATATATATATAGTTGAATTTTTCTGGTTCTACTGTTGTATAGAAGTGTCAATTTGTTACCACAAAATAAGAAGGAAATTAAAGTGTCAAATAAAAAAAGGGGGAAGAGCATCCTTTACCAATCATGCATGCATTCAAAAAGGTCATTTGAATATATATGTATGTGCAGATAAGTTGTACCCCGATAGAGCTTTAGGAGCATCAAGATTGACTGCAATAGCAGTGGCGCATGCATTTTCGCTCTTTGCAGCGGTAGCGTCGAGCATGAACGTATCCGGCGGTCATGTTAACCCGGCTGTCACATTCGGTGCCCTTGTGGGTGGCAGAGTTAGCGTCCTTCGTGCCATCTACTATTGGATTGCTCAGCTCCTAGGTGCTGTTGTTGCCTCTGCGCTGTTGAGGCTTGCTACTGATGGCTTGGTAAGACAAAAGTTCTTTCTTTTAGGGGTCTTGTGGTACAGTGATAAGGAATAGTAATATCTGAATGAAATGCAAAATTATTTTATCCTAGAATATCAAGTCTTATCATTTTTCTAGTGCTTGGTTGCGGTATTGGGAAATATTTTCTACGAAAAAGGAAATAAAAATTTTACTCTCGGCGGCTGTCTTTTAAGATCACAAATTCTTGAAGCGTTACTCCTCTCTTTTTTTCTATTTACGTGTCACTTTTTTCTTCTAATTAGTCTAAAAAAGTCATCTTTTCTTATTTAGTACAACAATTTAACGTCAAAGTGATCTTTTCTTATTTAGCATACAACAATTTAACGTCAATCTTTTCATTTTAACTTTAATGAAATGATTCCTAGTCACAATATATTTTTTTTGTTTTGTTTTACATCAAATTTCTAAAGTCTTTCATTTTTTACTTAACTTTCATGTTCAATCAAAAACACTTACTATAAATTAGGATAGAAGGTGTATTTCATATCGTTTGTTTATTTTTTATTTTCCTGACGAAAGAACCATACGGCCCTGGCTAGCTTAGCGTTCATTTGTGCAATTTTCTCTCTTTTTTAAAAGAAAAATAATTATTTTTTGAGTTTTATTATTACTATTATTTTCTTGTTGGGTGCAGAGGCCAGTGGGATTCGCAGTAGCAGCAGGAGTTGGCAACGGGAATGCACTTGTAATGGAAATAGTGATGACATTTGGGCTGGTCTACACCGTTTATGCAACTGCCATTGATCCAAAGAGGGGTAGTCTGGGAATTATAGCACCTCTTGCCATTGCTTTCATAGTGGGAGCTAATGTCCTTGTGGGTGGGCCTTTTGAAGGAGCGTCCATGAACCCGGCAAGGGCTTTTGGGCCTGCTTTAGTGGGCTGGAGGTGGAAGAACCACTGGATCTACTGGTTGGGCCCATTCGTTGGTGCAGCCATAGCTGGACTTATCTATGAGTTTGGGCTCATACAGTCTGAAGCTCCTGTCCACACTCACCATCAGCCTTTGGCTCCAGAAGATTACTAAATATGTTAGAGCAACATTTGTTAAAAACATTTGTGCTCTACCTATGAGGACTTGTGTTGTTTTGTGAGAGTTTGTATATTTTGGTCTTTTTGTTGCTTTTTCGTTGTGTATTTGTATGGAGACTTGTTTAATTTAAGTTGGTTACATGTTGTAAGTTTCTAAATAACAAAGGCAATGTTGCCAGTGTTACCTTCATCTTGGAGTTCAACTTACAATGCCAAAAAGCAACTATTGGGTCAAGAAGTCGTTCGTTAAAAAGCTGATCGGTAGATGATATAACTAGGAAAATATATGGTATTGCAGGGATAAAAAAGATATAACTTTTTTGTTTTTGGTTCAGCTGATTAGTTATTTAAACTTCATCATATTGTATTAATCTTTTAGGTATTTCAATTAGAGATACTTTTATTTATTTTTTATGCAGCATAAGAAAATGACGATTTCTTGATTACATTTCAAACAACAGGTGATTTATAGTAACGTCATTGGTCTTCAATTTTTAATCCTGCCTGCCTCATAGGAAAAGTTTAAAATTCAATAAATTTTAAGGTTTAATTTTGAAAATTTTTCTACGAAGCAAAGAGGGTTAAAACAGGAAAAATTTAAAACTCAAAACAAATTTTGAATTTTAACCTTGAAAATTTTCTATGAAGCAAAGTGGGTTAAAAAATTTAAGACTAGCCATTTTAAAGTCATTGCAACAGTTATAGGGTGTTTTTAAAACGAAAGTCAAAAGTTGATAGAGACTAATTTTTTATTTTTTGGTTTATAATTCATTTAGGTTTGATCAAGTTATTTATCTTTTTATTTCATAATATTTTTTTAATTTCAATAGTACCTCACTTAAATTTTTGACCATTTTTTTTTTGCATATTAGAAAAAAAATAATTAAAAATCTGAAACTAAAAAAATTTGAGGTAATATTAATTCATTTAAATTATTATACTCAATTTTACAAATAAAAAATAAAACTATGCTCCTATTAAAAGTAAAGGGGAGTTTGCCTAATTTTATTTAAATTATATATTTTAAAAAATTAAAAATAACTGAAATAATTAGTTTATATTAAAAATAAATAAAAATATAAATTAATTTAAATTTTAATTATTTTAAAAATAAAAATATTATAGTAATTCACTTTTCATAGTGTTAACAATTTTAAGGCATTTCAGTCATTTGACCCAAAATAAGTGTTTAACAACAGTTATGTACCAAACACATTAATAAATTTTTTTCAACTTCAACACTTTTATTCAAACATATAACTGCTTATTTATAAAATAAGTTTCAACACTTAAAAAAATATTTTAAACACTTATATTTAAAAGTCATTTTTTTCCAACTAAACCAAACAAGCTCTTAGGGGTCGTTTGGTTACTGGATAAGGCCCAAATTAATACATGAATAAATTTTGTATCATGTTTGGTTTCCAAATAGGAAAAAAGCTATTCATGTATATATTTTATGCAATATTTGGTTGGTAAGTTTCAAATGTTGTATAAAAGTTATTCATGTATTAACTTTATAGGGTGTCTGGTTGTATTTTAGTAATTCTACATAATTAATACTCACATAACGTATGAGAAAATCTATATATAATTTTATGCGGGGTAGAAGGTGGAATAATTATGTGGATATTAGTTATACATGGATTAAAATAATAAAATTACATATTTACCCTTATCAATTTACTTTTAAAATCTTTTTAAATTCGATACTTTATTTAAAATTATCACTTTTATCCAAAAATTAGTTATTCGTTTTTTTTCCGGTGTACTTTTTTATTTTTTTGTAATTGAAATATTTTACATATATAATTAAAATATATCTATTCAATTATGCAGAAGAATATACATTCTACCATCAAGTTGGGCTGAATTTTTTTAAAAAAACTAGTGGCTATATATATATATATATATATATATTCAACCAATGAAACACTTTATAATAGAATCCTATACTATTTGTTTACTTATTTATTTGTAAATAGCATGTATTAATTTACAACAAATTAAAAATTCAATAATCAATAATTCATGTATTGTAATTTCTACACAACTTAATCCTACATAAATAATACCTACATAACTAATATTTGCATAACTAATACCTACATAACTAATACATGAATAACTAAAATGTGCATAACTAATTTCTACATCTCATAACTAATTCATATATTACTAATACCTGTATAACTCTAACCCGTAACCAAACGATCCCTCAGTGTTGACAAAATAAAATCATACTTTGTTAATTCATTCATATCTTAATGTAATAAATAATAACTTTTTAAATGAATAAAATTTGAACTTCAATTCGACCCGTAAAAATATGAATGAGGAAACATTGAGAGTGTGTTTAGTATGCAGATATTTTTCAAAATTTTCTTATTTGGTTGGTATAAATATTTTTCAAATTGATTTATTTCCCTTCAATTTTTTTTTTAAAAAAGTTTCCACATATATTAAAGAATATGTTTCTGGACCCCAATATGAATTTGAAACCCGAAAACATGAGACCCGATCTTTAAATCTAATTCTGAATTTTATCCTAATCCAAATTTAAAATTCAACTCCGCATTTCGAGAATTTGAAATTCTACTTTCGACTCCGACTCAAGATCTAACTGGAACTAGACTCCCCTACTTCTCTCTTAATTTTCAACTCGAATTTTAGCTATCGACTGAGATCCAAAATCGACCTGAAATCCAACTCTCAATCCCAACTCGATACCTAACCCTGGATCCGACTCCCAACACCGTATAGTTTCCTGTCGTATTACGCTTTAAATACCAGTTCTAAATATGGCTTGTCCGCCCAATTTTACGGATTTAAAAGGGGACAACTTCATCAAGCCCAGAAAGCCGCAACAGCCCAGCCCAAGACGAGCAAGGTTTCATATTTAAGTTCCTCTATACCGAGAGGGTTAATAGATACGTGGGAGATAATTTCGATCTGCCGCTAGCCGAAAACCCTAGTAGCAGCAATAAGCGAAGGGGAAGAAGAAACAAAGCACAACAATGGCGACACAGGAAGTAAGGACTCTCTCGACAAAAGAAGCTGATATTCAGATGATGTTGGCTGCTGAAGTCCACCTTGGTACTAAGAATTGTGACTTCCAAATGGAGCGCTACGCCTTCAAGCGCCGCAATGATGGTATATAGTCTTTAAATTTCATTACCTGTTTCATTTCTATGGTTCTATGTGTCTTTCATTATGTCAAAAGCAACTCTCTATGCATAAGAGTTTTCAGATGCTTATTATTATGTTGGTATTAGGGGAGATCGGTTTCGTAAATCCACGAAGATGTTTTAGATAAAAATGTAACTATCAGCCGGAAAGTTTCAGAATTTTTAGTCAGTGGAGGCGCCATTACTCAGTGGAGTTGTTCTAATGTATATTACTGAAAACTTTTCAGGTCTCTTTATTTTTATGTACACTGAATTACATGGTAGGATCTGCTTATTTTTAAGGTTAAGCTGGTGTTTGGGTATCTATCTTCCAGGTGCACTTTGTCAAACTGTAAGATTCCTATCAATTAGATTTAGGCACTTATCCTGCAGTTTGAGAAAGCAAATACGTAACATCAATGGTCCTTACAGATATCTTCTGCAACTATTCTAAAGCCCGTAAATTGATTCAGTAGTCATGTGGATAGAGTAATTGTCTAGTTTGGGGTTGACGTGTTGCTGTGGCAGGTCAAACTAATGCCTATACTATATATCCATTGAATGCAAATAAGTATTTGAAGTACTCTAAGTTTGTTAAGACTTGGGAGCCTGTAATGGACAAATTGTGATAGATTGTTCTGTTTGTAATTGCTGGTTTCTCTGCTAGATAATCTTTTCAGCTTTTGGGCCTGTAAGGGAAAATTGTGATAGTTTGTTCTGTTTTGTAATTGCTGGTTTCTCTGCTAGATAATCTTTTCAGCTTTTGGGCCTGTAAGGGAAAATTGTGATAGTTTGTTCTGTTTTATAATTGCTGGTTTCTCTTGTAGATATTCTTTTCAATGTTTTACTTTTCATGTCTGGAAAGATGATGTATATGCATAGTTGTCATCAATCATTTTTTCTCATATTGGACTTCTTTTATCTGCAGTATGTCATTCTCTCTTTTTTTTTTGTGTAATTCCATAAAATCAATCTTAGATGTGCATTTTCTTTTTTGTTTAATTTACTACTACTCTATCTGGCCATTACATTTGACTTCAAGATCATGGTGGTGTTACAATGTTTTCATCAGTGGTGTTTGGTTTCTGTTTATCCTGACCGAAGTATTTATATTCTTAGGTATCTACATCATTAACCTTGGAAAGACCTGGGAGAAGCTTCAAATGGCTGCCAGAGTGATTGTTGCTATTGAGAATCCTCAGGACATTATTGTGCAATCTGCCAGGCCATATGGGCAGAGAGCTGTCTTGAAGTTTGCCCAATATACTGGTGCACATGCTATTGCTGGACGTCATACCCCTGGAACTTTTACCAACCAGCTTCAGACCTCATACAGTGAGCCGCGACTCTTGATTCTCACTGATCCAAGAACTGATCATCAGGTTTTACATATCATCCTGCTATTAATATTCTTTGTTAAACTTGCCTATGATCATTAATAACCTGTTTGAATATTTTGCAGCCAATTAAGGAAGCTGCACTTGGGAACATCCCAACTATTGCTTTCTGTGACACTGATTCTCCAATGCGCTATGTTGACATTGGTATCCCTGCTAATAACAAAGGAAAGCACAGCATTGGTGTTCTTTTCTGGCTCTTAGCAAGGATGGTACTGCAGATGCGTGGGGCCATTAGTCAAGGACATAAATGGGATGTCATGGTAAAGAGCTCTTTATTCATTTTATTCTGTCTTAGCTCTAGCTCCAGAGTTTCATTCTGTTGCTGATGGTTGTGTGCTCTTCTGAAGTTTAATTGATGATTTACTGCCTACGTTTTCTGTCTGTCACTGAATATAGGATTTTTTGTTTGCATCTGTTAATTTCTATTTTTGCAGGTTGATCTATTCTTTTACAGAGAGCCTGAAGAGGCAAAGGAGCAAGAAGAGGAAGTGCCTGCAATCGCAGATTATGCAGACTACTCTGCTGGTGCTGCCCTTGGTGGTGACTGGACTAGTAGCCAAATCCCCGAGGCGCAATGGACTGCAGACGCTACTGCACCTGTTTCAGCTGCCAGTGGTTGGGCTGGAGATGGAGGTTAGTTATACTGTGAAATTGGTTCCTGGTATTCTCTGCTAAAAAATTCAATCCCAACTGAAACTTATATGCTTTGAGATCTTTTTAGCTGATAATCTTTTGCTACTCTTTTTTCTCCTGTGCATCTGTAAGCATTTGACGATTTTAAGTATTTTCTCATTCCTAAATTTAGTGGCACTAGTAACTTTATTTTCTTTTTTTAACTTCTCCAGCTGATGGCGGATGGGACACAGCAACTGCCCCTGTAACAGTTCCTCTACCAGTACCTGATGCTGCCCCTACTGGTGCTGCAGGCTGGGAATGAACTTTTTCCCGTTGAGCTCTTCGTCCTTCTTGGAGAAAGATTAGATATTTTGAGTTTCTAAAGTAGATGGTTTTTTTAATGGCACAGTTACAAGGATTTTGACTTCGTGGATGTACTGAATTATTTAATCATTGCTTAGAGCAGTGCTTTTTTGGAGAATCTAAAAGTGCTTTTGTTTTGAAAGAGTGGAAATGCGAAATTTGTTGTTTCATAACTCTTACGCTGATAGACCTTACCTGTTTCTGCTTTAATCAATTTTAAGTCTTGGACATCGATTAGAAATATTTCTTTTAAGGTAAAAAATCTGAACAACCTGAAAACACGTCCAAGTTTTCCAAGTACTTGTTGCGATGCCCATGTTGTCATTTATGCTTGAGTAAGAACTTCTCTGATTCTTGCACTAACGGATTGTACTAAATTGTCGAGTTTGCATTTCCATCTCTCCATCTATGGACTTGTTTAAGGATTAAAGAGCATTGATCTGAAGTTTTACAGCAATTCTGATACTAGGAATTCTAGTGTTCTCTATATAGGTTGTTTAAGCGATCATGACCAACAGCACCATATTTTTTCTTAAAAAGGAAGACAAATCAGCTACCTCTGCCATTGTAATGTACCATGCCAGAACAAGAGGCATTTGGGCATGAAAATTGTGAGTATTTGAAAAAAGTAATTTTCAAAGTGAAAAATGATATTTGAAAATTAGAGTTGTCTGGCCATGAATACAAATTGAAGTTATTTTTCTTAGAGTGAAAACAGCTTTCTGATGTTTTTCAAATTCTGAAATTTTATGGCAGGACGTGTTTTCCAGAGTTCAAAAGTAAAAGAATTTCATGGCCAAACGTCCGCTTAGTTTCCTTAAATTGTCCCGTCAGTATTCTGATGGTTGTTGATTCTTGCATGCAGAAAGGAATATTTATCTTCCTCACGTTCCTCAAGGAGTATCTCTGGTCTTTGCAAAGGCATGATTAAGTTCAAGTCGCTGAACCCAGATTGAAGAATCACACACACACACACACACACACACACACTGATGGTATTAACAGAAAATGAAGAATTTTGGCTAATGTTCTTTACTATATGAACAAGAATATTTCTTTTTTTGTAAAATTTTCAAATTTATTTTAAAATATTGACGCTTTGTTGCAAGGAAACACTTTAAGATGATCGTAAAAAATTCATGTAATTGACAAAGAAAACCACCTAATATTTTATGTTTGAGTATGACGTTGAACATAATGGATAAGGTGTGTGTTTGTTTTTGAGTTTGTTCAAAACTGAATTAGCAAGCTCAATTTTTTGAGCTTTTTTTTTAAAAAAAGGAGAGAAAAAGTGCTATTCTTTAATGAGAACATCTCCCAATTCAACAAGAATGACATGGTAAAATGACTAAAATAATCACTTTTAGTTTATCGTACAATCAACGTGGAGCTATATTTTACTTGCAACTCTTTCTCCAATTAAGCACGAAAAAGCTTGTTTAGTCCTTCAACTGAACTTGTTGTCTAACTCATGAACTCTTCCTCATGGCAGCAGCTAAAGCTGAACCATTGGACGACAGAGGCAAAATATGGAGCTTTCAATTCAACTTTGTTCCTTCACAGGGTCGACAGTTTTGTGCAGCATTGGAGGATTTTGTTCGCGAAGACATTGAAGTAACAAATATACGCCATTAACCAGTAACGAGATACACTCGGGACTTGTCTGGTCAAAGTAAATGAATTGGTGAAGCTGCAAAATTTACAATATTCCTCTTTTTCACTGTTGTCCTCTCATTCTCTCAACTAAATTTCTCCCCTTCTCTTCTATGTGACGTGCCCTCTCTTCAAGTTTCTCCCCCATTTTTTTCCCCAAACCAAGCATTCTAGCCCTTCTCCCTATTCTTGTAGACTTCGTATCATCTTCTCCAGTAATTTGATTTTTTTCCTCAAGCAGTACCAGTTGTCGAGAAGGTGACTTGCATTCTATGTTCTCCTCAGTGCTCCTGAGGTGACCCTCTTGCTGTTCCTCATGCTTCAACAACGGTGCTCTCAATTCTTCCAAAGGCAGGTTGTTTATGCTAGGCTGCGCTATAGGAACTGATAAGGATGCATGTGGATCCAATGACTTGCTTTGCAGTGCAGACCATCCAACTTTTCTCATCTTTTCTTGTTTGCTTCCGGCATTGCTAGCGGTGCTTCCTGTTTCTGGACTATGCATAGGAAATGATAATAATGCATGTGGATCCAATGACTTGCTTTGTTGAGTAGTCCATCCTGTTTTTCCTGGATTTTCAGTTTTGCTTTCAGCATTACCATTGGTACCTCCCCTATCGACTTCAGTGACTCGTGTTGCATCTGCAGGTTGGGAGCTGGGTGCTTCTTGTCTGTTGGCATTATTACCTGCAGCTTCTCGATTCAGCCATATAAATGGAGCAACTTGTCGGGGGACCCAGTCATCCTTTTCCGCTAACATGCATGGGATGCATACACTTTCACAGTTTGGAAGTACCAGTGTTTCCCGAATAGCACCCTGCATTTAGTTATGAAGAACCAGCTTAAGCCTCTGAAGGTAATCTCACCTATTTTTCTGTCGGTACCAGTACTAAGAGGATTAATTGCAGACAATATAATGCCTAGGGGTGGCAAAAAGAGAACAATTTAATTGGAAATGTTGCATACATTGCTCTGTTGAATTAAAAATTGGATCAAATTCAAGCATTATACTGCTGTAAAACAAGCCATAGGAAGCAGAGCCATTGGGGGTTGAGAATGAAACAAGAAAAAGAAATAGTAACTTATAAAAAAGAAATGATCTAAAAAATAAAACTTGCAAGGCTGGGAGGTTGAAGAATCAATTTGGCCGAGCTGCTTCACAAACAAAGAACTTCATGATGCATGGAGATGTGGGGAGGGGGAAAATGGGGTCATTTCTTTTGGTCCTATTATTAGAAACTCCTGATCAGCTTTCCATACATATTTTGAAATGGATCCCTAGGGTATTGAGAAATGTGAGTTTTTTCACTTGGCTAACTACGAGCGGGTGATCTTGATGGCGGAGAATTTGCATTAGTTAACACGTAGTTGTCATTCTTCTAATGAAATATATTACTTATTAAAAAAAATATTATAACAAACTAGTTATGCATGCTTACTAGTTTGCATTGAAGGTTACTGTATCAGCTCATGCATTTTGTGTTGAAGGTTACATAACCTGCCATTAATCTGTCTTCTTCAAATGAATTTCAGCAACTGAATTACTCCGGTCCCTGGATCTCAAACGACCTTTCTTCTACAGTGTCCAACTAGATCCTACTTATTCTAAGACCAATTTAAAGTGCACAAATTTCACTTAGCCAATGTCAAACTATGGATCTTTTGGGGGTCAACTGACTACAGCTGCTACATCACACAACAAAGGAATCAGGAAAGAATAGGATTACATATGGGAAATAGCAGTGTAGCACCTATTGTCTTACTGAGAAGTATTGAAGGAATGAAGATACTTTCTTTCATATTCATTGCATTTTGCTGTTTTTTTTATACTTTTGGAATCATAGGAAGTACAGAAAGGGGCCAAAACTACCATGAAGTATTGGAATTGGTATAAAAATACCCTCTTTCCACCTATTTGACTAAATTTGCTCCCACCGTTATTTTGTGGTTCTTTTCTACCCTTAAAACAAACGGCCGACACCCTATTAAGAAACTCTATAATTATTTAACACATGGTGTCACCTGATTGGCCTAATTTTGGGTCCCATAGTAAAATCTTTTTTAAAAAACGCTCCCTCTCTCTACACACTCCCGCGCCACCCAACCCCCATGGCCCACTTCTCCTCTCTCTTCCACTTTAGTCTTCTTCCTCCCATCAACTCCCCTCCAAGAAAGCTATGGAGCAAAGCTTGAGAAAAGGTCCCTCTTAGTGCTCCAAATCCTACTCAAAACTAGAAAAGAATTCACGGTGAGATACTTATTTTTTTACCAAAGCAGGTGATGAAATTGGCACCTCTATGACAATCAGTCGTTGAACATAGCTGGAGCAGACATTTTCGTGGTTGAAATCGGCAGTGACAGAGTTGCTATTGGCTTCGGTTTTGATGGAAGAGCAATCTGATAACAACAATGACAGTGTTTCTGATGAGGAAAACGACGTGAAGATTGAAGCAAAAGGTCGCTGGAGAGTTTAACGGCGGCCGGGAGAAACATCCAGGACCATGAAATCAACATGACGCCACAACAACTAGAACAAATTGCAACATCTTCATCATCTTTTGAAACCAATTGAAATGTTCCATGCTCTGGCTTTCTCATATTTCACATTATCAAACACTTCATTGTCCATTTTTCACTTTTTAACAGCAATCAATTGGATTCACGAAAAAATGCAGGAGAAAAGGGACACTAGGTAGACGAGGCTAACCAATTAGATCAATTGAGACACAGGAAAAAATTTTGAGTTAGCAAGTGGTAAGCAAAAACGCCCTTCACAAAGTTCTTTTTGTTCCAATTTCAATTTTCAATACGGTATGGAGGACAATGGAGAAATTCATGTACACAATAATATACACACACTGATCTCCACAAGAAGCACACAATGAGAGAGAAGTGGGTGATGAAATATTTAAAGTAAGGTAATTGAGGCTTCTGAAATGCACACAGGATTTTTTTTTTGGGAGGGGGTTGATGGGAGGAAGAAGAGTGGAAGAGAGAGGAGAAGTGGGCCAGAGGTGGTTGGGTGGCGCTGGTGAGTGTAGAGAGAGGGAGAGCTTTTTTTTTTCCAACTACAGGACCCAAAATGAGGCCAATCAGGTGACGCCGTGTATTAAATAATACTAATTTTTTTTAATAAGGTGTGGGCAATTAGTTTTAAGGGTAGAAAAGAGCCAGAAAAACAACAGTGGGGGAAAATTTAGTCAAATAGGTGGACGGAGGGTATTTTCGTACCAATTCAATACTTCAGGGGTAATTTTGGCCCTTTTCCGTAGGAAATATCCACTTATACAGATACCTGGCTAGATTTTTAAGGAAAGATACTCTTTGGCTCCAACTTGTTTGGGATTGAGTCACAGTTGTAGTGTAGTACTCTTTTGTATAGAATTGGGATTTGACATGGAATCTCCAATCACTCAATATCATATTTTTTTCGTAATGATGATTGCTAAATGCCTTTTTCCAGTACTTGATACTTAAGACATTGTCAATATTCTAGAAGTTTTAGCAAAGAGGATACCATGCCAGTCTGTTAACCCATTACTATTAGTCTGTCGCAAATATCCTCTAGAAACCTTGACTGACTGAAAATGGACTTAAGCTAGCTAATTGTTAGAACTTTTAAAGGTAAACACATTTCAATCTTAATCACCCACAATGGTAAAAATTTAAAATCATGATTAAGTCAATATAAAGGGCGTAAACGAGAAGAAGAGATGTATGGACATGTAATCAAATTTAGGCCAGATAAATTCTCAATCTGACCTTGAACCGATTGATTAGGAACAAAGAGAGATGCCCACTTGAGATCTTATGCTCCCCAACAAAAGAGTCCAAGTGGAAATCTATATCCGGCATCGATGTGAATCCGAACCATATTTGATCTGAAGGTGGTGGCTTTATGTATAGCCTCATAATTCCTTGAATGGATGCAATCCTAATCCCCAGCGAGAGTGGTACCTGGTGAGTTTAAAGATTCAATGCTTAGAATGCAAAAGAGCTTCTTCTGCAATTTGTTACAGTACAAGAAGAATAAGACACTATGTTCTTTCAGTACATGCACCAATAAAATCAAAAACTTTTGGCAGGCACAGTATGATTAAATCACTAATCGTCTAAGCAACACATGCTGTAGCAGAATGCTGCCATATCAGAAGTTCTCATGATTGTATAACGAGTAAATCCTTTTTCATTCAGAATCCATTGCTCAACCATAATTCATACTGTGTTCTCCTCGGGCATCCTTGTTTTACCGGACGTTATTCTATTGTCGTAAACTAACAAGGATACTAAGGTCAACTGAATGACATCAACTATGGTTCCTGCTCTGTAACAAATAAGAAGGTCATTTCAAGTCAAAGTAAAGAGCACTGCCGAAGTTTTGCTGCATTTTATACAAAAGTATTCTTGGATGTAGGTTTTATAGTACATTAACCTGTAGATTTTGCAAACTCAATCTATTGAATATCCGGAAACTAATCCAAGTCCAGTGAATCCCTCAAGTAGACCCTTTTATAAGGAATCAAGCTAAAATTACAAGAACTCCAAGATTTAGCTCAAAGGATCATGTACCATGACTTTAAGGACTATAAGGGAATCAAACAAGGAAACCCAAGGCCAATTGATCTCTTTGAATCAAAGGGATCTTGAGACAAGAACTCTTCTTTAGCTCATTTTCATTAGAGGCTTACCATTAAGGGCATTTTTGTACTTTTGGCTCTTGGTTTTCAAAACTGTAGATACCCATTATATTTGTGTTCTTTCTTTTTAGAAAGAAATAATTTGGGGGAAAAAACCCTGTGGGAGCTTAGAGTATCTTAATTCTTAGCAACTTTGGTCATTTTAGTTAAGGTAAGATAATTAACTCTTCTAGCTTAGTTTAGCTTGTTTTCTTTAGATATTGTAATAGTTAAAAATTCCAATATTCTAGTTTGCGCTTTGGTTTCATTTGGAAGTTGATTTCTCCATTAAAGTTGGTTGTTCTTCTTTATCTTTTCGCATCAGAATCTGCACTATAATAAATTTGCAACTACTGGATTCTGAAAATTTACTATGAACCAGCAGCAGTTATTTTGCAAAAGATGTATTAAAATTTGAAGGGAGAAAATAGTTGTACTCGTGCACTCTAACCACTAAACTGTAACCTTGGAATCAATTTCCTTTTACTTGAACACCTCTTAAACACCAGTCAGTACAATGCTCAAGGATGCCCCTATGTAAAGAATTAAATTATTAGCCCTGAATGGTTCCGGTTAAAAGATTTGGTAAAATTGGGTGGGATAGTGTAGTGATTCTATCCTCCCCTTCGTTTTATTTTTCCTTCAACCCCCCAAAAGTGAATAGCGGGAATTAGTTACTAGTTAAAGAATCACCTAAAATAGTTCGGCCAAACAAGATGTTGTGAAGACAGGACTTGATCCTTGATAAACAGGGATTAAATTATGAGCCTTGTGAGATACTAAACTGCTCTTCCCCGTAGATAAACAGGGATTAAATTAGCCCCTCCACCCTATCTGTACAAACCGAATAGCCCATTAATTAAATAAAAAAGTTGTTACCAACCTGTGAGACCTGCTTGGCAACAGAATTAAAGATAGACTTCCACTTAGACACTTGAGGCGACACACTTGGCGTGCTATTGGAGCTTCTCATCCCATCTGATAATTCACATGATTAATACACCTTGATTACTATCTAAATAATTTTTCTTTTAGAAATAATTGACTATTCCCTTTATATAACTGAACAAATAACCATTAAGCATGCCCAACCAAATTAACATGTTATGATTGCAACATCCAAATTTCTGAGAACATCAAAGGAAATATTACCATCCTTGCTTTGGTCCATCTTATCAACATTAACTTCAGAATGCTTTTGCTTTCCACACTGCTCAACCCCTTCTAGTAAATCATACTTCACATCATCAATAGCACTGGATTCTATTTCTGGTTCATCCCCTTCAGGTAAATCAAGTTCTTGAACTGCAACCCTTGTCTCGACATCCAAGATTGCACCACCAGAATACTGAAGATCAATTTCGAAGGCCCAAAACTCATTCATGTCTGAGGGAAGAACCCTCATTGCACGAATATAGGGAGGAAGGTTACCAATATTAACAGCAGTACATGTCACTTCGCCTATGTAGCTAGGAATTCGCATATTTGACAGTGTTCTCTACAATTAAGTACACACAGAATCATAGGTCAGTTCGACAAAGAAATTTTTTCTAATGTAACAGAATAATGGAAATTGCAACCACCAAAAGTTGTGGTTGAGTGGTAAGTACTCCTCCATCCTTAACCGGAGATCTCGGGTTCGAGCCCTTGGTATGAAATCGCCTTTGGTAAGGAGCGGTTTACCACTTTGGTGGGACTTCCCGGTGCGAATCTGGATTAGTTGGGTCCCAAAGTGGGTACCAGACACCGGAAGGGAAACCAAAATAAAAAATAAAAATAATGGAATCTGCATAAACTATCAACCATTCCAGACCCAACTTCTAAAACAGTAGGGTTACATAATATGGAACCAAATTCATTTCTTACTCAAACACTTGCAGCTGACAAAACTCGATTACTAATTTTCTACCTACAGTACAAATTGTAAAAAGATGTTCATTTGCTTCAAAAGCAATAGTTAGCAAATTATGAAGTCAGTACCGAAAAGCTTAAACTAAGATAAAACATATACTAATGGAAAGAGAAAGGAGATTGCAAACCTGGATCCTGGCTTGCAAAGAGGTTTTCATCTGATCGTTTCTTTTAGCATCAAAAAACAAACGTGATATTAACAAATTCCAACAAAGAGTTCCTTCATCACCAAAAATCCTGTCATCAGAATCTGCATCAGAAGTAACAGACATTTGACTCCGGCTTCCTGATCCAGCAGATGTCGATGTAGATGAAGGCACTACAACGTCCTTGGTAGAAAAATCAAGAGGCTTTCGTGTTGGAGCCAACTTGACGCCTCCACCAGCAAAAGGAAGGTCTTGGAAGGAATGAGCTTTCTCACTTATCTTCCTTTCTTCATAATCTGACGTTGAAATGCAGCTTCCTTTATTTTCTGGAACACTCTTAGAAGCTTTCTTGGCAAGCTTTTTCAGAAATTGCCGAACTTTTGATGAGGAACCATCAAACTTACTTGATTTATCACCTAAATCAACACCAACGCTTGAATATGGTTTCATAAATGAAGGATAACCTGCATTTAATGACATCAGGTAATTTTGAAACTCTACATTCAACTTGGCAAACCACTTTAGTTTTTCTTTGTCCTTGCAGGAAGCAAGACGAAGGGCTTTGCACCATGCTTCCTTCTCCCAACATGTCTCAAGATAAATGTACAGTATTCTACTTCCTTCATATAAAGTTGAAGTTCTGTTCTCTATTTTGATAGGATATCTTTTCGCCCTGTAAGATTTAGCAGATAACACCAATTGAAGTTGTAAGTTATTGTTATTACATATTTGCCAAACAATTACACAAACCACATAACTGTGTGCTCAATAAAAGGAGATTAACTTCTACATAAAAAGTATACAATATTACCTTCTCTAATGAAGTCAATTTTTTTCTGAATTGATTACCTCTTGCATTCTGAACTTTTGTACTCCGATTTTTCACAAATCGTTTGAAAGAATATGGAGAATTTCAATTATATAATATATTATTAAGGGTGTGTTCCGTATGGAGGAAAATGTTTTTCAATTTTCCCATGTTCGGTTGGTCAAATTTTTGGAAAACATGTTCTCTAGGAAAACAAGTTCCTTACAAATGAGAAACGTATTTTCTAGTGGAATTAAGGAAAACAACTTCCACAAGTGGCATTCCACATTAATTGTGTCCTCTCCACCCTCCAATACACCTTATTTTCACCCTCATCCTCACCTTATACGACCAGTAAAAAACATAGTGTTGCGGTTCAACAAAAATCACTTCAAAATATAATAGTACTTCCAAAATTACCATTTTCTAGAGGACAAGCTTGAGGCTGAGACAGCTGCTATCATGCAACCTTTCAGTGGAATTTCTACATGGGAACCATCTGACTTCGTTAGGACAAGATGATGATCCTTGATTTGGGCAAATTTCTGAGTAGGTGTAACCTCTAAGATCTCTCTCTTGCCCTTTTGCTGCGTCAAGGTTTTGTCCACAGGAAGAGCCTTTGGTATTTTTTCAGATTCTAGAACCCAGACTTTTCCCTGGGAGACAGAACACAAGTACAATACAGTTAGTTGAAACTGATCAAATCTATTTAATAAAACGTGAAAGGAACTTGAATAGACAAACAAACTTGATGCCCAATTGCACCATGTCAGCAATTAAAAGTTATCTCCAAGAAACATTTCTCAGAACAAAATTGTGGAAAAAGAAACATTGTTAATAAGATATTATTTCAAAATTATATTTACTGTGGAAACGACATATATTTTTAAAAGTAATAACGATATCCTAAAAAGTCTGAAAAAAAGTAAGCCCAGACACCATAATTTTAAAAAAACTGAGAAAGAAACATAATCAAAATTATATCCTCAGCTTGAAGTTAAACAGCAGATCTAAACTGATAATGATACAACCTAGGGAGAACCACACACCAAAAGCTAGCTACTGAGGTGGGAGAGCTCAAGGCATATAAGCCCCACATTAGCTCCCCATTTAACCGATTTGGGACTCAAGTACCATACCTTGCGATAGGATCACAAACAACCGGCTCAAGTAAGAGATCAATAAATTTAATTTTTGCTCAAATTTTTTATTCTGTTCATCATATATAATAATTTAACGCCATGTACAAAAATAGGCCACCACACAACTGACTCAAAGTCTCAGCTTAGTCATGTTACTCTATTTTCAGAATATTTCCTGCAAATGCAGCCTTGCATCAATCCCCACTGACAAAATCACCAAATAAGTTGTTGTTTTTTCTTCTTATAGAGAGGTATCAGTTGTTCTTTTTAATTATTTTGTGAGTTAATTATCGACCCTTCAGAATTTTATGAACATTTGAAAACAGTAAGGTGGCATCGGCATCTTTATGCTTTTCTTACTAATCTGTGACCTTATGTTGTAGATTCCATCAGTTGAAGAGCACCAAAGTATTAATCAAATGTCAATGAGTATAAATCAAACTTATCAAATGGTTTAAGATTTAATGCAAGCTGATATAAGCAATATCCCTTTTTAATGAAGTACCTCAGTACTTGTACAAAATCTATGGCACTTCCAAACAGTCCCAAGCAAACACCTTAACCACTTAAATACAAGATATTTATGTGATAAGATAATCTGCCAAGATATGCTTTTGAATTGTTCAAGTAATAAGGCCTTTTAGATTACTTTACCTTACTGTTCAATCCTTTAATTTCAACGGCTTAGCTCAGGCTCATTCTACAGCCCCTTCTTTTTTTCTCAAAAGTGAAACGAAACCAATGCTTAATTTTCCTGTAAGGATACCAATGGGAAAGCCCCAACTTTTGACCACTCAAAGTCACCGCTAAACAAGCTGCTCGTTACTTTCAAATCCAGTTAAGTTAATAAATAATATATCTGCAGAATTATCAAAAATAAATAATATATCTGCAGAAATTATTGAACTATACACATATTTTATTCTATGTACAAGTATATAGAGGTTAGGCATGTACATCAATAGCCTTAAGTCTTATCTAGACACACCTAAATAGTCTATATGAATTTAAACAAAATCTAAAATACATCTTATCGAGTCTATATATTCAAATGTTCCAATTACATTATATTTCCCCCCCTCAACTTGAGCAAGAGAAGGTACAGTGTCTAGATTGGATGTGAAATAAAAAATCGAATGAGTCACATAACAAAACCTTTGATGAAGATGTCTACTATCTATTTGTCCATAGGTATACTTTCAATAATAGGTAACCGCTTGCTAATTTTCCTCTTACAAACTGAATCAATTTCTATTAATTTGGTATGACCATGTTGAAGAGGATTAGCAACCATAGGTTGTGCTAGTACTATCACAGTAAAGACAATTGGTCAAGGAAGGATAGAACAAGTCCCTAAAACAGTAATTGGGAGCACAAAACCACAACTGTAACAGTATATTTGACCTCAGAAATGGGAGGAGAAACTGTGGATTGTGTCTTGATTCCTAAGGAATTAAGTTGGAACCTATGAAACAAAATAAAAAGTAACCTAGCTATTCGTAACAAGATAGCCAGCCCCAATCAGCACAAGGAACGGAGATATTCCCTCTGTTTCAATTTATTTGTCTTACTTTCCTTTTTAGTCCATTTAAAAAAGAATTTCTCTTTCCTTTTTCGACAACTTTTTAATTTTAATTTTCTATATGACATATTTAAGACCACGAGATTAAAGGACATTTTGGTACTTTCAACATACTATTGTTTACTTTCTTAAACTCCGTGTCAAGTCAAAACTAGACAAACAAATTGAAACAGACGGAGTAGTAATTTAGGGTACACTTATTTATTTAATAATGTCTTAACACGCTCTTTTCTTATTGGCCGAGCACATGGAACTACCTTTCTTAATAATGGGCAGTGGTGAGACTTGAAACCAAAACCTCTATCTGCTCTAATACTATGTAAAAATTATTGAACTGAACACACTTTGTATTCAATATACAAGTATATATAGAAGGTTAGGGATGTAAATCCATAGCCTTAAGTCTCATCTAATACATTCAAATATAGACTCTAAGTACACCAGACTTAAAACACATCTATACATTCAAGCGTTCAACTTACATTTCTAACAATGTCCCTGAATAGAATACAATAGGTCAATAGCTAGGCACACACAGGCTCAAGAATCACATATACTCCCTTTATTCAAAAATGTCTAGCACTTGTCATCTCCCGAAATTTCAATCTAAATTGAACACCCACATTTTTATGCCCTTATTCACTACATGGATATGGGAAACTTGCTAAATACTTCTAATGTAGTTTCCAAATTCTAATTTTACAACCAAAAAATATATATTGACTTAATCTAGTTAATTTAGTCGCCATATTGACTCTATGTAAACCAACCAGTCAAACTGAGCAGCATAAACATTAAGCAAGTAAAAAGACATACCTGCTTCTGGTACAACGAGAAATCGAAATCCCCGGGAGAAGATAGCGACCCGTCGGGTTTTGCTGTATCCACTTCACGAGCAACTCTACGGTTCAACCATCGTATCAAAAACACCAAACCCACAGCTTCCACCGCAAGGACCGTTACAGCTCCCAGAACAAACACTATAAAGAGCAATAACATCCTTCTCTTTCTGCTAAATTTGTCAAAAATTGCCAGTAACAAGGCTTCGCTATGTCAAAAATCCATCATTTTCTACAGAAAAATCTTCGGATCGTTAAACTCTTTGACCAATTTCAACAAGATAAAGAGGGAATTCGAGAGAAAAATAGGAAAATATAGGCCACCACTCACCTGTAATTACGAAGGAAACCGTTAAACTAGCTAAACGAAAATCTCGGGTAAAGTACTATAGCACATTTTTATGGGGTTCAAGCAAAGTTGCTGACCAAACTCTGACCAACGCGTTTGTAAAAAATATAAATATTTGAACTTGTTTAAGAAATCGAATTGAAGTACCATTTACTCTAAAATTGTCTGCTTTTGAAAAAGACCTTGTTATTTTTTCTATTTTAATTTCTTTTTCCCATAGTTTCTTATAATTCTACTGGTGTGGTCCATGTTGGTTCTATTAAATTCCTATCATTCTTACCTATCCAGGCCCAAATCAGGAAAAGAGGATCGTCATTTGGGTCATTTGCTCGTTTGTCCCTCCTATTTTGTGCTGGTATTTAAGGGTTATTTGCACAAATATTTTTATTTTAATATAATTTTTAATTAGATTAATTACATATCATTGTATATTTAAAAAAATATTTACATATAATAGTTATAGTTTTAAAAAATTGTTATAAACGTATTTGTATTATAGTGAATGTCTATAAATGTATTTGTATTGTAGTGGATACATGTGTTTATATTATAGTCAAAGTCTATCTTTTGGAGAAAAGTTAGGAGAAATTATCCCCTCTTTCATTGTATTTCATCCCATCAAGAGAAATAAGAACTTCTCTCCTTCTCTCTTTCTCTACAATATTCTTATTCTTTCTTTATTATTTCATAACACGTTATCAGCACGAGTCTCTATCTTGAGCACTCACTTTGAAAGATCAGAGGTAAGAAAAATAAAAAAAAATTCCGAAAGATATATTACTTAACCACGGGAGTGATATTCCTTTGGTGATATTGTTGCTCTACGACTCTACTGTCTCAAAATTTGAAGGCCAAAGTATTATTTTTCTCTTTCTTTTAATATGGCTAACCTTACGAAACTTGATTTCGTTGCCCTTCAAAGTTCGGGCAAGAACTACCTTTCATAGGTGTTGGATGCTGAAATCCATATGGATGCAATGGGTCTTGGAGACACCATAAAAAGTGAAAACAAAGCATCAAATCAAGATCGCGCTAAGGCTATGATATTCTTGCGTCATCATCTTGACAAAATTCTTCAAATTGAATATCTTATGATTAAGGATCCACTTTTTTGTGGAATAGCCTAAAAGAAAAGTATGATCATCTGAAGATGGTCATCCACCCAAAGGCACGATATGATTGGATCCATCAAGACTATAAGTCTGTTCATGAGTATAACTCATCAACATTCAAAATTGTTTCTAAGTTGAAACTATGTGGAGAAACTATTAATGATGTTGATATGATTGAACATGTGGTAGTACACAAAATTAATTGAGAGCTCCGAAAGAGCTAATTTATTACTACCTGAAGAAATGAAATTATTATAGTAAGTCTCAAAAGGAAACTTATAAGTTTCAAGGACATTGAAAATAAAAATTGAGACTATAAATTATGGGAAGATCTAATATATTCATGCTACTACAATTGAAGCGGGTTATAAATATTTATGTAAAAGATTACCCGCTATTTTTTTTTATTTGTAGTACATAAATATGATTATAATGATAAAATCACATACATAAGTAAACTAGAAGTTTACTTAAATAAGTTGGCATAACTGGTTGCCCATCCCGGTTCAAATGTGATGCAAAAATAATTGAGAATTCACGTGGCTATATGTTGAAGAAATAAAAGATTCTTCAAGAATTCTCTTGTGTTGCTTGTTCTCGTGATAGAATGATCTTTGATCAGCTAAGATTGAAATTATGTTCCCTGAAATTTTGAAACTTATAAAAGGGTGAATATGAGCCCATTCACCTACCATGTGAACCGTTTGTTAATAGATGCATCTATGGTATGGTCACATGTGTTTTGATATCAAATTGCAATTGATTTTTGTAAGGTTGTTGCTCGAATTATTAAATTAAGAGCATAGTTCCAAATTATAAAATCATGTTGATAATGTTGGTTCATATCTATGTTGGTTTAGCAAAAATTGTATGCCTCCAGTTATAGCTAAATCATTGGTTATGAGAATAAAACCCCCCAAAAAATTTGGTATGAGATATGTTTATTTAACATATAGCAACACTTGAATGCATCAAGCCAACAAGGTTCCTCTATCACAATTGGTTCAGGGTCAAGAACCTAATAATTCCATCTAAAAATTTGAATGTACGATATATGATTCAATTGCTCCACCACAACGCACAAAGATGGGTCCCCAAATGAGCTTGGGGGGTAAATGTTAGTTTTTCTAACATTAGGGGGAGAAGTGATTAGCAGCTGAAAATTGAGTGTGGGATGAATTATCTAGATTCTCGGGAAAAAAAAATGAACTTAAAGTTTAATAGATAATTCACTTGCAAAATATTGCAAATCAATTGCCAGATATATTTGCTAACTCTATTTTATAATTCAGTTGCAAATGCTCCAATGAAAGGTCCTTGAAGGACAGAGTTTATGAGACGCCTGAAGCGTGATAGACCAAACGATTCCAAATATAGAACTTCTTCAAGAAGGAGATGAACAAACGATTAAGATGGTCATAATGATGAGACAAGTGCTTTAAGAAAGCTTCACGACATAACACTTCATAAAACCTTGGCAAAGATTCAAGTACCTGAAAATGATGAAAAATGAGAGATCTCAATAAGTTATGTCGCATTGGAACTGATATCAAAATGATCGTCGACGATACCTTTGATATAATGTAGCACTCAATATTATAAATATTGACGAGGATCTTGAATTCAAATATGTCAAAAAGTATGGACAGATAAATGATTGGCCAATTAAAAATACGCAATTCAAGTATAATGCCAGTGGATATAAATGGATTCTTGTGGCATAAAAATTTTTCGTAAATCCTGACATTATTATATGGAGAGGTGCTCTTGTGGTGAATGCAATTATTTTGAGGTTCCTCATAAGTCTGGTAATATATGAAAAACTTGATATGCGCATAATGAAATTATTTTCATGTCTAGAGAGACTGAAGGATATATGAAAATCCTTGAAGGATTTAAAAGAACGAGGAAATCCTTGGTCCTGAAGATATAGTCTGCTCCTACTAGGAGACATTGAATGGGATCAAACACATAATGTGGTATCTAAAAGGGACTACCGATATGAACTTATATTATTCTAACAATTGAAGTCCCGATCTTGATGGTTATGCTAATGCTGGGTATTTATCTGATCCACACAAAGTTCGATTTCAAACTAATTACGTGTTTATATGTGGAGGTACTGCCATATCTTGGAGATCTACAAAGCAGTCTCTTGTAGTTACTTCATCAAATCATGTTGAGATAATAGCTATTCATGAAACAAACCGAGAATGTGTGTGGTTGAGGTCCATGATACATCTTATTAGAGAAAAATGTGGTTTGAAATGTGAAATTACCCACAATTTTATATGAAGATAATGCCGCATGCATAGCACAACTAAAAGAATGATTCATAAAAGGAGGTAGAAGAAGCACATCTTGCCAAAGTTCTTCTACACACATGAACTCCAAAAGAATGGTGATATTAATGTGCAACAGATTCGTTCAAGTGATAATATGACTGATTTATTCACCAAATCTCTACCAACTGCAACTTTCAAGAAGATAGTGCACAAGATCAGGATGCAAAGATCCAAGGATGTTCTAATTAGGGGGAGTTAATATGCGTTGTATTCTTTTTCCCTTACGAGGTTTTGTCCTACTAGGTTTTTCTTGTAAAGTTTTTAATGAGGCAGCCAAAATGCGTATTATTAGATCTATGTACTCTTTTTCCTTCACTAGATTTTTTTTCCATTGGATTTTTTCTAGTAAGTTTTTAACGAGGCACGTTATTTATCAAATAGACATTCAAAAGGAAGTGTTATAAACATATTTGTATTATAGTGAATGTCTATAAAGGTATTTATATTGTAGTGGATACATGTGTTTATATTATAGTCAAAGTCTATCTTTTGGAGAAAAGTTAGGAGAAATTATCCCTATAAATAGAGGGGTTCTCCTTCACTGTATTTTGACCCATCAAGAGAAATAAGAACTTCTCTCCTTCTCTCTTTCTCTACAATATTCTTGTTCTTTCTTTATTATTTCATAACAAAAATTATATATAATGACTTTATTTCATTAAATGTGCCATTTTTTATTTTTTTAACTTTTTTACTATGCTACTTTTTTACTGCTGTAACTGTCCCCCCAACCCCTTTTTTCTCCTCTCTCTCTCCATCGTTCTTCGTCTTCAACCCCTTATTTTCCTCCATTAATTGTCCACGATTCTCGCAAATTCCGCTGCCATTATTTATAGAATCTTGTTAAATCAAATAAGTTTCATTTGTGATTTTTATTTATTTTTTAATTTTAAATATATTTTTTTGTATTTTAGAATAAATCTTCTTTAAACCGTGTAAATATTTAGTTTTTATTGAATCCAAATCTTTATATTTGAAATCTCAAGTAGATTTATTTTTTATTTGAAAATCATATTTGTATATTTTTATAATTTATGTATTATATGTATTTAGATATTTAATTTTTCAATGGTGTCTTTTTTTGAATTTGAGGGTTTTGTATTTTGAGTATTCAAAATATTTATTTTGAGTATCTTTGCAAAATATTTATTTTAGCAGGAATATATATTAGAGTTCTATTTACATACATTCAAATACATAATCTTGTATGTATTTACATATACAGATAGATTTCAAATACATATAATTGTGTTGTATTTGATGGTTATGTATTTATCAGTGGAAACTATTAAATCTAAAAAATATACATCTTACTAATCGTACACACAAATACATATGTATGTTTTTTTTATTTTGAATTGTATTTGTATTTTATTTTTTTGTTTTTTTATTTCACAAGTTGTAATGGTAAATTAGAATTCTGTCCTTTATTAGAATCCTATTATTAATAGAACGGAATAATTATCACTTGAGTGATTTATGGTAACTGAAATTTTATTTGAAACCTAATCCCTAGAATCACTCACATTTCAGATTTTGTATTTGTATTTTGTTACGTTTTACCTATATTAAATACAACACGTGACACATAAGATATTGTCATCTTATATAAATAAGTAAATGTTGCTACTTAAACCTATTTTCTTTCAAATTATTGCCTATTTCTGAAATTTTCTCTTTTTAATTTTATTTTTTAAATTTATAATTTTGAGTTTTTACTTTTTGACACTATAAATAATAAAAAAGTGATCGAAAATATTCATAACAACAACAAAAAAAAAATTGCAAGGCATAAATTTTTACACAAGTTATGTTATAGTTCACATAGATTATGCCTTGGGGTATAAGTTTTATAGCATGAAATTATGTCTTGGGACATAATTTTAGTTTTAGGACATTTATGTCTTAAGAAGTTCATACATTGAACTTATGTTTTATCATAACTCGTGCCTTGAAATAGAAGTTCAATAGCATAGACCTGAGTCTTATAGGGTTAACGTGTGTATGATGAATTTTTCTTTTAATAATAACGGTAGAGGTTTGTCTTGCGAATTAAATAAGACATGCCTCCAGGTAAACATTCTTTAAAAAAGTTTGTCTAGTGAAATTAAGTCATAATTAAATATATTTTAGACAATAATTTTTTATTAAATGAGCAATAACGGTAAAAATTTAAGACCACCAATTTAAGGGGCAAAGATTAAAAAATTTCCCGAAATAGGGCCGCATGTGCAAAAACTTGGGATTTAATGAAATTAATTACACAACCAAGCGAACGTAGCTATTATATTTATAGTTATATAGTTTTAAAATATCACCAAATTTAGCAAACATTTATCATTTTCATAGCAAATTGGTCTCTCTCCTTTCTCCCTCGTTCACTCACTTCTCTCCTCCATCTCTCATTCGCCTCTCTCTCCTCTCCCTCTCTCTCAAGTCTCACCTCTCTCCCTCTTTCGCTCGTCTCTCTCCCTCTCTATCTCGTAAATCACCCCAAGCAATTTATTGTAGAGTTAAATTTATGATAATTTTTTGTGTGATGATATAACTGTATCTCATAAAATAAAAGTGATACATACATCGATACACACATATTGCTTTATTAATTCCTCTAAATGAATATTGTATCTGAAAATATTTTTGGGTTGTATCTGTGTATCTAGTAAAATAAATACTTTGTTAATCCTCCAAACGAATGTTATATTTGAAAATATCTCTGGACTATATCTAAAGATCTAGTGATTTTCGAAGTTGTAACTATGTTGTATATTGTGTTTCTAGTTTGTATTTAGGATTTAGGTCTGAATTTTATGGTGATGGTATATCTGAAAATATTTTTGGGTTGCATCTATGTATTTATCAAATTGAGAAAGTGTTGATAGAACTATGTTGAATGAATAGAACAGTGTATTCAGTTAAATTGAGTGAAAAGATACAGCGAATTATTATATCACTAATACAACGCAAATTTCAGAACATTTGTTATAAAACATAATAGGCAAATTATTGCTACTAATGATAATTATGGTTCAAACTATAGCTATTTATGAAAAATTCTCTTTAATTTATGTCCCTCATGATAAATAAATTTTTATTGAGTATAAGTTTATATTTTCGTATCATAATATTTTACAAATTATGTCTAGATATGACTTCAATTTTAAAGAATTTCTGCCCCACTAGGCATAAGTTTGATTATTAAAGGGCAAAAATTAAAAATCGAACTATTTGAAGGCAAAAAATTAAAGATCAGTTCATTTAAAAGACAAATCTTGCAATTTCATGGCGTCCTTTATTGGAATAGTCTTTTACTAAATTATCTTTTTTATACTTTTTAATGATTTATAGACTTTTCAGATCACAAAGTAAAGATACATTTTGAGCAAAAAACTAAAAATCATATGAAGAAATATTGGATCAAGATCTAAAATTTTATAACTTATTATAAACGTCGAGAAATATTATATTTCAATTGTAAAGTTAAGCAATATGTAAGGGTTGGGCTAGAGTGTGGCAGGGACGGGGTGGAATAGGGGTAAGGGTGGGTACTTTTTGATTTAATAAAGGAAGTAGACTGTGATTTTGTGATATATAGAAGAGTGAAATACTAGGATCGATCAACAATTAGTGAAACTATATAAGTAAATAATATATTCATGTGTGTCAATATATATACACACACACACACACCTTTACGTGATTTCAATTGATTATTTATTCATCTGCAAAGAAAAAAAAAAGAAAGATTAATAAAAGAGTAATTGTTATTTAATCATTATCGCGATATTTAGAATTTTAAAATTAATTAAAATTATAACTATTATATTTTTACTTATTTGTAAAAGGTAAGAACTCCTATTATATAGTATTTTAAAATTAACTAAAATTTTACTTCTTAAATCTTTTCTTATTTGAGTTATATTAAAAGTCCTAACATTTAAGACTTTAAAATAATTATAATTCTATTAATTTATAGCAATATTTTATTTATTAAATTAACTAATTATCCATCACACTATTTTAACTGAGAAAATAAATTAAAGTGTGTAATTTTATTATGCATTAATACTATTGTGAAACAATAAAAGAAGAACAAGAATATTGTAGAGAAAGAGAGAAGAGAGAAGAGAGGGATTAAAGGGAGTAAAGAGATTCTTTACAATGAGTGGAAAACCCATTTATTTATAGGGAAAAACTAACTTGGTCCCAAAGTTACAAACCCTAATTTTCCTTCTAAGAAATAAGCATTTACTATAAATAGAAAATATATTTATAACACTCCCCCGAGGATCTAGTTAATTCATCTCACACTCAATTTTCAGTTGTTAATCACTTCTCCCCCTAATGTTAGAAAAACTAATACTTACCCCCCAAGCTCATTTGGGGACCTATCTTTGTGCATTGTGGTGGAGCAATTGAATCATATACCATACACTTAAATTTTAAGATGGAATTATTTGGTTCCTGACCCTGAACCAATTGTGTTAGGGGAACCTTGTTGGGTTGATGCATTTAAGGTTGCTATATGTTAAATAAACATATCTCATACCAAATTTTATTTGTGATTTTTGTTCTCATAACCAATGGTTTAGCTATAATTGGAGGCATACAATTTTTTCTAAACCAACTTAGAAATGAACCAGCATTATGATCATAATTTTATAATTTGGAACTGTGCTCTTAATTTAACAATTCGAGCAAACAACCTTGCAAAAATTAATTGCAAGTTGATATCAAACAACACCATAAGTGCATTTATTAAAATTATATAATAGCAAATGGTTCACATGGCAGGTGAATGAGCTCATATTCACCCTTTTATAAGTTCCAAAATTTCAAGGAGTATAATTCCAATCTTAGCTGATCAAGATCATTCTATCACGAGAACAAGCAACACAAGAGAATTCTTGAAGAATCTTTTATTTCTCCAACATATAGCCATGTGAATTTTTCTCAATTATTTTTGCATCACATTTGAACCGGGATGGCCAACCAGTTATGCAAACTTATCTTTATTTCAGTAAACTTCTAGTTTACTTTTGTATGTGATTTTGTCATTATACTTATATTTATGTACTACAAATAAAAAAAATGGTGGGTAATCTTTTACATTAATATTTATAACCCACTTCAATTGTAGTAATATGAAGATATTAAATTTTCACATAATTTATAGTCTTAATTTTTTTCAATATCTTTGAAACTTATAAGTTTCCTTTTGAGACTTACTACAATAATTTCATTCATTCGGGTAACACATTAGCTCTTTTGGAGCTCTCGATTAATTTTGTGTACTACCACATATTCAATCATATCAACATCATTAATTGTCTATCCACATAGTTTCAACTGAGAAACAATTCTAAACATTGCAGAGTTGTACTCGTGAACAGACTTATAGTCTTGATTGATCCAATTATATCGTGTCTTTGGGTGGATGACCATCTTCAGGTGGTTATACCTTTCTTTTAGGCTATTCCACAAAACAAGTGGATCCTTAATCGTTAGATATTCAATTTTCAGAATTTCGTCAATATGATGACGCAAAAATATCATAGCCTTAGCACGATCTTGGTTTGACGCTTTGTGTTCACTTTTTAATGGTGTCTCCAAGACCCATTGCATCCATATGGATTTCAGCATCGAACATCCATGAAAGGTAGTTCTTGCCCGAAGTTTGAAGGGCAACGAAATCAAGTTTCGTAAGATTAGCCATATTAAAAGAAAGAGAAAAATAATACCTTGACCTTCAAATTTTGAGACAGTAGAGTCGTAGAGCAACAATATCACCAAAGGAATATTATTCCTGTGGTTAAGTAATACATCTTTCGAAAAAGAAAATTTTATTTTGTTACCTTAGATCTTTCAAAGTGAGTGATCAAGGTAGAGACTCGTGCTGATAACGTATTGTGAAATAATAAAAGAAGAACAATAATATTGTAGAGAAAGAGAGAAGAAAGGGATTAAAGGGATTCTTTACAATAAATGGAAAACCCCTTTATTTATAGGGGAAAACTAACTTGGTCCCAAAGTTGCAAACCCTAACTTTCCTTCTAAGAAATAGACATTCACCATAAATAGAAAATATATTTATAACAAATATGTTGAATTCCTCTTCCTCCTTTAAAAAAAATTGCATAATCGAAAAAAATATAAAATATATAGAAACACAACATACTTTAAGTTGTTTCAATTAATTCGAGTGATCTTGTTATTCACTTTCTTTAGTTAAATTTACATTATTACTTTCGTTTTTATTTATGCGAAGATGTTTGACTAGACACATAAATTATGAGAGAGAGAGAGAGAGAGAGTGTCACGCCCCACCTTGGGGGGGGGGGGATTGGCACCTGGTGCCCTACTAGGACCTGAACTACTAGACTACTGAGCCTGAGCACACCTGGTGCCTGGCTGGCTCTAACTCAGATTTCTGGGAACAAAGGGCTATATAACGGCTGTAAACACAGTCTCCGGCCAACTAGGCCTATAGCCACCTGTACTAACAGCTAACTAGAAACATATCAATATAGGGGAGCCTATGCGGGCCGACAAGGCCACCATGCTGTCTAGTTATCTGTAACTCAACAATGGAATACTGAATAACTACGTTACCGGCAAGGTCACCACTACTGACTGGATAAGGCCTCACACGGCCAACATAACTGAAATGCTAAACAACTATAACAAACTGCACGGCCCCACACGGCCGGCTCAACTGACCACAGAGAAATATATACAGACGTTAAGCCTCTAAGAATACGGATAAGATGGTCGGGACAGGGCCCCGACCTACCCATGCTGTACAACAAAAGAAAGGGATAAACCTCTAGCTATCTAGCTCCGGATGATTGGAGCTGATGACCCTGTGAGCTGGCTGGAATCACGAGGTATCGGCCCCTCGTCTATGAGTACCTGCAGGCAAGTAATGCAGCGCCCCACTGGGCGTCAGTACCACTGGTACTGAGTATGTAAAACAATAACTGAAAGAAATATCTGAAAACAACAGTACAACTGATGGAACTGAAATAGGAAGGAATAGACTAACTGACTGAAAGTGTAAAGCTATGCCTACTCTCAACTATGCTGGAAGGAGTAGGAGTCATACCTGAAAATGTATCGCTCTATTGTCGATCTACTCGTATCTAGTGTAACATGGCATAACATAATATAACATAGCATGGCACACACAAACCTTACCCGGCCCCCATAAGCCGGGAGGTACAATCAACACGCAATCTATATCCCTACCCCGGTCGTCCCATCTCCTATAATAACTATAAGCATCCTGCCGATCCCCTAGGTATGCACTTGGGCTCGCTGAGCCCCTGACTATAACTGTACCTGAGTCCGAAGGACTCCTGAATCAACACCCCGGGCGTACCCGCTCGAAGGGGGTGTATATAGGCCGACCAAGGCACAATATGGGGAAACTGGCATCCCATCTTCGTCCCCTGTGGGACGGCATGCCACTCCGTAGAGCGACGTATCCTCACCCTCTGGCGGACGAGTCGATACAGCTATTAACCCTGGGGCGGTCATGAATGCTAGGTAATCCAACCCCAAGACAATACAGTGGTCTCAACTAGTAATACTATCTGCATATACCACATGCTGAAGCTAGTGATGATAATGTATCTGTACATACTATATGTTGACTAGTGATAGTGATATATATGTGCTCAATATATGCTGAAACTGATAATGGTATGTATATATATATGTAATCTTCTGTCATACTGTGCTGAGTCTAATTGTTGAACAAGATATAGTTTTTCTGCTGGAAATCATGCTGTACAACTGAGCTTCTATAGTAACATCATTTACTATTTCTAACTTGCTTCCTAAACTTCATTTTAGGCTACCATTCTATTTCTGAAATACCTTACAGGAACTTATATTGCTTTACTAAGTTTCAACTGAACATGATAATATCCTAACATACTTTACTACATCACATACTGGGCATGTTGTACAGTTCCTAACACTTTGTATTAGAATTTATATCGTGCTAGTAAGTTTCACGCTATACATAACATGATGCTTCCAATATCATACTAATATTCGTACTAAACATAACACACGACTTCTGAAACATTCTACTATCCTTTGAACTATTTTACTATACCGAGACTACTAACTTGCCGAGGAAACTAGCTTTACATACCTTCGCTTCTGATTTCCAGACTAACCGGCATAGCTTGGTCAGTATTCCGGCTATTTCTCCCAACTGCATTCATATATACGTCAATCAGTACTAAGTACAACTTTATTTTGAAGATGTAATTATAGCCTAAACTTAGGCTTATCGAAAGATGGTCGAAAACTCGCTATTTTCCAGAAGTCCAGAAGGGAGAAGTATTCACTTCACAGCTAGGAACACATAGACACTAGTTTGGAGCAATTCTACTTACCTTAGTCCGGTAGCTCGACGATTCGTCGGCCGTATTTCGCGAAACAAAACCCGTAGGAATGCTCCCTGCGGCTAAATACCTCGGTATCTGGAGTTAATTTGAGTTTAGACTACGTTTGGCAGCGTAATCGAACGATAATATCTTCACCCTCTTAGTCTCTCTCTGTTTGCTGCGAACTCTCTGGAAATTATAATGATTTTAATGAAAATAAATCGAAGTGGGGCTTTATATACTTGGGCCTGGACAGGCCCAACGTGTCACGGAGCCAACGCGGAGGCTCCACCTCCGTGACACGTTGCCATCGCGGAGGGGCTCTGCCCGGGCTCCTTCCGTGATGGTTCGACAGGCTACTCGTCCGATCCTTTCCCGGGCCTTTCCCTAGCACGTATGGCTTTCAAATATTCTTAACCAACGCGCGAATAGGCCATCTAGGTGCCGGGAATCTTACGGGGTATAACAGAGAGAGAGAGAAAGAGAGAGAGAAATGAGTTGAAATCATGTCATGAAGGAAAAAATAAAAAGTTTAAAATTAAGTTACTACCAGTCTCATAGTAAAATATCACTCACATTTTTACCTTTTTAAGAATAGAGTTCATACTTGACAAAATAGTTATTTAATTATTTTTAAATATTTAAAATTTTAAAATTAACTAAATTTTATGTATTAAATCCTTTCTTATTTGAATATATCGAAAATATTAATATCTATAGATTTAAAAGCGATTAAGATTTTATCTTTTAAGAAATAATTACATGTTGAATAAAATTGTACTTATAATGCAAATTAATCTTATTTTTATGGCTTTTGAAAATACAATTTGAAAAAAAAGCAGCCCAATACACAAAGCATCCCGCATTAACAGGATCTCGAGAAGGATTGCACCCCATGAGTGACCATAATGCAAGCATTAGTGGCTGTTTCCACTAATTTTGACGAGTCTTTCTTAGTTTGAATAATCAATTATAAATAAATGTATTTGTGATATGATATCAATTTATTAGTGCCAAAACAAACCCGTAATAACTCGCAATACAATTTCATAAGTGTTAATTATTTAAACTAATAACTTATACTATATGTTCTATTCGACTATACAACTTTGTATTACAATGTGTCTTCGTAATGCTAATAATTATAACTAATGTTAATATGCTAATAGTGTTACTACAAATTTTGTAATATTTAACATGAAATATACATATAATGCATGCATGTAAGTGCTCATGTAAAGCGAATAATTTTTTTACCTTTCATTCAAACACTATTTCCACGATATTTTTGTTCATTGAAACAAGTATTAAGAAAAACTGAAACTCTTAAACATAATCATTTATCAACTTGAAAATTATAATTTATTTCCTAAATTCTTATACCAAAAGTTTTCATGCATATGAAATATGTACCTGAACAATATTAATATTATTACTGCTAGGGGTGTTCATGGTTTGGTGAAAAATCAAATCAAACCGCAATTCAAACCAAACCAATTTAAAAAAATCGATATTTGGTTTGGATTGGTTTGATTTGATTTTAAATTTTAAAAACCGATAATATTTGTTTGATTTTGGTTCTACTTAAAAAAACCCAAAGAAATAACCAAACCGAACCGATAAATTTTATAGTTATTTGAATATAAGATATTAGTTTTTCATAAATAATTATAAATATTTTATACCTTTTAATCATTAATTTGGTTTTAGTATACTTCTTTCACATGAACTACAATACTTTTAAATTCTATTTCTTAAAAAATATGTACAGACTCAACACTCTAAGTCTAATTATGTATATGTGGTGCGGCATATTGCCAATTTTTGATTTTGTTTGCTAAGACATTCATCTACTCTTCAATCATTTACTCCTTTGATTTTTGAAGGGTTGACCATTCTATTTACAGTTGTATATTATTTCTGTTTGGTACTAAACATGTGAAGTGGAAGAACCTCTACAGTTATGCGACTTAAACATGCTAAAATTTTGGAATAATGTTGAAAAATAATAGAAAATTCAAAAACATTCATCTTGTGATAGTATGGAGAAATTTGTTAATTCATAATGTTCATTTAAAATAGTTTTCTCATGTCTTTGTTGTTTTACTATTATCAATTTACTTTTAGCTAGTTATAAATCGAAAAATCAAACCGAACCAAACCAACAAGAACCAAACCGATGATTTTTTTATTTTATTTGGTGTGATTTGATTTTAGAAATTTAAACCGACTAAATTAATTTAATTTTAATTTTGATCAAAAATCGATCCAAATCGAACCAGGAAACCCCCGGTTACTGCAACATTTTCTTTGAAAAGTATTGAATATGAATCCACAAATAACACAAACAAAAGCCCTATATGGGTCACTATGCTCAAACAAGCGCGAAGATTAGCAGCACCATGAACAACCAAATAATCCCCTGCCACCTCACCAAATTGTTGACCAGATGAACGAGTCTAACCAATATTAGTTGGCTTCCTAGTAAGAATAGTAAGAATTTTCACAGGTCCTCTTGCACGAGACTGGATTATATCATTAACCATCTGTCTCATTCGCTAATATTAGGCAGGCTCAATAAATAATTTATTTGAAACTAATGCCTGTATGAATACTATCTGTTTCTCTCCATACCAACCATATGATAGACCCATTTATACAGCTCTTTACCAATGTTGTTCACCGTAACACCCACAAATGGAGTGACATCAATTTTTTTCCCTCGAGTGTAGCAAACTTGTCCACAATACATGCCATCATCTGACCAATAATTATTGTTGGAGTTAAGTGTTGGGTGTGGATGGAGAAACAGAGGAAAATAAATTAGAGGGAATAGGGAAAAATTGATGTTTATATTGAAAAAAGCATATCTTCTAGCTAATAAAGAGTTGAGAAGAAAATCTCTCCTCGCGCCGTCGTCGTCGTCGCTCGGCTCGGCTTCGGATTTTGATTTGGATTTGATCAAATGATTTGATTAATATATTTTTTTAGACCAAGTTTATTTTAAAATACGAGTTGACTGATTCGTGCAATCTGGATAGATTCTGAGTTGCACCTGCGGTCGCGGGTCTTCACCTGCGAAACAGCGGTGCAACACAAAACTTCCTGAATGGATTCTGTGACAAACCTGCATTAGCACCGATGGGGCGTGGATCCTCACCTGCAAAACGCCGGTGCAACACAAGTCAGACCAATTATTTCTTTTCTCAACGGTAGTCATTCCGAACAAAAACCTTCTGAACAAGTATTTTCATACCAATTAACTTCAGTTCTTTGGCTATAAAAACCTTTTGCCTTCATTTTCGACATAGTTTTTCTAGTGATTTTGAGAACATTCTGCATATTTTCGAACAAACAAAAGTCGAGTCTGTTGTGTGATTCGTTACTGTTCTTAGAGTTCGACGAAGTTATTGATGTTTGAGGTAGTGTTACACCATTAACAGGTATGTTCGTTTTATACTGGGAGGAAGTAATCCAAAACCTCGAGTATAATGAGGGGATTAAATTTCTTAAGGACACACAATGAATTATATAATCTCGGATATTAATTATTATTTTTTATTTTACTGATTTAAACACAGGACAACAATAATTATTAAAAAATGAATAGAATAATTATTAAAAAGAGAATAGACTAAGATTCTGATGATCAACAAAATATACATATATTATCTAATTAAATGTATTATTTTAAATAAAAAAGAAAGTTATATAATATTTCAATTTCTCTATATTTTCTAATAATATTTTATAAAAAAATAAGAATATCCTGAGTATATAACAAAACAAATAAAAGACAAACTTGTGACATCTCACCAATAGTTGAGATACATCTTTCACACATGACATTGCAACATTTAATGAAAGAATTCACTACCATATACATAGAGGTTTCCCTTTCGGGAACCCCGACTGACTTTTCACAAACTTTTATTGGAAAACTCTAAGTTGTATGACTAGAGGATCTTTTGGTTTAGTAGGAAGGTTGAGTTTGTAGAGAGGTTTTGGACATGGAAGGCTTGAGAGAATTGGGTTTTTTCTAAAACTTCTTTTTCAACTTGCTTTGTCTGAACGAAAGAGGTGGTATTTATAGATAGGAGAGAGGTGAAAGGAAGGTCTGGATCTATACAGGTGGACGTCTAAGATCTTGCCGACATTTACAAGTCGACTTCAATAATGCAAGTCGGGTGCGCATTGGGCCCCATCGTCACATGCATTAGTGGTGATCTTTTTCTTTCCACTTAGGGTATGACAGACTGACGCGTACCCATCAGTTTTTCTTTCTTTTCAGAAAGTAGTGATAAAGTGGGTACTCACAGGACATTCAGTGGGCATTCCCACCTTTTCTTTTTATTTACAGGACACGTAGTGGGCATCCCCACTATGACTAGACTCTATATCTGTCTCCGTCTTCTTGTTTTGCCTTTGTCTTTAAGTGGACAAGTTGTGAAGGGCAATTGAGTCAAAACTCATGTCCGAGTCATATCCATCGTATGGGTCTTGAGAGTCTTGAAACCTTTCATCATCTGGGTTTATACTATTGTTTTCTGAGTCTTCAGTACTATTTTCTTCTATATTAATGTTTCTCTGTTGATTTTCATTTGTTTCAGTGATTGGATGTCTTTGTAAGTCTGATCCGTCTGTTTTCGGGTTTTCTTCTGGTAGTGGGTGAACATGTTTATCCTTATCCTGTGTCTGTTCCAATAAATTTTTTAATGTCTTCTTTACTACGTCTTCAATAGCTTTTTTTGTGTAACCTGGTACAGTAGGTCTAGTTGCATTCAGAGAGGAATGCACACTCGTCTCATCCATTTTTGCTTGAGATGGAGAACTCGAGTCTGTTTGAGTGGCTTTAGCCACCATTGGTATGGCTGGTGTCTGTTTGTCTTTTGTTAGTAGTGCCATAATCTGATCTTTCTCTTTTTGTAAGGCTTCACATTTAGCGTTAAGTCTCTTGAAGCCCTGTGTCATTGTCTCACAGTGGTCACAGAAAATAATTTTGTCTGGGCTGTCTTTCTGAATTTTGTATTGTGGGCTGAGATTTGGGCTTTGTCTTAAGGTAGGTGATAGAAAATAATTTGGGCCCAAATATCCTCTTGCATAGTCTTGGAATTTCTGCATGGTTTCTAACCATAAATGCAGCTGACCTATGTCTAGAGGTGGATCTTCTTATTACTCCTAGATCTAGTAGTTCTTTAATTTGTTTTTGAAAATCTTCTAAGTCTTGGTTAGTAGCTTCTATAGCTGCAGTCTTGATACTGTATTCGGGATTTATTATATCTAATTTACACATTATCTTATTCGATTTCCAATGTATTAAAGGTTTTTCTCCAATTATTTCTAGTTTATCTAGCATTTTTATTACATTTTCTAAGTCTTTTGGCCCTTTAATATTGTCTATAGTGTTTAATCCCTTATTAAAATTATAAAACTGGGTTTCTAGATTTATTAGTGTATAGTTTTTTCCTAGTATTTCTTCATCTGAATTATAATTTTCGTCATTAGTTTCTATTTCATACATATTTTCGCTATACTCGTCTGTATTATTACAGTCTTTACAGCATGTTTTTTGGTCTTCTTGATGTATTCTTTCTTTAGTTGGTATATTATTTGTTAAGACTGGAGTATACGTAGCTTGTTTGAAAAATACTATTCCGTCTTTAGTTAGTAAACATCCTCCTGTATCTTTAAAAATAAATTTTAAGCCTATTACAAAGTCTGTATTTATATTGAGGTCTCTTACTAGGATTTTATGTACATTGTATGAAGGATTATAAAATTTATTACAAGTGTTTTGAAAACTTATTCTTGCTTTCTCTATACAGTATTCGTATAAATTATAGGTACCATCCATTTGCATGGCAGTAACTGGTTTTGGTAATTTGGATAATAAATTATTTGGTATAATTCTTTTATTAATTAGGCAACTAGTGCACCCTGGGTCTAATAATGCTAATGTTTCTATTTCAATGTCTTTTATTGTTATTCTGGTTAATATTTTTATGGTAGTTAAATCCTTGTCTTCGTTACATATTAAGCTTGAATTTATTATATTTCTCATGTTTAGATAATTTTCTCTTTCGGTATTAGCTAGGGTATTTTCTTGTGTTTCTTCTATAGAAGTTCCTATATTTGGTATGAAGGTATTTTTTAGGTCTTCTTGTTCTAAAGGTTCGGTATTAAAAATTTTTTCTTTTCCTTTTTCTAATAATTTTACTCTGTGGTCTAGTTCTGTTATTCTGGCCTCTAAAGTTTCTAATTTTAAGTTTAATGTTTTGTTTTCTTCTCTAGTCTTATCTTGTTGTTCTAATTTAATTCCTAATTTTATTTCGATACAGTTTATACAGGCTTCTATATAACATCTAGTACATTTTGCTCTTTTGTATTTACTAGGATACCATTTGCAGAAAACACATGGTGTACTGTCTATTCCTCTTTGTTTTTCAAAACTATGTATACATTCTTTTTCTGTATTCATATTATTATATTGTAGGTCTTCTAGTTCTAGCTTATATGGTAATTCATTACCTAATTCATTTATGAACTCATTGTCTTCGGAATCTGAAGAGTCTAGAGTATCTTTATTTGGTAGGTCTATACTTACTACTGAATATATGCTTTCGTTGTCTGACATGTATTCGTCTACATTTATAAGGATTTCTTGGAATTCTTCTATTAATTGGGAATCTGTAAGTAAGTGTCTGTGGCAGAGATTTGACCCTTGCCTTTGTCTGATGTCTCAGGTCTCATCTGAGCTCTGATTTGTCTGATGTCTCCTGTTGGTCTCATTCTGAAATAAGATTTAGTTAGATTAAATCATTTGTAGATTTAGTCTACTTAATTGATCTGCTAAATTATTGTCTTTTCCTTTTATATATTCGAATACTATTTTAGGATAAATAGATATAGTATCTATAAAATTTAACCACCTTCTTTTACTACTATTCTTTTGGTCTATCTATATATATATAAAGGAGACTTAGGGGCATGTCAGGGCTTCATTTTTTTATTTTTTTATTTTTTTTTATTTTTTTTTAAAATTATTTTATTAACTCATTTATTTAATTATTGTTATCATTTAATGTTATCACAATATATAGAGAGTGTTAAATATAGCATATTTAACATAATTAAGAGAAAAATATAATTAATAAAGTTAAAAGAATAATTTTTTAAAATTATTTTTTTAATATAACACACACACACACACACAAATATATATATAATAAAAAGTTAGGCATTAGAGAAGTGATGTGGCACCTCTCTTTAGACAAGATTCTATTTATCTTTTTTTCTCATTTTTTTTGATAATTTTTCTCACATTTCTATTTACTTATTATTATGCAAAAACAAATGTGTCAATTACAACTCACTCCATTTATTTTTATTTTATTGTAAAAAATTAAATGTCTCAAAATTTACTACTCTACTTATTTTTATTCTTTATTGTAATATTTAAAAATCTAAATATTTACTACTGCAACCTTTCATTTCCTCTATAAAGAATAAAAATATGTTAAATGAAGTGTGTGTGTGAATATCATATTACTATATAAGTGAGAAGCCCCTTAGTTGAAAAGTTGAATTACCAAAATATCCATTAAATAATAAATGACCATTTTACCTTTTACTTAAACACTACTCCTATTAATAATTTTGTACAAAAATAAATTTAACTTTTAATAAATGCAAATATATATATATATATATATATATATATGACCCAAAGTATAAAATTAAAAGACCAAAATAGCCATCATAAGTTAAATGACGTTTTGCCCTTCAATCAAACACCAATTCTATAATATTTTTGTATAGAATTGTAAATAAATATCCCAAATTAATTATCTTTTTCTATTTTTTCCCAAATTAATTATCACTTGATCCCCTCATTTATTACTTGAATTTTGTGCTCTTTTACTTTGAAGCCGGTGGAATTTGAGAAGACAATGTCTAATACAAAATCTAGAATATTTATAATTATGATATGATGTTTGAGTTTCTTTCAAATTTTTCGATACGAATATGAAACTCCAATGACTTCGTTCTTCTATAAACTTAATTATAATTATTGTTGAAATTTAATGTATAATGTATATGGTATTAATTAGAATTTTTGAACGTTTCATCTATATATGTATATAAAATTCTAGTCTTAGGACCAGTGATGTAGCATACTTCTAAGATCAGGAAACTATGTTTTTCTCAACTTTTTAATGATTTCCTATTTCCTGAACTTTTAGTTTTCTTGGTCATTGATTATGAATATAAATACCATTTTTTTCTAAATAATAGTAAATAGGTTTGCATTAAAACCCAATTATAGGTTAGATCATTTGTAATTATAATAGTTTTAATGTGTATTAATCTCTAAATAATTATATATTAATTAATTCTTGAGCCTCTTCATATTATATTTTTGGTGCTAATTCTTGCACCTCTTCATATTACATTTGTATTCATCTTTTTTAGTCTTTTTCTTCAGTTTCTACTTTTTAAATTTTTGGTCTTGTGAATTTTTTTTATGATTTATTTTATGTAAAAAACTTAAAAGTCCCTCTTTTACTCACTTAATTATGATGAATTTTTTTTAAAGCTTTTTTTCCTCCCCTGAAAATAATTATTAAATTCAATTAATTCATCACTTATAACTTCAATATAATTGCAGCATTGACAATACTAGAAATAATGGGCCTGTAAATATTATTCAAGTAGCTATAAATTTTTCCTCGTTTGCGTATTCCTCATTGCACTCACCGCCTTCTCCAGATCCCTTTCTATTTGTTTTCATTAAAATTTATTTGAGCATGTAGAATTATTATATATATAAATGTAATAAATAATTTTGTAAGTGGATATTTTTATTTTCTTTATTTTGCAGATAAGAAGGTACGTGCGTAATGATGTTATAACGCTTGGTCATGCTGAGAATTTGATGGTTTTTTCTTTTGTTCAAGTGAGTGCTACTCTCAACTACTATTCTTTTATACCAATTAGCCCTTAAATATAAAGTTTAATCTCATATCCCTCAATTATTAATTAGAGATTTTAGATTAAACTTTGGGAATAAAATCATCTTTAAAAATAAAATAATTTATCCAAAGTAGAATTACCTTGCATGAACTCGCAAACTCCATTAACCCCTCCAAATATAAGTATCAATATAGAATCGAAAAAAAATCACTATTTAATATCAATTTTTGGGATAATGCTGAAAAGATGAGGAGCCGATGAATTAAAGAAAAATATGAAGGTATAAATTATGAGAAGCCGATGATTTGAAAGAGACAGAAGAAACTAAAAATAATTTAAAATAAAAAGAAGAAAGAAGCGAAACATAGAAAATAATTAGAAAAAATTGATAAAATTTAAAAAAGGAATAAGATAATTAAGTTTTACCAAAAATTTTCTTTAATGAAGTGTATATTTCTAATGATGAAAAGTACATAAAAATATTTTTAAGTTTTTTTTTAAAGAAGAATCTTGAAGTAGAACGAAAAAAATTAGTGTGGTAATTATGCCGTCATGACTTCTTTTTTTTATTTTTCCTTAAGATTATGTTTGGCTTTAAAATTTAGTTTCGATTTTAATATTAGAAGGACAGTCTGATGGACAAAACAATCAAAATTTAAAATATAAATTTGTGAAATACTTATGAGTTGGAATTATATATTTTAACTTTAGATTCACCTATTATAAGATAAATTTAAGATATTTTCAATTGTTGCAAACTTATATTTTCGATCTTTTTTAAAAAAAAAAGGTTTCGTAAGCCTTTTGTGGCCTAAATTTCAATATTATCTGATTGTAAGATAGAAGTGAAGATTTTTTTTATTGTTGTACACTTAAATTTTGGCTTTTATTTTTAAGATATTTTCATAAATTAAGTAAATTTTTTTGTAACCGCTTGAAGCGCGGAAAAATTTACCAGTCTCTCTCTCTCTCTCTCTATATATATATATATATAAAGGGAGGTTATATGCATGCTTTTATGACTTCCATTCCTATTTATCTTTTTTGTGATTTTTTTGAACATTTTCTCTATTTTAAAATCTATACATAATTGGATATTTCAAAAGACAATGCTTTAATTTTCTTAGTTAATCTCAAGAGGCAAAAAATTTGAAAAATTAAATTTATATATATATATATATATATATATATATATATATATATATATATATATATATATATATATATTTGACCAAAAAACTTTGTTTATTCTTCTTTTAATTATAAAATGACATAATATCTCCTATTATTTGAAATATTTTTTCTCTTTTGTATTTAATTTATTTACAAGGAGTAACTACTCATAATTCACACATCTTTAATTTATACTCTTAATAATATCCATAACTTTCAAACTTTTCATATCCATAACCCCCAAACTTTAATTTGTAAGTTTGTGATGCCTAATGATATTCCTTAATTTTTCCTATTTAAACTCAAATTTTGTTAGCCACAAATATGTTGGTAATGTGATAATCTTCAGAGAAAGACGGAAAATTGTTGGACATTCGTATGTGGCATTTTAAATGGATTAAAGGGCAGAAGCTGCTCATTAGAATGTCTAGTATATATATGTTATATGTGGTCCATTGTCATAATGTAGAAAATTGTTATACTTGCTTTGAGGATGATTATCTACATTTTATGTGTATTTTATGTTATTATAATTAAATAATTTTTATTTATTTATACATAACCGTGTTAATTTTTTTTAATTGGTAACATATGATGAAGAGTTTTGATATATCTTTAAGGGAGCCCAACATGATGGTGGATCTACTTGCAAAGGAAGGCACTAGAAGAAATTTTTTTAAGTATTATAAAGAATTACTTTTGCTAGATTTTTTTTTCTTTTGGCTAATTGTAATATTAACTTAGCTATATATATTTACAATACTACTTATTTGGTCCTCTACGATCCTACTATTTGTTATGAAACGCAATTTATATAATTATCTTATTTTAATTAAAATAATTATGATCAGGATTTTCATTTTAATTATTCTCACAATTATACGTATAAAGTCATTCATGAAACCGAGTAAATGCGGAGGATTATTTCACTTGCCAGTAAATATTGTAGGTTACACTTTCATATTTTTTAATTATTACTTCATATACTACCTTTTCACCCTCCAATTATTTCATCTTCTGAGCTTCTACCGTTTACAATAGTATTTATACATAGTCCTCTAATGAAGATCTGTATCATTAAGTAAACTCAATATGAAAAATATATGTCTTTGTGTCATGATCATATTCTACATCTTTTAATAGGTAATATGAAGTTGTTGCATTCTTTCTTCTTCTTTTTGATAGTTTTTCAAATATTTTCTGATTTACCTTCTTGTGTTGTTGTTATTGGCATTTTGGGTTTGTATGAAATGTCCATAAACTTGATAGAAGCAGCCTCAAACCTGCAGATTAAATTTACTCTCGACTCATGGCTTATATTTATGCCCATCATGGTACTTGTATTTTATGTAATTCTTGCACTTTTCTGCATTAAGTGTTGACAATGATCTTGTCACGCTTTATACTTAATCTTCATCGAAGCATGATTAGCAAACTAAGGTAACCAAAACGCCAATTCAATCGTTTTGAATTTACACTTATCGCAACTATATATTTAATTATTTAATGTGGATATACACGTGTGAAACACGTTTCACACGTGTCCAGAAACTAGTCAAATATAAAAATGTAAAATGTTTCATAAAGTTTAATACACGGCATGGAAGTAGAGTCACCTCAATTTTGTTAATTATAGAAAGTTATAAATTTCAAGGAGCAAACTAGCTATAAGGTGGATTGAGGTTGCTAATTGTTATAATCTACCTAAAAAGCTCAAAAAGTCAAAATCGAAAATCCGAAATCGAATTTAAAAAATCCAATCCAATCCGAATTTATTTGGATTGAATTTAAAATATACTTTTTTTAATCTAAAAACTGAAAATCCAAATCAAAATTCTCATATCCAATCCAATGATCTAAATGTCCACCTTTGGCCTTTACTAGCTTAGCTCCGTTCCTCCTTGAGTCACCCGGCATAATGTATTTTTATTTCTTTTAGTTTATGAATGAACGTGTTTTTTTTTTCTCTCTTTTGTTGGTAGAATAAGTCTAAATTAAATAAAAAAATTGAAGCAAACGTTATCATCAACAAAGACTAATTGCAATCAATGAATTATGAAACTAAATGATTATTTTCGATTTATATAAATACTGGTCTTGAAACACGTGTGTTGCATGTATGTAGCATATTAATTAATATAAATTTTAGAATAATATAGATAATATTAAATATGTAAGTACCGGCTAATTAAAATTTTAAAAGTAAAGTAATTATTTGTAGCTATACATAATTAATTGAAGGAAAAATCACAATATATAAATAAATAAGACCCATATTTATAAAATATATCAGTATTTTTAATATTTACATAAGTTAGTATTTAGTTACAAAAGATACCATATTAGAAAAAAATAACTTTTTAACATTCGTGGATAGTGCGGCGTCTTTTTTGCACTTTTTTAGAAAGATATTGGTTATCATGTAACTAACGCCCTTTTATTTTTTTCTTTGAATCAAAATAATATATAATCTGATTTTTTATATTTGTGATAATTGTTTGTTTTTCTTTGAATGGAAACAGTATATAATTTGGTTTATTTACATTTATTTAGTTGCTTATTTTTCTTTAAATGAAAATAATATATAATTTGGTTTATTTACATTTGTGGTAGTTATTTGTTTTTCTTTGAATGAAAACAGTATATAATTTAATTTTTTACATTTGTGATAGTTGTTTGTTTTTCTTTAAATGTAAACAGTATATAACTTGGTTTATTTATATTTGTGACGGTTATTTGTTTTTCTTTGAATGAAAACAATATATAATTTGGTTTATTTACATTTGTGATAGTTGTTTGTTTTTCTTTGAATGAAAACACTATATAATTTGGTTTATTTATATTTGTGATAGTTGTTTGTTTTTCTTTGAATGAAAATAGTATATAATTTGGTTTTACATTTGTGATAGTTATTTGTTTTTCTTCGAATGACAACAGTATATAATTTGATTCTTTACATTTGTAACAGAAGAGAAGTACTTCTCAAGCGTTTAAAAATAGAAGTTGAGAGAGAATCCGTTGATATGATAAACATGTATTGAAACAGTTTAAGAGAAATATTAGAAGAGATAAGTTGAAACCTGCTAATATAATTTAAGGGGTAAAAAATTTTAAGGTATTTTTTTTCATATGTTGTTAGATTTTGCAAAAAAAAACTATTGCTATATTTTAAAAACTTAAAAAGACTGATATATTTTGTTATATTGTCTCTTATATTATATATTTATGTTTTTTAATGACCTTTTTCATGTAATTCTTCTAATATATCAAATATTCATGGTAATATTTTTCTTGTTGTTTGATATTTTAACAACACATAATTTAAATGTAAATATGAGCAATATCAATTTGTATCTTGTCTTTACAAAATTGAAGTCTCCTCCTTTACAATCGCATACAAATCAAAAAGTTATGACCGAATGAAAGTAATGTTTTATAAATGTTGTATATAAATTTGAATATATAGTATATTGTTGCCAATTTCGTGATCTACACATGTAAAAGAAAAACATAATTATTTGTGATAGAGATAATTAATTAATATTTACTAATATCTAATCCATATATATAAATCATAGTTACATTTATATGCATCCTTTGTTTAATTCAAGATTATAACTCTTATCATCTGAAATTTGATAGAAGAATTTTTGTTAATTTATTTAAATATAATTATATTACAAAATATAATAAGAATCGATCACCGTGGGTAAGCATCCAACAAATTAAAGGACAAATAATCTTGTATGTACAGACTTAATTTTGAATAAAAAGGGCCCCTCCCAAAATTTCTTTTTTTTTTTTTTTAAAAAAGAACAAATAATCTTGTATGTATCTAAAGTTTATATATTTTGTACTTCGCAAAGTCTCGTACATATATTTTCTATAAATTATATTATATTTTTGAAGTAATAATTTTTAGAAAAAGAGTTCTAAACATTATATCTATTATATATCTAATGATGTGATTGAAAAGTAAAGAGTGCATAATTATAAAGTATAATCTGAAATGTAGAGAAATATGTAAGAATTATTTAGCAAACACAACATAAGAAATGTCCAAATATTAAAGCAAAGCAAATTCGAGAAAGAAAATTACACAAAGTACAAGAAGTAAGAAAATGATAATAGATTCACAATATATATAATAGTTACCAAATTCGTAATGGTAAAGAACTGAGGGATTAGGAGTTTTTTTTTTTAAAAAAATGCATCATTTAATTCAATTCAATTTAATGATAAGGATGTAGATTATGAGATTAAATTATTAAAGAAAACTAAACATATAAAACTGATATGCTATAAAACTAATGGAATAACTCTTCATATTCATCAGGTTAGAAATAATAAAAAGTGATCATTTAATTAAACATCATTTTTGGCTCAAAAGAAAATGATCACTTAAGCTTTTAAAAAGTATTTTGGTAAATTAACTTTTAAAATAGAATATTCTTACTTTTAACATATGATACTGTATTTCTTACCTATCAACCTAAATAATAATATTATAATACTAATTTTTTCATTTGTAGTTAAGGATAGATTAACCTAGTATTTTTTCTTTTTTAAAATCATACTTGGTTAAAGACAATACTAAGAATAGGTAATACAATAATATAACTATTTATTTATAGTGAAATGCTTTTTAATGTTTTTATGTACATTAACGTCAGCATTTAAATGGATCTAAAATTAATTATTTAATATATGAATATGAGTTTTTATGGTGTTTTGATGAAATACTAACTTTTCATACTCTTCAATTAATTAGTAATGATTGAATTCATATTTTATATTTTATTTTTTATTGAAAGCTGTATTTATATTTTAGTAAAAAATTATTATATGAATAAGTTTGAAATAAAGGATAAAATTGTCCTTTTAACTTTTAGTGAATATTTTAATCATTCAACTTTACCCTTAAAATCTTTTCATTTTTAATATAACATATTTTTATTTTTACTTATTTATTGTAATTAGTGGAGGAGCAAAATAATAATCCAATTTTGAAGTTAGATATGATTCATAATATGTATTTGTGCACACACATGTATAAGATAGAGTACAAAATTTAAATTTATAGGTTTGAAATTCATAATTTTATCATAATTTATTTAATTTATTGAATTCAAAATTTGTCGTTTGTACTTATTTTATAAAAAATTTAGCATATATTTAGAGTTCCAGTGAAAGTTATTTTGTGAACACATCAACTACACATTACATTCGTCTAGAGGTGCAAAGTTAGCTCATGAAATCATAATCCGTCCAACCCATTTAAGTTTAGGTTGATTATTGACATGTCCATTTATTAGCTCAACTGATTAAAGTTTAGGCTCATATTTAGCCCAAATTGATCAATGAGAAAGTAATAAGAGTTGGATGAGTTGAGTTGTGACCGTTGTTTTAGCCCATTTAAGCCCAAATAGCTTTTAGGCTGGTCAATAGTTCGCTCATTTATTAACTTAATCTATTTAAACCCGCTCAAATTCAGCCTAACCTACCTATTTGCTATCTATACATTCACCCACATTTATTCTAGAGAAATTTACCTCCCACAACTACTTAACGTTTAAATTACTAAACATGACAATATTTTTTCTTATTTACAAAATATAACAAATATGTTACATGACAAATATGTTATTTGAAAAAAGAACTATTTCCCTCCTCCTCCTCCTTCCTCCCCTCCTTCTTCCTTAGTTCTCTAATTTACTAAATTTTTCTTTGTAAATTAAAATCTCAAATTCCATCATTAATGATTTTTTTTTTTAAAAAAAGGAACTATTTCCCTCCTCTTTTTTCTTTATTTCTTCCTTCTTTTTTTATTTCTCTAATTTACCAAATTTTTCTTTATAAATTAAAAACTCGAATTTCTTTATGGATGAATATTTAAAGCTTCAAAGTTGAAATTTCATTTTGAAAAAATTAAAATAATTTCGAATATGGTGTAGTTTCAAAAATTTGAGAACACCTTAGGGAGTTTATGCCTTAAATTTAGGATTATTTGGTGTAGATTTGAATAAAATTTTAGATTCAATCTCGAATTCTACCATGGATAATGCTTGAAGCTTCAAAGTTGAAACTTGAATTTGAAAAATTAAAATAATTTCGGCATGAGTATGATTCCAAAAAATAAAGGAACCTATTGGGGAGTTTATATTTCAAATTTAGGATGATTTGATATAGATTTGATGTGGTTTTGGATAAAATTATATTAAATTTGTAGGAATTTAAGTTTATGTTATTGTGGTCGTATTAAATTTGTATGAAAATTGCATATAATATTTGTTGTAGATGTATTAAATTTTTAAAAATGTAATATAAATTTTTATATAAATATTATATTATTAGATACACATTTCATACCGAATTTGAGTGAATTTTTTAAGTCTTGAGCTAGATATACACATTTTATACTGATTTTATATAATTTTCATTTGAGTGAGATATACACATTTTATATCATTTTGTACACAAAAATTTGAGCGATTTTTTTTTAAAGAAACTGATGGTATATTTTGTAAACTGAATAAACTTGGTATATTTTTGTAATATTAAGTACTATTTATGTATGTATATATGTGTATGTATATGAAATTTACCATTTGTTCTAAGCTTACTAATTTTAAATTTTAAATTCGACTCTAATAAATATTATTGTGGTATTAAAAAAAGCACACCAATTGTTTATTTGTGTGTTTACTTTCTATATTTTAAATCTTCTAATAAAAATTTTAGTTTTAGGTCGTTAAGTGTCGCTAATGGATAGAGTTATCTAGGATTGTCCAGATTTTGAAGTCGTTTAAAAGACTACTTATTGTACTCATTCCTACATTTGAATTTTAAAATTTATAGAGTTGACAATAGAGTTGTAAATTCGTTATGTAGTTATGATAATTAATTTCTTTGTGGAAAAATCGCCAGGGAGGTGGGAGTGTTGGGGTACGATGGATAGTTGTGAGAGTGAAGAGAAAATAATATGACTTATTTTTTCTATTTTTGTTACCGAAAGTTATTTTCAAAAAATATTTTTTCTCATGCTGAACACACCCCAAATCTAATTATGGCCTAAACATGGACCTTTGCATAAATCAACCAAAGGCGTTGTTTGAATATTAACCAGCGTGCAAATTATACTTACAAACTTCTCCATGTGCTTGTTCTGCAATTACTGCTCGCTTCTCTTCTTCATCATTAAGAATGATTTTCATCTTGCTATCAAGCATGGGTCTCAGTGTTAGGATATATACTATTAATCATGGGTTATGTACTATTAATCATGTATTTAGATATAATATTTAATATAAAGTAATTATTTATTAAATTTTAATAAAAGTTTAAATAGATCATATATTTGTCGATGTGTCCTTTTACTTATACAATAGATAATTTAGTGTATAGAGTTTAGCTTATACACGAAAGATTAAATCATCGGTTTTTATAAATATAAAGTTTATATATGTTCATAATCTAAGATGAAAATTGGACAAATTCATTGGTATAATTGTAGCAAAAGATTAAATATAATTTATCTTTGTTGGAATAAGTTTTAATGATAATTGATGATGATTTAAAATATGCTTGAAACATTGAACTTAGAAGTTGGTAGAATAACACTTGTTATTTACCAATCAACTATTAATTGGTTGAAATTGGAAGATTGATTGCTAACTGGTTGTTGATTTGTAGTGCCTTGATTAATTACAGGAAAAGAAACAAAGAGCTAAAAGTCTACATGGATTCTACAAGGAAAGAAATTTCTTTTAATAAGAAATGAAATAAATCATGGGCTGAAAAGGAAAGGAAATATTTGGTAAGAGATTGTTGAAGTCAACAAAGATTCTACAAGGAAAAAAATTCTTTTTCTAAGGAAAGAATTAAAGTGTGGGCTGAAAAAGAAAAAGAAATATTTGGAATCCTAGAAGGAGTCAACAAGATCTTTCAAAAAAGAAAAGAAGTCCAAAGTTTCCTTCTCCTAGTTGAAGATAAATTGGGGCATTCGGGTACTATAAATAAAGAGGCTACCACGTCCAGTTGGGGCATTCACTCACGAAATACTCTTTAGAAAAATCCATCATTCTTGGGCGTTCAATTGGAATTCAAGTTGAAGAGAATTGACCGGTGCTAGAGACAGTCCCCTAGTTCTATTCTGTTGCAATCTAGGTCTAGGTGTCAATTTGTAGTGAATCGGTGGACTTGTTTTGTTTCAATTTTATTTTCATTCAATTGTAACTGTGTTAAAGTTTATCTTGTTAAACTAAGGGTAGTTTATAAGGTTAGGAACTTTGTAAGGGCTTAAAAGTAGGTCCTTGGATTGCAGGGGTTGCAATCCAAATTTGGCTCAGTGTCTAGTGGAGTTAAGTTGAAATCCTACTAGGGAGTAGGTCGTGGTTTTTACACCCATTCGAGCCTGGATGGTTTTCCACATAAAAATTATTGTCCCTTGCTTTACTTTCTGCACTTTATTATTTTCTGCTTGAATTAGATTACTGTTAAAAGGAACAGAGTTCAAGTTTGTTCCCGTCACAAAAGATAATTCAAGAAAAGTTTTAATTTGTGAATATAAGTGTTAGACCCAATTTCCCCCCTCCTCTCTTAGGTCTAATTCTGAAGTCATTGCAATAACAATTGGTATCAGATCAGGTTGCTCATTTATAGGTTAACCCCTTAGAGAAAGATCTGTCAAAATGACTTCCGAAATAACTCTACCTGAGGGACAATCTAGAATTCGACCTCCTCTCTTTAATGACCAACATTACAATCTTTAAAAAAATCGAATGAAAATTTATATGAAAGCTGAGGACTATCAACTCTGGCTAATCACCCTGAAGGGACCTCTTGTTCCTACCAAGATAAAATCCGACGGAACAAAGGTGCCAAAGACTGAAGATTAATTTGATGCTGATGATTTCAGAATGATGGAGAAGAATGCTAAGGCTATAAAAATACTCTACTTTGGATTGGGCATTGATGAATACAACTGTTATACCCCGGGAACCCAAGGATCAGACCTGGGTGTCAAAACGGTGAAAACTAAAATTTCGCACCAGATCACAGGACGAATTGTGAGGAGGCTCGTGAGGATGTCGTGAGGTGACTCATGGTCCAGTAGGGTTGGCAGGATTTGCAGAGGAGACCACGGGCATGAACACAAGTCGTGGCCAGGCCTCACAACTCATGATGTCACCCATGGCCTAGACTAGATGCTGGGTTAGGATTTTGGGCAGTGTTGACCACGGATGGTGACCACGAGTCATAGTCACCCACCACGATTCGTGGTGTCCTCCATGGGGTCCCAGGGTGAAATTTTGGGTAGTGTACCTCACGACTCAAGCCACGAGTCGTGGCCCCTTATGACAAGTCGTTGGGTCCCTCGTTGGGACCCCCTAGCAATTATTTTCTGCGAATTAGTAAGGGATATTAAGGCCTAAACTACGACGTTTTGGGTTATGAATAGGGAAATTTAAAGGGGTTAAGTTCAGTTTTCACTTCATTCATTCATGCATGCACGGTAGGGGAATTAGGAGAGTGATTCAATCTTAGAACTCATCAATTCATTACAATTTCTTCTTGGATTCTCAAGAGAGGTTAAGAACTAGTTATTCCCAAGTATGTAAGGTTCTCAACGGGTGGTTTCTTCCACACCCATGCCCTTCCTCTTCTATTTTGTTAAAGGTTCAATAAAAACCCATGGGGTTTTGAAATTGATTTAATTAAACTTCTAATGGTTGATAATGGGCTTTATGATTTTTGAATTCAATTATAATTTATGGGTTTTGATCAACTTTTGTAGTTTAAACTAATTATATATTATTGATTTGAATTTCCATATATTCAAGCCTAAATATGCATGCCCCATGATGAATCGATTTATAATCTACTCTCCCATTGATGATATGTACAAGCCCTGTATGAATTATGATTTAAATTCTGAATTTATTATGTACCGATTATGAATTCAGCTATATGCATGATCTCTAAGTATGTATGAACCTCATGAATCATGAATTATGTTTTGGCCGACTTACGGGCCTCATTTTATGGATAATTCATGTATGTACAAGTATATTTATGATTATCATGATTTATCTAGCCTATGAACTCATGTATGTTATACTATGAGCACTATATATGTTTTGCGAATAGTATTGAACACCGAGTAGGGTTGGGGCCTAGGTTCTGCCCCGGGCCTCATAAGCTACATGCCATAGTAGGTATGTCGGGACCTCCTATGGGACTGTCCCCGACCCAAATGACTCTTTTCATGGTAATGTCACACTTTCATGGTTCTACCCTTGGCACGGTACGGACACCCTCTCGACTAGGGTTACAAGTCGGGATTCATGTGTGCTTGTATGAGGTATGTCGGTTAAGAGAATCTCCCTCTGTTCCTCATGATTTATGCATGTTTACGATTATGTATATGGAATCAAGTCATGTTAAACAAGGCTTTTCTCTTATGATTACGATTACAATTGCATTACAAATGTTTTGAAAACCTTGAGCCTTATGATACGGTACGATATTTATGATATGAGCATGATGTCTCACTCTTATGATCATTTAAGAGATTTCTATATTTTCAGTGTCTATTTTACTTACCTTGTATACTCAGTATATTCTAAGTACTGACCAAATATTTTCTATACTGTATCATTTCATGATACAAGACCGGTTCTCAGGCTCACCCTCCTCAGTAGTGCTCCCGAGATAGTTATCAGCTTATTTGTTGAGTCCTCATATTCCGAGGGCTATATGTTCAGACTCTATGCTTTTCCTTCAGTTTCTGTTTTGTTGGGTTAGTTGGGGAATTGTCCCATCAACCCGTCTTTCATGATTAGAGGCTTTTTAGACTACAAGTTGTATTCAGTCGTTATGTATGGATCATGTATTGTCTTTTCTTCGTTGTTATGGCATGTTTACGTTTTCTTATGTTAAGTCGTTCGCTTATGTGATTGAATTTGATGTACGCTCATGCCATGGGTTGGCTTGGGGTCTCTCGGGGCTTCTTGTCCCGACTATCCGGGTGTACGTTAGGGTCTTGACAACAACCGTATCTCTGGATGCTCTAGTGCAAAAGAGATTTGAGACTCTCACTCTGGATCATGAAGGTACGAATCAGGTAAAAAAATCCAGAATTGACATGCTTATAAAAAAGTATGAACTCTTTGCCATGGGCGAAAATGAGTCAGTCAAGGATATGTTTACCTGCTTCACGTGCATCACAAACGAGCTCAATCTCTTGGGAAGGAATTTACAACTGAAGAAAACGTTAGAAAAATTCTGAGAATCTTGCCTGCCTCTTGGGAACCTAAAGTTACTGCCATCGAAGAAGCAAAGCAAATGAGCACAATGCAAATGGATGAGCTCATTAGAAATTTGCAAACATACAAACTTAAAAAGAGTGACAAAGTGGCTAAGGAACCTAAGAAGGAACGCAATCTCAGCCTAAAAGCTGAATCAGAATCTGATGATGAAGAGATGGAAATATTTGTTTGAAGGTTCAAGAAGTTCTTCAGAAAGGAAAATTCAAAAAAGAAGGAGTCACGCAATAAAGGCAAGGCCTCTGAGAAGGGACAGTTCCAGGGGTGTTTCAAGTGTGGTAAAATGGATCATTTGATAAAGGAGTGTCCCATCTTAAAGGAAGAGCAAAGAAAAATCTCAAAAAGGCAGCAGCAACTGGCCTCTAAAGCCTTCAAGAAAGCCATGAAAGCCACTTGGGGTGAAAATTTCAATGAGAAATCAGAAGGAGAAGATGGTGATAATGACAATCTGGCCCTCATGGCTAAAAGTGACACAGACTCAATAGTGATTCCTTCGAGGTAAGTTTAACTAATTTAAAAACTCAAGTTCATAATTTATCAAAAAGAAAAGTAGTTAAATTGTTACTTTCCTGGATGGATGAATGTCAGCAAATGAGTGTTGAAAAAAATGAAGTGTCAAAACTTTTCTCTAATATGAAATCTAATTACAAATTTTTAAAAAGAGAGAAAATTGAATCTGAAAACGCTATCAAAACACTCAATGCTGAAATTAGCAAATTAGAGGAGACTGTCTCTATTCAAAAAACTGAAAACAGTAAGTTGATGGAAACAATCTCATCTCTAAAAGCTAAATTAAATACCATCAAGGAAAGAAAAACATCAAGCAGTGAAGTTAGTAACAATGATCAAGGTTTTCATGAAGCCGAAATAACTTTCTTGAAAAAGGAATTGTGCAAAGAGAAAAATAAAATTTCCGAGCTTCAAGTAGCTTTGAATCAAGCAAATTATGACATTGCTTTGATGAAAAAATGGAACAAGTCTTCTGAAGCTTTAACTTGGCTAAATGAGCATTACAATAGAGCTTGAACTGGTCTTGGCTACAAGAACAAACCTGTCAAATGGGATCAAAAAAGAAAATATATTGGTTTGGCAGAATATAAACTTTGTAGCCATTGTGGACATACCGAACATGTTAGATATGAATGTTTAGCCAGGATAAAAGCTCTTGAAAAAAATAGAAACACTGTTAGATGGATTAGAAAAGATTTGATATCTCAAGTTTTCAAAAGAAAGGGAACCAAACTGGTGTAGGTTTCCAAATCTAACCCTTGATTGTGAGTGTAGGCTGAAGTGAAAAGGAACAACAAAAAAAAGGTATCTTGACAGTACTTGTTCTAGACACATGACAGGTAACAAAAACTCTTTCTCTCACTAACAACCTTCAATGGAGGAACTGTCTCCTTTGGTGAAGGAAAGAAAGGCACAGTTGTGGGAATAGGTAAGATCAATTTACAAGAAAATGAAGATGAACAACATGAAATCGACCTTGTTCCATCTTTAACCAAACAGGTAACTACTCCATCTCTGAGTGAAGGAACGCTCTTGGAAACAGACTCTTGAACGTTCCCTCAGAACCAAGGTAGAAACTAGAAAATTTAGGGGGAACAATCCCTGAGACAGTGATAAGTTCAGAATAAGGAATAGAGGAAGGAACATCAATTAACCCTGTTCCAGAAACATAAAATAACAATCCACAAGAATTAATTTTAGGGCCCTGGAAGCACCAAAGTTCGCATCCCCTTGATCTTAATAAGGGAATTAAAACCAGGGCCTCCATGAGAAAATTTTATACTTATTCAGCCTTCTTATCTTATACTGAGCCTAAAAATTATCGTGAAACCTTGCAGAATTCAGATTGGATAATGTCTATGCAAGAGTTGCTCAACCAGTTCGAAAGGAGCAAGGGAATAGTCACCAAGAACAAAGCCCGTCTGGTGCTCCAGGGCTATAACCAAGAAGAAGGCATCAATTATGAATAAACTTTGCACCAGTCACAAGGATGAAGGCAATAAGAATACTAATATTTTTTATTGCTCTTATATCTATGCAATTTTATAAAACTAAGAATCAAATTGCTGATATTTTCACTAAAGCTCTTGGTAGAGAATAACTTGAGAGAATTAGAATGGAGATTGTGTTAATCAAGATTAACTCAACATCTTGTTCATAATCTTCCTTCCTTTGGCAAAAAAAGGGCTTTTCCGTACGATGGATGGATGACGACCGTCTTGATGGATCATTTTTCATCACTGTTGCATTGTTTTTAATTTTGTTCATTGTTACTGTGTTCCCTCTAATTCTGTAGGACTTAATGGGCTACACTTACTTATGGAAGGGAACGCAGTCAGATATAACTCAGAGTCATATTCACTTACTACTACTGTTCATGACGTCGGTGCCTTGTCACTTCATTATGTCAGAAGTCTACATCAAGTCACTGCTTTTATGCTATTCAATTTTCCCGATTCTCTTTTCCCTCGTTCATACACCAACTTTTCGTTCCCTCTCTGTCCTCTCATATACCTCTCCACCCTTCCACTAAATAGAGTCTGAGCCCTCTAACTCTTCACAATTTTTTTCTCACAGTTATGGAAACTACAACCGAGAATAGCCCCATCAATAAAACCTCACCAAATTCCACCATTACACCTGTGTCAAAACCCTCACCAAACCCTACCATGGAAACTACCACCACCCAACACCCTTTGATACTCCCACCAGTCGATATTCCCTTCTCTATTCCACAAAACTCCACCAAACCCATGCGGGAACATGGCTCTATTTCACCGACGGCTTCTATGGTAACTGCTCCGAGCTCCCCTATTTCTTCAAATCCGTCAGTTAATAGCCCTGCATCTGCTTCCTCTCCCCAGGTGGATTTGGCGAACATCATCACTGATATTAGGGGTAGATACTCATTCTTTGAGCTGTGTTACAAGTAGCATTGACGGTATAATGGTTGTTTTTTATCCTCACTCACTGAGTAGAGTTCTGGGAATCAAATGTGAAGGGTTCTCCTCTCGTCAAAGGAATAAATAGCCAGATCTTCCCTCCCTACTTAAACCCTTAGATATTGTTCAAAGTATTCTGGAAACCCTTCCAGAGTGTCTGATACTAAGGTTTATAAGCACTCCATGTATGATTATCATAAGACCTTGTTTGCCTTTGTGATTAATAATCTTGTGCCTCGTCAAGAAAGGCGTGATGCTGCATCTTATCTTGACCTTAGTATCATGGAGTTGTTGGATCGGGAATCGCTATTAGACTTTCTAGGTTGATGATCTCGTATTTGGTTAAAATTGTCACTGACATCAAGCAAAATCATGCACTTCCCTATGGCTTCCTGTTGACTAAGGTGTTTGCTAAGCTGCAAGTTTGCCTTACTTCTTTGGAGTACTATTCTGTTTATGATGCATTGGATTATTATGAAAATCGTGGTTCTCGTTAGGAGAAAGATTTAAAGGATCCCGATGCTGGGTGCTCTTCTAAATCAAACAAGTTGACTTCTCAAGATCAGTTGATTGATGAAATTGAATTACTTTGCAAGGATAATGCGGATCTTAGGGCTAAACTGGCTCATTTTGAGGAATTGACTTCTGCTCGACACGAAGAACTGCTGTCATTTCTTAAGACCCTATCCCCACTGCCTAATCCCTCCCCTGTTGCTCCTTTCAGTGTTCCACCCTTTGACCCTGCTCCTTAGTTGTTGATCCATCTGTATCATGAACTGTTTTAGTTTTTGCATATGCTCTGGGTATTCTTGTATGTTATCCCTTTTTGTTGATCTTATTTTGTCTATGTTGTTATTAGTTGGGTTCATGGTATCAATGGAATATTAGTTGTCCAGTCTTAGTTTTCTTATTATTTTTTTTCTTTACTGCCCCGTTCTTTTTCGCTGATGCCAAAAGGGGGAAGGTTATGCTTGAGTGTTGGTTTTTGCTTAATTGTTGATTAACTGGTAAGTGTACATGCATTCAAGCATATTTTTATTTGTCATCATTAAAAAGGGAGAATTTGTTGGAATAAGTTTTAATGATAATTGATGATGATTTAAAATATACTTGAAACATTAAACTTGGAAGTTGGTAGAATAATACTTGTTATTTACCAATCGGCTATTAATTGGTTGAAATTGAAAGATTGGCTACTAACTGGTTGTCGATTTGTAGTGCCTTGATTAATTGCAGGAAAAGAAACAAAGAGCTAAAAGTCTATATGGATTCTACAAGAAAAGAAATTCCTTTTAATAAAGAAAGAAATAAATCATGGGCTGAAAAGGAAAGAAAATATTTGGTAAGAGATTGTTGAAGTCAACAAGGATTCTACAAGGAAAAAAATTCTTTTTCTAAGGAAAGAATTAAAGTGTGGGCTGAAAAAGAAAAAGAAATATTTGGAATCCTAGAAGGAGTCAACAAGATCTTTCAAAAAGGAAAAGGAGTCCAAAGTTTCTTTCTTCTAGTTGAAGACAAATTGGGGCATTCAAGTACTATAAATAAAGAGGCTACCACGTCCAGTTGGGGCATTCACTCACGAAATACTCTTTAGAAAAATCCATCATTCTTGGGCGTTCAATTGGAATTCAAGTTGAAGAGAATTGACCGGTGCTAGAGACAGTCCCCTAGTTCTATTTTATTGCAATCTAGGTCTAGGTGTCAATTTGTAGTGAATCGGTGGACTTGTTTTGTTTCAATTCTATTTTCATTCAATTGTAACTGTGTTAAAGTTTATCTTGTAAAACTAAGGGTAGTTTATAAGGTTAGGAACTTTGTAAGGGCTTAAAAGTAGGTCCTTGGATTGCAGGGGTTGCAATCCAAATTTGGCTCAGTGTCTAGTGGAGTTAAGTTGAAATCCTACTAGGGAGTAGGTCGTGGTTTTTACACCCATTCGAGCCTGGATGGTTTTCCACATAAAAATTATTGTCCCTTGCTTTACTTTCTGCACTTTATTATTTTCTGCTTGAATTAGATTACTGTTAAAAGGAACAGAGTTCAAGTTTGTTCCCGTCACAAAAGATAATTCAAGAAAAGTTTTAATTTGTGAATATAAGTGTTAGACCTAATTCACCCCTCTCCCACTCCTAGGTCTAATTCTGAAGTCATTGCAATAACAATCTTGACTATGGGAATGGTATAATTCAAACTTCTTGTGCTAGTACATTTAGTATGTATTGAACGGACCAAGTAGAGATAAGTATTTTATCTGAATTAATAAAATAAATTCTCTAGATCATTAAATGTACTTATACTCTTAATCTTGATATAATTATTACGATCAATGTAATTTGTTTGTTGTTTTGATCTATCAAAGGGTGAAACTCGATCTTTTGTGAGTTAAAATATTTCCGATAGGTTGGATGATGACAAATGACATTTGTGCAATAATAATTAGTTGATAGAATCCATGTCTTGTCCTTTAGATTGATGATACCCCTTTATGATTGCTTATGAATTTTTATGTGAAAACCCTGCAGGTGGATTTAGTATCTCTCACATGAAATAAGTTAAGCGTTTGAATAAATGATTAAATTAATCAATGAATTGAATAATCAGAAATTTAATTCGATTGATTGGCATCTGTAATCTTAATATGGGGAGATAAATAAGATTTAATGAACGATTTTGAATTATACCGAGGAGTGCAATTACAGAATTTTAGTGGAATAATCTGTAATTTATTATGGTAGGTTAATTCATTCATTTTGCGAATTAATACCATAATTGGAAGCCTCACTAATTAAATCTATGGTCTAAGTTATGCCTGATTAATTAATGAACTTGGAAATGAAGAGATCAGTTTTCTAGAAGAAGTAAAATCCTACAAGTTGGTTAAAAATAAACTGGTCTTCTAGAAGGAAAGTTTGATTATTACTTGGAGAGAAAAATTCTTATACGTTTTGGGACTAAAGTTTTATACCCTAAAACGTCATTATAAATAGGACTCTCTTCCTCCATGAAAGATGATGGAAAACTTTTGACCTTTCTGAGAAGCATTACTCGTCACTCAAGTATTTCCTACTCGGAGATTTTTGAGGCTATAGCAGAAGATCGCAGACATGGAGAACGCATTGGACGATTTATGCAATAGCTTCAAGAGGAGTGATTCGCGGTCACACTTCAAGAAATAAGTATCGATTTTATGTTTGATTAAATTTGTGTTTATGTGTTGTCTATAGTACATGTAAGTTTGATCCTAGATTGTTGTTTTCGCTGCGTATGCCTGTAATCCAACACTCAGATTATATAGCCTTCGTTACTTTATTTTTACAAAGTACTAATTATAAGTTTTAACTATACAATTTAAATCTAAGGACATAAAATTCTGAAATTCGAATTAGGGAACTCAAACTAAAGGACACAATTTTATGAACGTATGCGTTGTTTTAGTCACCAAATCGTATGAAAATTACTATATCAAATTGGTCATTAATACTGTTAGTTCTTTAATATTTTTTTAATTCTTCAATGGCCTCAAGTTGGAACCACAATAATTGAACTTCAGGACAGAAGCATGAAGTTTGAACTTTGAACTTCGGGACATGTTATCCCTAAAATTTAAACTGAATGTAAGGGCACTAAAGCTGAAAATACTGAAGTTTGGACAAAAAAATTGAACTTAAAAATACAGCTTCATGAAGTTTTGAACAGAAAAACCTGAAATTTAAGGACATAACATCACAAAGTTCTGAACAAAAAAAATTAAACTTAAGGACATAACATCCCGAAGTTTTGACTAAAAAATTGAACTGTACTATAATTCGAGGAAGCAAAGAAGAACAGGTGACATTTCCATGGAAAAAATATATATAAAAATAGCGTCCACTGTTATTTCTCTATCATATCTTTGAAAAATAATTTTTATCATGAAGTATTTTCAAATTTCTTAGGTCCTAAATCTAATGAATCAAATACTAATTACATGCTATGCCATGGATAATAGGTTGGGGTTTATGCAAATCCAATAAGCTGTAATGTTTACAACTAAAGCTAAACATACTTGCTGCACTTGGACATATATACTAAGCAACCAATGCCACTTATATTTACTCCCAAGTAAACCTCCTATAGATGACCAGAGCCAATTCCCTTCCTAATCCAGCCTGTTGATATTTAATCCCATGTGAACCCTAAGGGTTCCTTTGATTTGGAGACAAGTTATGCAATAATTAATAAAACTTGAAAGAATAACAAATAAATAAGTACGAAATTTAATTATTTTATAGTGATTTCAATTTATTAAAACAACTCATATATAAAATCAGAGGATACCGGAACAGAGTTAAAAAGAGCAAGTAAGTTCAATCTGTTCAAAATAGGGCATCAACAGAATACCAACTTTGCTTGGGACCCTTAAACATCTGGCTTAACCTTAGAAGATTTGGTTTAAGTTTAACATTTGGGGATGTTTGTTTATTTCCTTCCTGCTAATCGCTTTTTCATGTATATGTATATATATGTATATGTGTGTGTGTGTGTGTTAGAATTATAGTAATGTATGAATTAGTAATACAGAAATTATGATGCAGATATAAATTTCTTGAATGCATGATTTGTTTTACAAGAATGGACCTTAGAGGCTTAGATGGTTTCGGAAATGCTCCTTTATATTCAGACAATTTTTTTTCCTGTTGGAAATTTTAGTAATGAGTAAGGCTGTCTAACAGGACAGGATACATTTTGGAGGACGGAACAGAACGATTCCTTAATGGCATAAGGGGGACTAGGACCTTAATGGGACGGGATTAGCGGGATGAACCCCTCGCCGGTCCTATCCCACTAAAGGGACAGGATGGGAAGGGATGGGATGGGTCGTGGGCCTTAGTGGGATTTTTAAATTTCTTAAGATTTATATTAATTTAAATATTTAAACATTGAAAAATTATAAAATAAAAGAAAAAATGATAGTATGATATAAGACTACACAAATTTAGTAAATGAACACAAAATTTAAAACAACTTCATACGTAAATTAATACATTGCAAATTCAAAAACATACAAACGTGATTTTTTAAATTTTAAGCGGGAGGAGAGGGGACAATTTTAGTGGAGCGGGATGAGAGAATTTTTTAACGGGATAAGGGGGACGGGGACCTTAGGGTGCCTGGATGGAGAGAAAGAACCCCTAAGCCCGTTCCATCCCACTAGACAGCCTTAGACTAATGAATTAAGCAAAAGGTGGCTTTGATACCATATAAGTAAGAAAGGAACAGTGCTAGATTCTAGGGTTAGCCAGGCTAGTTTCTTTATGCAGTCCTGCACCTTAACCAAACGTTCATTTGTTAATATGTCAAGAGACTTTGGTTATTACTGGCTGAGGATTGTGATCTACTTAGTGGTCTCCGTCTGCGTTGGAACCATCTATTTTAATGTGGGAACCAAGTATAATTCCATCCAGGTAACTCATTTCTCCTAATGGGATTTTTAACTTGATCTCTTGTAACTAATATCTCCTACAAGAAGACGCGTTTTTTGCTTTATTTATCAAATTGGCATTATGCAGGCAAGAGGTGCATGTGCAGCTTTCATCTTTGGATTTATGACATTCATGTCGATTGGAGGTTTCCCTTCATTCGTGGAGGATATGAAAGTTCGTGCTTTGTATGACACTCTTGAAAAAACTACCTAACTATATCATAAACTAATACATAGCCACGCAATTCTAATAATCTGGACATTCTTTTTGCAACCAAAACAGGTTTTCCAAAGGGAGAGGATGAATGGGCATTATGGTGTCATTGCATTTGTCATAGGCAACACGTTATCTGCAATGCCGTTCCTTATATTGATTGCAATTCTTTCTGGTTCTATCTGCTACTTCATGGTCCGCTTCCATCCAGGATTCTCCCACTACTTGTTTTTTGTACTGGCCCTTTATGCCAGTATTACAGTAGTTCAGAGCCTGATGATGGCCATAGCCAGTGTTGTACCTAATTTCCTCATGGGTATCATCATAGGGGCTGGCATTCTGGTAATAAACTTAATCTGTTTCCCTATGAAATGCATACCACTTTCTACACTTAACAATTGTGTATGTTTTAGGGAATATCTATGGTGGTCTCTGGGTTCTTCAGACTTCCCCATGACATCCCGAAACCTGTCTGGCGTTACCCCGTGTCTTACTTGACTTTCGATTTTTGGGCTGTACAGGTAAAATATTTGCTACAGATTTTACCTGTTATAAACTCGCAATGGAAATGTATACACCATCAGAGCCTAAAGATAATTACCGGTAATAATCCATAACAAGTCGAATTAGTAGCCTTAAATATAAAGCAAGTAGCCCCATACAACATGTTAAAATGCACGAATAGCATAAACAATGTATAAGTTAAATCCATGGACCAAAAGTTTTCCTTCTCTAGCTGAGGGTGATATGGTATGATAGGTTCCATGATCAAGTTTTATTATAATCCAACAAAATAACATTTATATGTTCTAGTAGAAGTGATCTAACTTTAAAAAGATTTAAATTCTTACACCAACTGATATATCTATTCAATATCAATAAAGTTATAAACACCAAAGAACATGCTTTATAGGCACCAACTTGGCATGTTCAGACCAAGGTATGTGCTTTGATGACAATGTAGTAGTAGAAGTCCTTTGATGGAAAATTTGTTAAGATCCGTCCTGTCCACTTTCGACTAAATGTATGATACCAATGACTCTAATTTGGTGGATGCTGTAGGGGCAATACAAAAACGACTTGGAGGGGTTGATATTTGATAACCAGAGTTTAAATCTTCCAAAGATCACAGGCGAATACGCACTAAAACAAATATTCCAGATTGAAGTGAACAGATCAAAATGGGCGGATCTAAGTGTCATCTTCTCCATGATAATCATCTACCGCATGATCTTCTTCATCATGATCAAGATCAACGAGGATGTCACTCCTTGGCTCCGAGGTTACATTGCTAGGAGAAAAATGCAGCAGAATGGTTGCAATCAGAATAAGACAGTGGCACCATGTGCTCCTGCTTAATCGCCTTCTCCAAGGATCTGAGAATCGTGGACCAAATAACAAAATCAAAATGAATCAATCAAATTAGAAAACAAAGTAAAAAGGAAAGCCTATTATTTGTTTATTCTTCTTTTTGTAAGTCAAAATAAAAAGTTGCATTCACATATTATATGAGATGAAAGTGGTTTTTATAACCTTTATCCATTTTGTTCTTTTATTGATTATGTTCCCATCTTTGTTTCCAGTATATCAAAGAGACTTAGAACCTGTTTGACCTTACTTGTTAAAAGTATCAAGTTGTAGTTAAAAAAAATAATTGAAGTGCTTAAACTGATTTTATAAATAAGTAACTGTGTGTTTATATAGAAGTGTTGAAACCGCATGATATGTAAGTATAGCTACATCATACCCAGACAATCAACAATAATATGTCTCCTACCGTAGCGTTCACCTTTTTTCCCATGGTTAAGTGTTATATCCTCCCAGAAAACACCTAACAGTCTTCATTTTATGAGCACATAAAACTAAGAGAGAAAAGGTGACTGAATGAAAAAATATGAATATCTTGTTCTCATAAAGCAGATAAGGGCAACCTGCTGGCCAGTCGTTTCATTCTGTCATTACTAACTAACATGTGAGTAGTAAGAAGAATATGAGTGAATTTGAAGTTTCATAGTCCAATCAAAATTGACAGATATATCCTTTTGGGTTAATACCTAGATAAACAATCAAACTTAGTACCAGATAGACGCTTAAGTTGGTAGAAGTGCGTTTTTGGAATACTTGTGTACTGTGTACATAAAGCCAAATGAGTGAAGCACACTTGCTTCTAATATGTTAATGGACCAATTTTTTTTATTCTCTTTTTTACTTTTTTATTAATTAATGAACCAATGGTTAGATGACACGTGTCAATAACTAAAAGTAGAATTTATATAATTAAAAAAAATACAAACCGACTTGTATTTTGCTTTGACTTGTGAATATCTCTAAAGTTCAAATATCAAATTCAACTAGAAATTATCGGTTGGGAATCTCATTCATCAAATGTAATATCAACTAAAAAAACACTACGAAACTCACAGAATGATTATCATTTTTTATTATTTTTCTACCAAAGTTCCAAATATATTATTACAACTAAAACATACGGAATCCCGAAATAGAAGTTCACTCTTTTAAAAGAAGTTCATTGACTATTTATCTTTTAAAACGTGTCAAATTTAAAGGGCTATCTAAATATTAAACCTATTCTTTTTTAGCATAAACATGTCTGTCAATCTTAATTCTTTATAGTATAGAGCTGGCCCTGCTTATCAAGCTTTGTTTCGTCTTATATTTATATCTCTAGATTCAAATTCAATAAAAATCAATCCTATAGATAAATCCACCATAGCTGGCTGCTAGCTGTTCTTTCTTCATATATACTTCATACTCATGAGAGGAGTGTGTGTGTGTGTGTGTGTGAAATGCAAGCAGAAGAGAAAGACAAGAGGGCAAGTGATTAATTAAAGAGATTGTACATATGATGGAGATTGAACAAGAAGGCAAACCACAAGCCCATGGTATAGTTATTGATGGATTGAGTCCTCTGAGTGAAACAATATGGAAGGAGAAATTAAACACCGAATCAAGCCTAGGAGATGATATTGTTTCTGCTCATCTTGCTTGGAAGGATGTTAATGTAATGGTCACTCTGAATAACGGGGATACTCGAAATGTATTAGAAGGACTTACTGGTTATGCAGAGCCTGGGACATTCACTGCCTTAATGGGTCCTTCTGGCTCTGGAAAATCTACACTTCTCGACGCCCTCTCTGGACGTCTTGCTTCTAATGCAATCCTCTCTGGAAAAATTCTCCTCAACGGTCGCAAAGCTAAGCTCTCATTTGGAACTGCAGTAAGTACTTAATTAATATGTATTTTCTTTCTTTTTGAAACAGAGGGAGAGAACAGAGTTAAAACTGATATACACTACAGGCATATGTAACACAAGATGACACGTTGATTGGAACGCTAACGGTTAGGGAGATGATTTACTATTCGGCTCAATTGCGTTTTCCCGATAGGATGCCATTATCAGAGAAACGGACACTGGTTGAGAGCACCATTGTTGAAATGGGCTTACAAGATTGTGCTGATACGTTTATTGGGAATTGGCACTTGCGCGGTATCAGCGGAGGAGAAAAGAGGAGAGTTAGTATTGCTCTTGAGATTCTTACGAGACCTAGATTTCTCTCACGATGAACCAACAAGTGGACTAGACAGGTAATTAATATTCTTAAGATCATAGCTCAATTGTGTTTCACAATGTTAAGTTTTTGAATTTCCTAATTATGGAGCAACATCTGAAATCGGGCTTAATTTTCTGGATTTTGTGGCAGTGCTTCGGCGTTCATCGTAACACAGACGCTACTTTGTCTGTCCAGAGATGGACGGACCGTGATAGCCTCGATTCACCAGCCAAGCAGTGAAGTATTTGAGCAGTTTGACAGATTATACTTGCTTTCCGGAGGCAAAACAGTTTACTTTGGTCAAGCTTCTGAAGCACACCAGGCAAGATATATCTCCCTTCAAATCTAATATTAGCCATGTACAACAATCAAATTGGTCATTTTCGTCTCGGTACCTTATACCCCTTTTTTTTTCATCACGTAGAAGTTAGAATTAATTCCACAATACTCTAGGAAAATTTCACATCTCTGAAACACATGAAAGGTGATGTGTTTATAAGGAAGCAAGCCTTAAACTTTAGTTCCAACAATTGTCTTCTCTGACTAATGAATTTTTGGTTTGCAGTTTTTTGCAGAAGCTGGGTTTCCTTGTCCTTCTTTCAGAAATGTATCAGATCATTTCCTCCGGTGCATCAACTCCGATTTCGACAAAGTTAAGGCAACTCTAAGAGAGTCAATCAAGGTATATATGTATTAAAATTAATTTTTGATCATCAACCAGTTATGTTTGCTAGTTTGTTCGAGATTTCGAATTAACTTTTAAAATAGCATACATACGCATGATAACTAGCTCAATGTCAATAATCTATATAAGTTTCGTTTTCTCTTGTCCGTAATTTATCTATATTTTATTAAAACCCTTCATTAAAAGGTATGACAAAATTGTTATTTATTATTTTTATATAATTATTATTTAAAATTATTAAATTTTAATTATTTTCATAATTTTATTTTATCATATTAAATTTTTTATTTATGACATAATTTTATTTATAGTGTAAATTTTTTTTATAAAAAAATCACCAAGTTTTCTTTTCCTTCTTGATAGTAAAATAAATTTTAAATTTTATTTTATTATATTAGATTTTCTACTTGTGACATAACTCTATTGGTAGTATAAATCTTAAATTTATTTTTTTAAAATAAAAGAACGAAAAAATTTCCCCCTTTTTGATTTGGAAATTTTATCCTTTTCGAAATTTTTACAATTTTTTTTCCCTTTTACTTGGTCGTGAATTTTTTTTTCCTTTTTGGTAATTTTTTTTATTTTTAATAGTAATGTCCTAATGTTTTTATATTTTTAAATCCTTCCACTTTTATAAAAAAATTTATAATAGCATAATTTAATTCATCAACTCTTCTACATCTAACATCTTCGATTCAATCTTCAAGCTTGTGTGTTTTCGTGTTAATCTATCCTCTCTTTTTTTCATGTTATGAATTTCTTTTAATGTTGCGGATAAAAAAAACACAATAGTAATATGAAAAATGCAACATTAATTGTTATGTTAGCTTATTTGTATTCAAAATAATTTAACATAGATTGTCTCTTTTCGTTGAGTCTAATATTGATATTATGTTATTTCTTTTAATTAAATTGAGTCTTATATTGATATTATGTGATTTATATTTTGTGTTATTTATAAATGACATTCTTCATGTACTCATACATTCAGAAGTTTCATCTATTCGGGTAAAATAATCTATTCATCTTATATAATAATTTCTTTAATAACATTATGAATTATTATAATTATAACTCTTGTGCAGAATTTATTTTAGATAATATTATAATGGAATTTGAAAAGAATTTCATGAACAAAATTGTGTCAATTAATAATTTAAGGCGATATGATTATATTCTCATCGGATAATAAAAGTCCTAGTAATTGGAGTTGGATTAGTAAAATAGTATAAAAAGATAAACAAAGGAAGGCATATGAGTAAATATAACATTAATTGATCATGAGATAATAATTTTTTTTTTGTATTATATTTTTTATATTTATATTTTATATTTTTACATATATGTTTGAGTTCTTATCTATTTTTATTATATTTTATAATATAATACAATCTTTCGATGGTATAATCTTTAGTAATTTCTTTAGATTTCATCAACTAATCTAACATTCAATATATGAATAATATTTTACTTCTATTTACTTAACAAAATATTCTTTGTACATATAAGAACGAAGGTTCTTATAAATGTTGATTGCACTTCTTGCCCTTCATTAAAAGATTCTACAATAGTTAATATTGTCATTACCTATTTTCTTCAATTAGTTGTTATTTAATTATTATAGATCTTTACTAATTTATAAAAAGTAAAACTCCTAATATATAGTATTTAAAATGACTAAGTTTTGCTTCTTAAACCTTTCCTTATTTGAACTATATTTAAAGTCCTAAATTTAAGATTTTCAATTACAATTTTGTTAACTTATATATCAATCCATTATTTATTAAACTAACTAATTATCCATCACAATATTCAATATGAAAAAAATAATTAAATAGTGTAATTTTATTATGTATTAATACGTGAATTCCTCCTCCTTCTTATTCTTTTAAAAAAATTGTATAATCAAAAAAAAATATAGAAACTTAACATAATTTAAGTTGTGTCAATTAATTGAGTACTCTTGTTATTCACGCTCTTTAGTTAAATCTACACTATTTTTTTTTCAATTTGTGTTAAATTCATTTTATGTGAAGTGATTGATTAAACACATAGATCAAGAAAAGGAGAAAAAAAATGAGTTGAAATCATCTCATAAAGGTAAAAAGAGAAGTTTAAATTAAATTATTATTAAATATTTAAAGTGCGAAATCTCGTAGCAAAATATCATTCACCTTTTTGCCCTTTTAAAAATAGAGTTCACACTTGACAAAATAGTTATTTAATTATTTTTCAAATTTATGATTTTAGAATTAACTAAATTTTATGAATTAAATTCTTTCTTATTTGAAATATATAAAAATACTAATATTTATATATACATATAATGCATGCATATAATGCATGCATATAAGTGCTCATATAAAAAGCAAATAATTTTTTACTCTTCTATCCAACGCTGTTTCTATGGCGTTTTTGTCTTTGAAACAAGTATTAGAATAAACTGAAGAAAGAACTACTTGATTGGATCACTCTTAAACATAATTATTTATCAATGTGAAATTCAAAATTTTCTGTCTAAATTCTTATATTGTTACGCAAACACATCTTTTAAATATTATTTATGCTTTTTTTTTAATTTATTCTTATTAATATGAAAAACACGTGCGAGATGCGTACGGATAGACTAGTACTATATTAAAAATGTGAAGGCTTTTAGAGATATTGATTGAATTTTTTATCCTTCAATTAAAGATATCACTAGGCAAATTTGTTATTTACTATTTTTACACAATTATTATTTTTAGTTATTCAATCACCTTATTTTATCATATTAGATTTTCTATTTGTGGCATAACTCTATTTGTTGTGTAAACCTTTAAAAGAAATTCGGTGAATTTCTTTTTCCTTTTTAATAAACACAAATATTTGTTTTACCTTATTTTATTATATTAGATTTTCTACTTGTCGTGTAACTCTATTTATAGTATAAACCTAAAAAAAAATTAAAAAAAAATTCCACCAAAAATGATTTCCTTTTTTATTTGGAAACTTTTTTTCTTTTTCCTTTTTTGATTATTTTTTTCCTTTTTCATAGTGACAAAAGGGTTTTCTCCCCTCTTTTCCTTAAATTTTTTTTTTAAAATAGTAATGTCCTAATACTCTTATACTTTCAAAAAAATTTTAATTTATAATTTTTTTTATTTTTATAAAAAAATTATAATTGCATAATTTAATTCATCAACTCTTCTATAGAAATACCTTTGATTCAATCCCTTGTATATTTTTGTGTTAATCTATTTTTTCTTTCTAATTTTTTATATTGTGGATTTAAAAAACACAATAATTGTTATGCCAGCTCAGCTTATTTATATTCAAAATAACTTAACTTCGACTGTCTCTTTTAGTTGAATCTAACATTGATACTATGTTATCTCCTTTAATAAAGTCTTATATTGTTATTATGTGATCTAAAATTTGTGTTATTTGTATTGGATCATACTTTTAAACATAATCATTTATTAGCTTAAAATTTTTATAATTTTCTTTGTGAATTCTTATATTATTATATAAACATATCTTTTAAATATTAGTTATGCTATTTTTAAAATTTTGTTCTTATTAATATAAGGGACACGCGCAAAACGCGTACACTAATACTAGTTATTCTAAAAGTGAGAATTAAAAAGTTAAAAAGTTTGATATTACCAAAATATCTATCAAACATTGAACAACTATTTTACCCTTTAAGTAAAAATTATTCCTATAATATTCGTGTGCAAAAATATAATTATACAATTTATGTTACTCCCATCCATTAAATATAAACATTTTCTATAACAAATGAGAGAATGGAAAGTTTACACACTAATTCAGTGTCCTTTATGTCCTTTAAAAGTTATGTTATTCCTTAATTTATAAATTAGCAAATTAAAGTAGGCTCTCTTCTTTTTATTACTCTCAAAAGGTGAAAAGTTTAAAGAGTTTTTTTTTAGTAAATAATTATTGTTGTAAAATAAAGCTCAAAACAACAATGTAAAGAAATAATATAAAGAACAAAAGAGACAATAAGATAGAACATTATAAGATAATTTTTCTTCTTTCAAGTGTATACGATATCATCCTCAAGACCTCTATTTATAGGATTAAATTGGGGAGCACCAAAGGTTGTCATAAATATGACATTAATCCTTGAGAATGTGGGGGAGATCAAGGGGTGTGGAAGATCAATGCAAAGGTAGTGGAGGTGTGAGTATTACTACTCATAATGGTTGGAGTTATACTTAAAAGTTATGCACATCCACAATTAACTAATAATATTTATAACACTCCCCCTTGGATGTCCATTGATAGATAATATGTCTTGTTAAAACCTTACTAGGAAAAAATCTAGTGAAGTAAATAGAGTACATTTATCTTGTAGTACGCATTATTTGCTGCCTCATTAAAAACCTTGCCAAGAAAACTCATTGGGACAAAATCTAGGCCAAGGACAAAAAAGTGCAGCGCATACTTTACTCCCCATGATACAAAACTCATATAATATCTCGGAGACGACGCATCCCAATCTTGTATACAAGCTTTTCAAATGTTGAGGTTGATAATGCTTTAGTGAACAGATCCGCCAAATTATCAACCGAGTGAATTTGTTGAACATCTATTTCACATTTCTTCTCAAGATCATGAGTAAAGAAGAATTTTGGTGAAATGTGTTTTGTTTTGTCTCCTTTAATGTATCCTCCCTTCAATTGAGCTATACATGCAACATTATATTCATACAATATAGTTGGAATATCCTTTTTCAAAGAAAAACCACACATTTCCTTAATATATTAAGTCATTGACCTCAACCAAACACACTCTCAGCTTGCTTCATGAATGACTATTATTTCTGCATGATTTGAAGAAGTGGCAGCTATTGTTTGCTCCATTGAACGCCAAGATATAGTTGTGCCTCCATATGTAAACAAATAGCCCGTCTGTGATCGAGCTTTATGTGGATCAGACAAATATCCTGCATCTGCATAACCAATCATTTCTGACTTGGATTCATTAGAATAAAATAATCTCATGTCAATAGTTCCTCGAACATATCTGAATATATGTTTAACACCATTCCAATGTCTTCTTGTTGGAGAGGAGCTGAATCTTGCCAAAAAACTTACTGCAAAATAAATACCTGATCGGGTATAATTGGCCAGATACATTAGTGCCCCAATTACACTAAGATATGGAGTTTCATCACCAAGAAGCTTTTCATCATTTTCTCGAGGTCGAAATAGATCTTTATTTATGTCAAGCGATCTTACAACCATTGGGGTACTCAACAGATGTGATTTATCCATATAAAATCTCTTTAAGACCTTTTCAGTGTATGTTTACTGATGGACAAATACTCCATTTGTTAAATGCTCAATTTGTAAGTCAAGACAAAATTTTGTCTTACCAAGATCTTTCATTTCAAATTCTTTCTTCAAACACTCAACAGCTTTTGAAAGCTCTCTAGGAGTGCCTATGACGTTCAAGTCATCAACATACACAACTATTATAATAAACTTAGATCCAGACCTTCTTATAAAAATATAAGGACAAATAGGGTCATTTTTATACCCTTCCTTCAGAAAATATTTGCCAAGATGATTGTACCACATCCGCCCTGATTGTTTCAATCCGTATAAGAATTTCTGAAACTACTTTATTGAACAAGTTTCTAGTGAACTTTTGTATGCTTCAAGAATTTTGATAAAATCCCGTGGTCCAATGAGCCATATAAATAGGCTGTGACAACATCCATAGCCTCATTTTAAGTTTTTCATGAACTGCCAGATTTATTAGATACCTGAAGGTAATTGCATCCACCACAGGAGAATATGTCTCCATATAAATTAATGTCAGGCCTTTGCAAAAATTCTTGTGCCACAAGTCGTGCTTTATATCTTATGACTTCACCTTTTTTATTTTATTTTCACACAAAAATCTATTTATACCCCACTGTCTTAACACCTTCAGGTGTTCGGACTATTGGTCCGAAAATTTCACGTTTTCCAAGTGAAGTCAATTCCGCTTGAATTGCGTCCTTCCAATTTGATGAATTATTTCTCTGTCTACATTTATCGATAGATTTTGGTTCAAAATCCTCATCTTGTTGCATTATTTCAACAGCAACATTATAAGCAAAAATATTGTTAGCCATAATATTATTTCGGTTCCACCTTTTTCTCGTGGAGACATAACTTATTGAGATTTCTTTATTCTCATTAGTTTTTGGTATTTGGGCCTCTTCACTGGTCTTATCATTTGTTATGTCTCGAGGATATTCTTGAGCAATTACCTATAATATGATCATTTTAATCATTTATTTCTTTTCTTTTCCGGGAATTTTTATCCTTGGAACCGATTGGCCTACCACGTTTCAGACGTGGTTTAGATTCATTTGTATGAACAATTTGTCCTATCGGGACATCAACTCGAATTGAAACATTTGCAGCTGGAATATAAGATTTAGTAGCCTTTGTAAGGTTAGTAAATGCATCTGGCAGTTGATTTGCAATATTTTGTAAATAAATCATCTTTTGAACCTCTTGTTCACATTGATTTGTTCAAGGATCTACGTGGGATATTGATAATGCATTCCAATCTATCTCCTTTTCCAATTGCTTATTTTCTCCCATAATGTTAGGTATGTTGATTCATCAAATTGACAATCAGCAAATCTTGCCGTAAATAAATCTCCAGTCACCGGTTCCAAATATTTTATAATAGAAGGAGATTCATACCCAATATATATCCCAAACTTCTTTGGGGACCCATCTTTGTGTGTTGTGGTGGAGCAATTGGAACATATACCGCACATTCAAAAATTCTAAGATGGGAAATATTTGGCTCCTGGCCAAAAACCAACTGCAATGGGGAGAATTCATGATAACTGGTAGACCTTATACGCACAAGTGTTGCTGCATGCAAACTGGCATGCCCCATACTGAAATAGGCAATTTTGTCCTCATTAGCAATGGTCTAGCTATCAATTGTAGGCGTTTAATCAATGATTCTGCTAGACCATTTTGAGTATGAACATGAGCAACCAAATGTTCAACGATTATTCCGGTGGACATACAATAATCATTAAAGTCCTGAGATGTAAACTCACCAGCATTATCAAGACGTATTGTCTTTATACATAATCTGAAAATTGTGCTTTTAACCTTATTACTTGAGCCAACAATCTCGCAAAAGTCATGTTGCTAGCTGATAATAAGCACACATATGACCATCTTGTAGATGCATCTATCAAGATCATATAATATTTAAATAGTCCACATGGAGGGTGAATTGGCCCACATATATCACTCTGTATACATTCCAGTAATGTAGGGGATTGAGTCCCTATCTTAGGTGTTGATGGTTTAATAACCAACTTTCCTTGAGAACAAGCAGTTCAAGAAAATTCCTTTGATTGAAGAATCTTTTGGTTCTTTAAAGGGTGCCCATGTGAATTCTCAATAATTCTGAGTATCATATTAAAATCGGGATGGCCTAGCTGGTCATACCAAATGATAAAGTCATTATAACCAGTAAATTTTTTATTTACTACGACGTGTGATTCAACCATACTAACACTTGTATGGTACAATCCAGAAGAAAATGCGGGTAATTTTCATGCACAATTTTTTCCCGCCTTTACTATAGTAATATAAAGGTATTCATCATTTCCTTCATTCGCAGTCTCAACATGATAGCCATTTTAGCGAATAACCTTGAAACTTAACAAGTTTCTTTGAGACTTACTATAATAAAGTGCATTGTTAATAACCAATATTGTTCCTCGAGGTAGTAATAAGGTCGCTCTTCCAGAGGCCTCAATTAATTTTGTACTACCACATATTGTATTAACATATGTCTTTTTCATATTTAAATGAGAGAAATATTTTTTTTCTCTTAGTATAGTGTGAGTTGTAGTACTATCCAGAAGACACATTTCTCCATTACTCATCTTGAATCCAATTGAAGACTAGAAAATTTTATTTATCTTTATAAAAATAAAAGTACATCATAAGAAATAGGAAGTATAATAATATTGCAAGTGAACTTAAGTACTTTTCCTTTTCTTTTTTTTCTTAAAAAATAAAGCAGCGTAAAAAAATATAACAACTAAAAGCACATAAACAAAGAAACAACATAATTATTTTTCCCAGTAAAATGATTAAATTTCAGATTTGATCCCAAAGAAGTCTTCAACTTCCAAATGAGTAACATCATCCAGGCCAGAAAAATCACCATCTTTTAAAGCCAAATTTGCTTCAATATTGTCATCATATTTCTATGAAGGCCCTGCCTCAGCATCATTTTTAAAAGTCAAGTGTGACTCCACTCGGGCATTAATAGATGAGGCACCACCTCTATTTGTCTTTCTTTTGAAAGAATTTTGATAAAGCCTAGCAAAATGCTCAGGCGCCCGACATTCATTCTTCCAATGACCTTTCATGCCACAACGATGACAATTGCCTCTTGAATGTTGATTTGAGAACCCATATTATTCTCCCTTTTATGGTGACCACCACCACGACTATTATTATATCGTCCTTTGTCATTGTCACGTCTATGCACATTATTCTGACCCCGATTTTTATTTTGTCTTTTTTTAGATTGGTCATATGCTTCAACAATATTTGCTTCTGGTAGTGGAGCAGTTCCAGTTGGGCGGGCTTCATGATTTTTCAACAAAAGAGTATTATGTTGCTCAGCCACAAGAAGGCATGAGATCAAATCAGAATATTTTTTAAATCCCCTTTCACGGTATTACTGCTGTAATACTAAATTTGAGGCATGAAAATTTGCTAATGTATTTTTCAACATATCCTCATCTTTTATATCTTCCCCTCATAATTTTAATTGAAAAGTAATTTTGTATACAACAGAGTTATAATCACATACAGTTTTAAAATCCTGTAACCGTAAGTGAATCCACTCATAACGAGCCCTTGGCAATACTGTTTCCTTAAGGTGATCATACCTTTCCTTCAAATCAGTCCACAATTCTAGCGGATTTTTATGGTATTCAACTTTCAATCTTTCATCCAGATGATGACGGAGAAAAATCATAGCTTTCGCTTTGTCCTGACTTGGTGTTGCATTACGCTGTGTAATAGTGACACCAAGACCTTTAGCGTCTAGGTGAATTTCAGCATCGAGTACCCATGACAGGTAATTTTTCCCGGAGATATGAAGTGCCACAAACTCAGACTTGATAAATTTGACATGATGAAAACTATCACAAAAATAATAAAGTTAGAAATAATAACAAAATTCATTAGGCCAAAAATCATAATTTCATCATGGATCCAATACTTAATTAGAAAAAGAAATAAAATGACACTTATTTTATCAAACTTAGACCTTATGTAGAATATCCATCACCATATAAATAACTCATGAATTTAAGAGAAGGAAATATTCATCAATTTACTTTGGTGAATCAACATAATTTTATTCTTAATGGTGTAAATTATTTCATAGTTTCTAAAGGAACTAATTAAACTACAAAAGTAAGTAAAGCAGATATGGTAGCAGATTTCATATCAGAAGAAGGAACAAAAATGATATGATACGACCATTAACAAAATTGTTAATTGACTACTCGAATGACGGACAATTACCTCTTCACTCTTAGTGTTAAACTTTCTCAGACGTGGGACAAATTTGTAGACAGTATGAAACTCAATTGGCTAGAGTCTCGTGTTAATAACGTATTGTAAAATAAAGCTCAAAACAAGAATGTAAAGAAACAATATAAAGAATAAGAGAGACAATAAGATAGAGCAATATAAGATAATTTTTCTTCTTTCAAGTGCGTAAAATATCATCCTCAAGACCTCTATTTATAAGATTACATTGAGGAGCACCAAAGATTGTCATAAACATGACATTAATCCTTGAGAATGTGGGGAAGATCAAGGGGTGTAGAAGATCAATGAAAAGGTAGTGCAGGTGTGGGTATTACTACTCATAATGGTGGGAGCTATACCTAAAAGTTATGGACATCCACAATTAACTAATAATATTTACAATAATTATATGCTTCTTCGGAACACACAATTATTTAGCATACACCATATTTACCTTAATAAATACAGTACAGAAATGTAAAAAGTTGTATGTAGTAAATAATAGTACTTACTACTATAATAATATAATTAAGTATCTTTTATTAATTATCTGGTATTAATATATTCTTATTAAACTTCGTATATTGAGCAATTATCAATTAAGCTCAACTAATCTAAAGTCGAATGTCGAAAAGACTATTGTTACAATATTGATAACATTTATTCTTATTAAACATCAATTACAAGAAAAATAAGAGTTATCATTCTATAATATTTAAGATAAATTTGATTTCACTTCTATTTCTTCATTCTTGTCATATTCACTCATATGCTAATAATCGAGTCATTGGAGTTAGAGTTGTTGCAGGAGAAGAAGGTTCGCATAAATTTAATTTATTGGTTTCCTCCCGCATTTAATCTTATTTTTGTATATATATTTATATGTTGGTGTCAGGTGCTAAATTTTATCATTGTGATAAAATTTCAATCTCATTTTAATTTTTTTATATATATTTATTTTACTATTAGCTTCTTTGCATTTTAGAGATTATGGGATTACAAACTGAAGTTTCAACTTAAGTAAATACCTGTAAGTTATGAAGGCTTAACTAAGTAAAGAGAAATATTTAATTACTGAGTATAAGTTGAATTTTTTGCATTTTATTTGCATGTAATTCTTGTTTGATATTATTCAAAATTTAAACAATCCTTTTTTATCTTTGAACGCATGAGATAAAATAAATATATATGTATTGTTCTTTATTTATTGATTTTGCAGATATATATATATATATATATATATATATATATATATATATATTCTTCGTGTCTTTGCTAATTTCATTAACGGTATTTACATGTATTTATTAATTTTAAAACAGGAATCTATCGACATATTCATACCATTAGAAGTTATATTATTTTAATTAATTTATATATTTCTTGCTTGATCACAAATGCACCGTTTGGCTATTATGAATTTTATTATATGGATAAAATGTAAATGGTAAAATTAATGTTTTATTCATTTTTACATTTCTTATTTTATAGCTTAACTTTTTAAATATATTAAAAAATTTATAATAATGATAAGAGACAAATGTGCAAACCACGTTTTCAGAAACTAATAATATTTTAAAAATGAGAAGCCCCATAATTAAAAGTTGAACCACAAATTTATTCTTTAAAAATTATGTGATCATTTTATTCTTGAATCATATTCTATTCCAACAGTATTTTTATAAAAAAATTAAATATATATTTTAAAATTTATAAAGTTGCTACCTTTTTTTCCATATACAATACATATGGACATTAAAAAATATATATTTATTAGTTACCGTATTATGTGAGTAAATCAACTAAAAATTTAATACATGGGCCATGCATATTCATCTACTAAATGCCTAAACATGGTGAAAATCTGAAGATAAAAAGATATTGAGATCTTTTTTTCTCGTACAATTTCTCATAAATTCTTACAAGCTTAAGTTACAATTCTCCAACTTAATTAATCATTTTTTTCCTATATTAATGTTTCGAGTATACTTTATTAATCTTCTAGATCTCTTTGTATTTTATTGATGAATAAGTGTATTTAATAAGACACTTATATTAAATTTCTTATTTTATAATTTTCTATAAATCATGACACACATATACGAATATTATGTATTTCATTTTAAAAATTGGATAGAATACATATGCAACACATGTATTCAGAAATTAGTTTCTTTAAGATATGAGTTGCTTGGTGTTAATTAAGTCATTGTTTAATCCCCTTTCCTTGAGTTTAAATATTTACCATTCTCCGTTTCAATTTGTTTCTCTTACTTATTGCCTTTCTCTTTTAACAAATTTTTAATTTTTACTTTCTACATGACATGTTTAAAACTCATAATTATCTTATTGCCTTTCTCTTTTAACAAATTTTTAATTTTTACTTTCTACATGACATATTTAAAACTCATAATTATATGACATTTTAGTACATTTAATACATTTTTCATTTGAAACACGAAATTAAATTTTTTAAACTATTTTCTTAACCTCCTTATCGAAGATTGAAATTAAAATCTTCGACTTTTTCCGAGTTAATTTTATGGATTGTCACTCAATTTTATTTAATTCCACTAAAGTTACTAAATTGTCTTTTATTACCCAAAGAAAAAACCGCTCAAACTTTTTTCTGAATATCATTTGGAAGTACGTCACTAATAAGCAATTCGTTTAATTTATTCTGATTAGTTTGAGTATTGCAATGATGATCCTCTAGACAAGATGACAACAGCACAAGCTATTCGAAGTCTTGTTGACTTCTATGGTCGTTCTCGTTACTGTTACTCAACAAATGAACGCGTAGAGGAAATGAACAATGTTGTAAGTATGATTTTTATTTTTAATTCTACTCCCGTCGTTTCAATTTACATGATTTAATTTGACTGTGATGAAATTTAAAAAATATGAAAAATTTTATAATGTTTTAAAACTACAGGAGAAATAGTTTTCTAATCTTTTTATAAATTTCTTTTAATTTTATGATTTTTTTACTAGAGATTTGGAAAAGGTCATTTTCTTTTATTCAAATTGTAAAAAGGTAAGAATCTCATTTCTTTAAAAAAAAAGGTACCCTTAACGATAAATGAATCTTTAAATAGAAAAGTACACTTTGTGAACAAACATGGGTAAAATAATATGTCAAATAAGAAAATATTTTTTTCTTGGACTGATTAAAAAGAAAAACATATCATATGAATTAAAATAAGGGAGTATATAATTTCATCATCTGCCTTATTTCTTTTCTCATCAAATGTGACTTTTTATTTTGGGTGTAATAGAATGGGACCAGTGCTAGATTCCAAGGGTAGCCAAGCTAGTTTCTTCATGCAGTCCTATACATTAACCAAACGTTCGTTTATTAATATGTCAAGAGACTTTGGTTATTACTGGCTGAGGATTGTGATTTACATCCTTGTCTCCATCTGTGCTGGAACCATTTATTTTAACGTGGGAACCAAGTATACTTCCATCCAGGTAATTTTCTTATCCTTAGTGAGAAAAAATATATAAATATACGAATATAATAGTCGTGAAGGTAAAATTTTCATTAAGAAAAATATTTATTATTGATTTCGCCCCTCTTACTTCCCTTTTATTTACGAACGCACATTATCCTCGATCTCTTGTACTGTAATTAATTTCTCCTAGATAAATCTCATTCTCATTATTTATTTATTTTTTAGCTTTATTCAAATTGATAATTTTAATTTGCAGGCAAGAGGTGCATGTACATCATTCATTTTTGGGTTTATGACATTCATGTCGATAGGAGGTTTCCCTTCATTCGTGGAGGACATGAAAGTTTGTACTTCTTAATTATGACACTCTTGAAAAGACTACGTCATTATATAATATGATGATTTTAATTTCGAAAAAGAATCAAATATATATTTTTACTGTCAAAAATAATTTAAATATATTTCTCGTTATAGTTTAGGTTCAAAATTAAGAATAAATTTTCTTTTCATCTTCTTCTCTTTTTTCAATATGCAAAGGTTCAAAATTAAAGATAAATTTATGCTAAAGTATGATGGAAGGATATATTTGGACGGAAAGTATAACAAGGGATATATTTAAAATATTTCTAATAGTATAGAGATATATTTGATTATTTTTCATTTTTTATTTTTATCCACCGATAATATAAAAAAATATTTCAATATTGTTTGATCATAATAACAAGTTGTATTGTTGTTTAGATTTTTCAAAAATGTTATTGCATTTGTATCTGCGGATCCTTAAAAAGTACATTACTTCTTTAGTTATGACACTCCGGAAAAAGCTACCTCACAATATGATATATATGATGATTATGCACTTAGTACAGTTTTAAAGAATGTTTAATTCAATATTTTTTGTATATGTGTTGGACTTTTCAAAAAATACGCAATTTTTGGAGGATTCAACACGTATCCAGTAACATTTTTAAAGAATTCGTGCAACATAAATTATAAGACAGAACTTGAATTTTGAATTTTATAGATTACGAATTCCAAAAGAAAATATAGCTTACTAAATTTTTGATAAGTTATTTATGTGTTCAGTACGAGGGGAAATGTTTATACGACAATCTTGAAAAAAGGCTATCTTACTGTATATGATACATAGCCACACAATTCTAATAATATGGACTTTGTGTTTGCCAATGAAAACACAGGTATTCCAAAGGGAGAGGATGAATGGGCTTTATGGTGTGACTGCATTTGTGATAAGCAACACATTATCTGCAATGCCATTCCTTATACTGATTGCATTTCTTTCTGGTTCTGTCTGCTACCTCATGGTTGGCCTCCATCCTGGTTTCTCCCACTATTTGTTCTTTCTGCTAATCCTTTATAGCAGTATTACAGTGGTTGAGAGCCTTATGATGGCCATAGCCAGTGTTGTCCCTAATTTCCTCATGAGTGTCATCATTGGGGCTGGCATTCAGGTAATAATCTTAATTACAGTTTTGTCCGGTTAGGTTGATACGTACCGTTTCATAATGTATCGTACGTATTTTACTGTATTATTTTGATGAATATAATGTTTGAATAGATTATATTCTTCTCCGTTTTCAAAAAAAATTACAGTGAAAGAGATATTTATTAAATAATAAATATCTCTTTCTTTTCTTTTTCACTAGAGTTACCTTATTTGTACGAAGAATTTGTCTTGTAAAGAGAAAAGTACAGTATATATATAGTATAGAGAGTTATTATAAAAAGGAAAACTTACCAATATGTACAATTCGGCCAAACTTATTTATCAATATGACCAAAATATATAAAACATAATATATATATATATATATATATATATATATATAATGTATATTATACTTAAATAATATGGTTTCCATGTTAATTAACTTGTGTATGTTTTCCGTGTTAGGGACTATTTATGGCGGTCTCTGGGTTCTTCAGATTACCCCACAATATTCCAAAACCATTCTGGCGTTACCCAATGTCTTATTTCAGTTTTGACTTTTGGGCTCTACAGGTAAAGTTTAATAGAAATAGCGTTGGATTGGTCACTTTTCGACTAATATCTTTGAAACAATAGTTAATATCCTAGATTACTCTTAAATTCCACAAGTAAGGCTCTAGATTATTGTCCTGGAATTGATTTTGAAACCCTAGAGCTGTGATCATTTTTCAATTAGAAGGGCTGAAAATGACTATTTATTATTTTTTTTCTAAAATTTGTTGCAAATTTAATGAAACAAAAGGATTCAAACAGTTCATATATATATGTTGTGTATGAAGTGTGGTATACCTATTCAATTACAATACGTCATAAACACAAAATGACACATTTTTACAGTCATTTTTTTTGGGACAATATGTATTTAAATGACTCCAGGCCAATTTGATTTGATATGGTTGTTGCAGGGACAATACAAAAATGATTTGAAGGGATTGATGTTTGATAATCAGAGTCTTGATCTTCCGAAAATATCAGGAGAATACGCACTAAAACATATATTTCAAATTAACATGAGCAGATCAAAATGAGCGGACCTAATTGTGATCTTCTCTATGATAATTTTTTATCGAGTCATTTTTTTCATCATGATCAAGATTAGCGAATATGTCACTCCTTGGATCCGAGGTTATGTTGCCACGAAAAGAATGGAACGGAAAGGTGCAAGTCAAAATAACACTGGCTCCATGTGATGTGGTCTAGCTTGGACTCAAAGGGCTTAAGAACTAAGGACCAAATATCAAGAGATTAAAAGAAGCCTATTGTTCATTTATTATATATATATATTTTTTTAATACATCAGTATAAAAAGTTGTAACTTTATATAAATTACAATTAAAGATTAGGTAATGATATAAGATCCAATATCATTATCTTAGTTTAACTATATTTCTATTGATTAAAATATTTAATTTGTTGTAATATATTTTTTATATTAATCAAATAAAATATAAAAACTTAATAAAAGTCTTTCATAATTTAAATATCATTTACCTATTGAAGCAATTAATTGTCAAGTGAATTTCTACATGTTGTTTTATGTAATCCGACGCTAAAAATGTTTTTTTTAAATCTAAACATAATTTTTTTCCTAATATGACAAAAATCTATTCAAATAAATTGATTTTATTATAAATATATTTTCTATTTATGGTGAATGTCTATTTCTTAGAAGGAAAGTTTGGGTTTGTAACTTTAGGACCAAGTTAATTTTTTCCTATAAATAAAGGGGTTCTCCATTCATTGTAAATCATCCCTTTAACTCCTCAAGAGAATCCAATCAAGAGAAATAAAAAATTCTCTCCTTCTCTCTTTCTCTACAATATTCTTGTTCTTTTTTTATTATTTTATAACACGTTATCAGCACGAGACTCTACCGTCTCAAAATTTGAAGGCTAAGATATGGATAAATCTCAAAGCAAGTTATCCAATTATGAAGAGATTTGTTTGATTGATTCTGGTACTACACATACGATATTCAAAGATGAGAAATATTTTTCTTACTTAAATATGGGCAAGATAAATGTTACTACGATATCTGGTAGTACCAATTTGATTGAATGCTTTGGGAAAACCATTATAATCTTGTCTAAGGGAACTACATCCTAAATAATGTCATGTTTTCTCCTAAGTCTCGGAGAAATTTGTTGAGTTTTAAAGATATCCGTGAAAATGGTTATCATATCAACACAATGGATAGATGAATCTTGAATAACTTGGTATCACCAAGAATGTCTCTGGGCAGACATGTGTTATAGAAAAGTTCCCTGCTTTATCTTCTAGCTTGTATTGGACAAAGATTAGTGCAATTGAGGCACATTCTATAGTAAACCAGAAGTTTACTAATTCTAATACTTTTGTACTTTGGCATGATCGTCTGGGACATCCTGGATCTATAATGATGAGACGAATTATAGAAAATTCAAATGGGCATCTATTAAAGAACTTGAAGATTCTTTCAAATGGTGAATTTTCTTGTAGTGTTTGTTATCAAGGCAAGTTAATTGTGAGACCATCACCAACAAAGGTTGAGATTGAGTCCCTTGCATTCTTGGAACGCATACATGGGGATATTTGTGGACCTATCCACCCACCTAGTGGGTCGTTTAGATACTTCATGGTCCTAATAGATGCATCCTCTAGATGGTTTCATGTGTTCCTATTGTCATCTCGCAACCTGACGTTTGTAAAATTATTGACACAAATAATACGATTACGGGCACAATTTCCTGATAATCAAATTAAGTCCATTCGCCTTGATAATGCTGCAGAGTTTTCATCCCAAGCATTTAATGATTATTGCTTATCAATTGGGATAAAAGTGGAACATCTTGTAGCTCATGTTCACACTCAAAATGGCCTTGCCGAGTCACTAATTAAACGTCTGCAATTGATTGCAAGACCATTGCTCATGAAAACTAGGCTGCCCGCTTCTGTTTCGGGTCATGCGATTCTGCATGCTACAACACTTGTTCGCTCAGATCGACAAATAATCATAATTTTTCTCCGTTACAATTGATTTTGGGTCAAGAACCTAATATTACTCATCTGAGAATTTTTGGATGTGCTGTATATGAGCCTGTAGCACCACCACATCGCATAAAGATGGGTCCCCAAAGAAGGTTAGAAATTTATGTTGGGTTTGAATCGCCCTCCATTATTCGCTACCTTGACCATTAACTGGAGATATGTTTACTGCTCGATTTGCAGATTGTCGGTTTGATGAGACAATTTTTTCAAAATTAGGGGAGAAAATTGTGAAATCAAAAGAGAAATTTTGTGAAAAAATCCATCACTGTCTCATCTTGATCCACGTGCTTCTATTTGTGAACAAGAAGTACAAAAGATTATTCATCTGCAAAAAATTGCAAATCAAATGCCAGACGCATTTACAATTTTAAAAGAATTACTAAATCACATATTCCTGCAGAGAATGTCCCAATTCGAATTGATGTCCCTGAAGGACTATCTACTAGTGTCATAGCCAATGAGTCCAAAGCACGCCTAAAGCGTGGTAGACATTGAGTTCTAAGGATCGAAATTCTAGAAAAAGAAAAATAAATGATCAAGATGACACTACGAAAGAACCACATATGGAAGTTCAAGACTTGAGCAATTTTGATATCCATGAAGAAATCAATGAGCCTGAGACTTAAGAAAATGAGGAACTATCCATAAATTTAAGTGATAATGGAATTAATCGATCAAAAATAGTGGTAGATTATGTCTTTGCATATAATGTTGCAACAAAAATCATGCAAGATAGTGAGGATCTTGAACCTCAATCTGTCACAGAATGTCGACAAAGAAACGATTGGCCAAAATGGCAAGAAGCAATTCAATCAGAATTGAGTTCACTTGTCAAGAGTGAAGTTTTTGGACCTATAGCTCAAACACATAATGATATTAAGTCCGTTGGCTATAAATGGGTCTTTGTGCAAAAAGAAATGAGAAAAATGAAGTACAAAGGTACAAAGCACGCCTTGTTGCACAAGGATTTTCACAAAGGCCTGGTGTCGACTATGAAGAGACATACTTACCAATTATGGATGCAATAACATTGCGTTATCTTATTAGTTTCACTGTCAATGAGAGGCTTGAAATGCATTTGATGGATATAGTTACAACTTATCTTTATGGATCACTCGATAATGAGATATACATGAAAATTCCCGAAGGATTTAAAATGCCTGAAGCATATCATCCAAAGTCTCGAAAAATGTATTCAATTAGATTGCAAAGATCATTGTATGGTTTGAAGCAATCTGGACGCATGTGGTATAACCGTCTTAGTGAATATTTATCTAAGAAAGGTTATATAAATGATGAAATTTGCCCATGTGTTTTTATAAAGAGAACAACATCGGAGTTTGTCATACTTGCTGTTTATGTTAGATGACATAAACCTTATTGGAACCCCAATAGAGCTTCAAAAGGAAATTGATTATTTAAGAAGGAATTTGAGATGAAAGACCTTGGAAAGACAAAATTATGTCTTGGTTTGCAAATTGAGCATTTGAAAAATGGTATCTTTATTCATCAATCTGCCTATACAGAAAAAGTGTTGAAAAGATTTTATATGGATGGTGCACATCCATTAAGTACTCCGATGGTTGTTTGATCACTTGATGTGAATAAGGATCCGTTCCGACCTCAAGAAAGGAATGAGGAAATTCTTGGTCCTGAAGTACCATATCTTAGTGCAATTGATGCACTAATGTATCTTGCTAACACTACAAGACCTGATATAGCCTTTTCGGTTAATTTGTTAGCAATGTATAGTTCTGCTCCTACTATGAGGCATTGGAATGAGATAACATATATAATGCGGTATCTAAAAGGGACTACCGATATGGGCTTATTTTATTCTAATAATTGCAGTCCCGATCTTATTGGTTATGCCGATGCAGGGTATTTATCTAACCCTCAAAAAGCTCGATGTCAAACTGGCTACGTGTTCATATGTGTAGGTACTGCCATATCTTGGAGATCTACAAAGCAGTCTCTCGTAGCTACTTCATCAAATCATGTTGAGATAATAGCTATTCATGAAGCAAGCCGAGAATGTGTGTGATTAAGGTCCATGATACATCTCATTAGAGAAAAATGTGGTTTGAACTGTGATAAAGTACCCACAATTTTGTATGAAGATAATGCTGCATGCATAACACAATTAAAGGGAGGATTCATAAAAGGAGATAGAATGAAGCACATCTCGCCAAAGTTTTTCTACACACATGAGCTCCAAAAGAATGGTGATATCAATGTGCAACAGATTCGTTCAAGTGACAATGTAGTTGATTTATTCACTAAATCTCTACCAACTGCAACTTTCAAGAAGATGATGCAGAAGATCGAGATGCAAAAATTCAAGGATGTTCTCATTAGGGGGAGTTAATACGCGCTGTACTCTTTTTCCCTTGCGAGGTTTTGTCCCACTGGGTTTTCCTTGTAAGGTTTTTAATGAGGCAACCAAAATGCGTATTATTAGATATGTGTACTCTTTTTCCTTCACTAGATTTTTTCCCACTGGATTTGTTTAGTAAAGTTTTAACGAGACACATTATCTATCAAATAGACATCCAATGGGGAGTGTTATAAATATGTTTTCTATTTATGATGAATGTCTATTTCTTAGAAGGAAAGTTAGGGTTTGTAACTTTGGGACCAAGTTAATTTTCCACTATAAATAAAGCTTTAACTCCTCAAGAAGATCCCCTCAAAGAAATAAAAACTTCTCTTCTTCTCTCTTTCTCTACAATATTCTTATTATTTTTTTATTTTTTCGTAACAGATTTAACACAAACAAATAAATTTTAATAACTCACTTTATAGATTGAGAAGCCGTGAGAGATGAAGTACCCGTAATTATTTAAAAAGAATACATTTCAAATAAGGAAATTAATCAAACAATTGATGCTTCGGTCTACTCTGATTTCACCCTAAAATCTAAGAAGAAAAAGTGTTTCCTCGGTCTTCTCTCTCACGGTAAGTTCTCTCCTTTGCCTGTTCTCTTCACTTGTTTCTCTTTATTACTACAGCTTCATCATCCTTATCTTTTTTTTCTCTTTTTTCTTTTATTCAGATTTTTGTTCATTTACAATGTATGCCGAATCATATAAGTTCTTTTAATCGATTTTTTCAACTTTTTTCTCAAAATACGAAATGGGTTTCACTGGCATCCCAAAAACTCGCAGAAGTAAGACAAGTTTGCTTGTTGTTCGATTTTATTCTATTTAAACCCTACTGTTTTAATTAGCTGTATAAAAAGTTCCGAGCAGGAGGAAGACTGACCAAGCTGAAGTGAGAATTCAGCCATAAGTGCAATGAAATAATGTACTAACTTAAGGGTATTACTATTTTTTATACTTCACTTAGTATGTTTTTGCTGAAATTTTAGGTTCCAAATGGGAAAAGAAGGTGAGGAATTGACAGAGCAAGAAACTGCCATATATGATCGTCAAATTAGGGTTTGGGGTGTTGATGCTCAGCGAAGGTATTCTTCTCACTCATTTCCACAGTCAACCAGTAAGATAGCGCATCACAAATAGATAGACTAGTTGTTTAGAATAGGTGTTTACTTTACATACATGTATATGAGTTTAGCATCCTGGCTCATTGAATTAAGTGCAATAAGAAATTTTCAAAATTAAGGAAAAGTGACACAAGTTTTAATTATTGAGTAGAGGTGACATTTTTAAGATTAGTGTTAATGACACTAATTTTAGAAGCCTCCAAGTTTTATTGTTTACGTAAAGCCCCTATCTCCTTCTCCCTCTCCCCCTTCGCCTCCATCTCCGTCGTTATCGCCACCCCTCCTCTGTTGCCGCTACCACTAACCCCTCCTCCATTGTCACCACCATCACCTTTGCCGGCTCCTCCTCCGCCTCCTTCGCGTCACTTTCCGCCCTTTGCCTTCTGCCAAAAAATTTAAAAACTGACAACTTCATCAGTTGTTTGAGTTGTTGCAACAACTACGTCCAAGATGCTGCAACAATTCAAACAACTATTGAAGTTATTGTAGCAACTATCGTAATTGTTGCTGCAATTATCATAGCTGTTTGATTTCTGTAGAATTTCTTTCAAATGACTTGGAAAAGCAAAATTTTATTCTCAAAATTCTCACAATCAAAGCAAAACCGTTCGTAAAATCAAAACAAAAATGAGAAGAAGAATAAGAACGCGACGAAAAAGATGAACACGACAGCCGATAAAGAACAAGTAGAGGAAGGAGGAGGAGGACAGAGAGCAAGCTGAAGAGAAGATGTAACTACTGGATCTTTTGATGCTTTTTAATGAAAGCACTTCATAAAAAAAAAGAAGAGAGGGGAAACTTTAATTTTGAAATTTGAAAATTAAAAGTAGAAGGGAAGGCTTTTTCAAAATCTGCACCCTAGAATTTCAATCATTTTAATCAGATCTACTTTTCATTTAATCTTAGTTGACCAAGTCAATGTCACCTTTTTTAATTCAAGACTTAAGTGTTGCCTTTCACTCATTTCTCTCTAGCATCCTTATCACTGATACTGGAGCTTGGATTTTTACTAAGAGCATGTTTGGAAAGCCACCTGGTAATTGGATTTGAGTGTAATTACACAATTTGGCATGTTTGTTTGGTCAGGTAATGGTCAGCAGGGAATTGAATGTAATTACACTCTCCAATTCCTAGGGGGAGGTGAGAATTGCACATAATTACATGGTGTAATGACAAATATACTTTTTAATTTTTTTTTGTTTTTATTTTAAGTTTAAGTTTGTTGAAACACTGCTAGTAGCAGTGATTTTTACTCCTCCATTGAAGAAATTACATCACCATTGATGAGGCTTAACAAAGCAATAAACGTAATAGATGAAGAAGGCTGAAAAACTGAAAAAACTAAAACTAACTCTACTAACTAACAATATATATAGACTAATATTGCCTAGCCACAATTACTAAACTAACCCTCTAACTAACTTCTAACTAACTACAACAAACTTCTAACTAACTAAACTAACTGCTAACTAACTATTGTAACTAACACTACTTACTCAACAGCCCCCCTCAAGTTGGAGGTGGCGACAACTTGCCAAAAATGTTAGAGTGACTTGGACCCGACAGAGCTTTTGTTAATATGTCTGCTAACTGCCCAGTGGTAGGGATATGATGAAGTATGATGAGGCCTTCTTGAAATTTATCTCGTACAAAGTGACAATCCACTTCTATGTGCTTGGTACGCTCATGAAAAACTGGATTTTTCGCAATGTGAATGGCTGCTTGACTGTCGCAAAAAACACTGATTGGCAGAGAGCATTCATCAACCAATTCCATCACCAGCCTATGAATCCAGACTAATTCCCCAACTACCATTCGCATTGACCTGTATTCTGCTTCTGCTGAAGACAGTGATACTGTGGATTGTTTCTTGGATTTCCAGGCAATGGGACTGTCCCCTAAGAAGACAATGTAGCCACTCACTGATCTCCTAGAGTCTGGGCAGGCAGCCCAATCTGAATCACAGTGAGCAGTGATGCTGCAACCAGGGCTATTGGATAAAAATATCCCATGATCCAGACTTCCTTTAAGGTACCTAAGCACATGTGTAGCTGCCTTTAGATGGGAGTCCCTAGGAGCTTGTAAAAACTGGCTCAAGTGTTGTACACTATATGCTATGTCAATCCTTGTATGTGTGAGAAAATTCAGCTTCCCAACCAATTTCCTGTAATATGTTGGATCTTCAAGTAACTGTCCATCAACAGCCCTCAGTTTAATGGTAGGATCAAGAGGACAAGCTGTAGCACTGTAAGTAGAGCAGTCAAAGTCTTTCACTAGATCAGCAGCAAACTTCTTTTGTGAAATAAGAACTCCATTGGCTCTGTAATTGATTTCCATTCCTAAGAAATAATGAAGTCTTCCTAAATCTTTGATCTTAAACTGAGTATGCAAGAAAAGCTTCAAAGAATTAATCTCAACCTGATCTGTTCCTGTCACAATTATATCATCAACATACACAGCAACAAAGACCAGGGAAGTACCAGCTTTCCTGAAGAATAAGGAATAATCACCAGTGGAGTGGGAGTATCCTCTGGAAAACAATGATGTTGCCAACTTCTCATACCATTGTCTACTTGCCTGCTTCAAACCATACAAGGATTTGTTTAATTTGCAAACTGTTCTATCATCCTGTACCATTAGACCTTGAGGAAGAGCCATATACACCTCTTCATGTAAGTCTCCATGGAGGAAGGCATTATTTACATCCAATTGATACAAAATCCAATTGCTCTTAACTGCCAATCCAATCAAGATCCTGATGGTTGTCATTTTTACAACTGGTGAAAAAGTCTCAGTATAGTCAACTCCAGCCTGCTGTGTGTATCCTTTCACTACTAGCCTTGCCTTGTACCTTTCCACAGTCCCATCTGCTTTGTGTTTGATTTTATACACCCACTTGCACCCAATGGTTTTCTTCCCTGGTGGAAGAACTACAAGATCCCAGGTGTTATTTGCATGGAGAGCTTCAAACTCAAGGTCCATAGCTGCTTGCCATTCAGGATACAAGATAGCTTCTTCATATGAAAATGGTTCATGACCACATAAATGTGCTTGTTGCTGAACCTCAGGAATGACAGAAACAAGAGAGGTAGAGGTATCTTGTGTAACAGGCATGAGATTAGAAGTAGAAGGTGACTGAAAATTAGGTAGATTAAATGCATAATCCTTTAAGTAGGTTGGTAAAGTGTGTGTTCTATTAGACCTCCTAAGTTCAGGATGAGTATGCTGATTAATGTTGTGGTTTGTAGAGGTAACATTTGGTAAAGGGACAGATGGCTCAGCTGAAGCATTTGGTAAGGTGTTAGGAATGTGTTCAGGCAAGGAGTTTGTGGTTCTGATAGGAAGAGCTGAAGAATGTGCATCATCACCCAGACTATAAGCATTGTTAGGAGTACTATTAGTAAGATTCAATGTGTTAGGAGAATGGTGAAGCAGTTTTAGTACAGAATTGAAAGTAACATCAGGAAATGTCAATGCAAAAGGATACACATTCTCATAAAAAGAAACATCTCTGCAAATGTAAATTTTCTTAGTACACAAGTTCAGGACCTTATAACCCTTTGTGTTAAAAGGATATCCTACAAATATATGTGGTGTTGATCTTGGTTCAAGTTTGTCTTTGTGGGGTCTGACATTTGTGGGAAAGCAGAGGCAGCCAAAAGATCTCAAATGGGAGTATGTTGGGTGTTTTTGGTACAGCTTTTCAAAAGGAGTAACACCATGTGTTGAAGTGGAAGGTATTCTGTTAATCAGATAAGTAGAAGTTAGGATGCATTCACCCCAATATCTCATTGGTAGCTTGGAGTGATACAGCAATGCCCTTGCAGTTTCAAGTAAGTGCTTGTGTTTCCTTTCAACTACACCATTTTGTTGTGGTGTATAAGGGCATGTTCTTTGGTGCAGAATTCCCTTGGATTGTAAGAAATCAGATGTTTCTTTATTGATGAATTCTAATCCATTATCAGTTCTAACACACTTCACTTTTGTGTTAAACTGGTTTTCCAGCAGAGAAACCAAACTTTTAATGGCTGGTAAGGCATTGCTCTTGCAGCTAAGTAACTGAGTCCAAGTTGATCTACTAAAATCATCCACAACAGTAAGAAAGTATCTATGGTTCTCATGTGTTGGTGTGTGGTATGGTCCCCATATGTCAATGTGGAGCAAATGTAAGACTGTGGTTGATTGAGAGGTAGATTTTGATGGAAAAGGGAGTCTTGTCTGTCTAGCCATTGGGCAAATGGTGCATGAAAAGGGTTGTCTGGGAGCAAAAAGTACTGGTATAGTAGTAATATCCTTCATTTTGCTAAAAGGTATATGGCCTAATCTTGTGTGCCATAAGTAATCTACATTGCTTTCATGAGAAATAAGCATGTTATGAGAATGATCAGTGCACATAGCAGAAGCAGGTGAAACAGAATTAGACAATGCAGAGAAAGATTCAGAAGACAAGAATGTATTTATATCACAAGCTGTTTTATGACTTGAATGATTGGATCTTACAAGTGATAAGGAGGATGAATTACAGACTTGATCATTTACAACAGGAAAAGAAAAATGACTGGACAGAGAATCAGCACATGCAGATGCTATGTTCTGAGGTCTTGAAGTGTTGTGGCAGTTTTGACAAATGTAGTATAAGCCATTCCTTGTTCTACCAATTTCCAGAGGGCTCTTCAGTGAAGGGCCCTGCATGAGACAAGCAACACTATTAAAAATGACAACACCTTGAAGTTGTGTGGCTAAACAATAGACAGAGAGTAAGTTGAACTTGAAACTAGGTACAAATAGTACTCTTTGCAAAGTTAAAGCTGGGCTCAGATGCACTTCTCCAATCTCAGTTACTCTAACTTTGTAGCCATTTGGCAATGTGACCAGGAAGGGATAGGTTAGGATTCTAGTATTGGTTAACAGGTTTCTATTGAATGTCATGTGATTTGTGGCTCCTGAGTCTATGATCCATGAGGTATCAGACAAGTTTGCACACTTACAGGACAGTTCATCAATTTCATTTATAGAAGAGTGACATGCTATAATACCTGCTAGAGTTGCCATAGCCTGTCCACTGAACATGCCATCTGCATCTGCATCAGCTGGTGACTTGTGTTCTTTCACTTGGATATTACCTAGGACTCTCATCAATTTACCACATTGATCTCTCAGCAAGCCAAGATCATACTCATTGTTCTTGTGACAGAAATTGGTCTGTGTGTCTTCACTGTTGTATGGCACAGTTGTGGTGACAGCTGCTGCTGAGCCAGAATTTTTGCCTTTGGTGAATCTAAAATCTTGTGGAAAACCATATATTCTGTAGCACTTATCCTCAGTATGACCTGTCTTCTTGCAGTAATCACAGAAGAGATTGGACCTGTGTTGGTTACCAGGTTTGTACATGTTCTTACCACCATTTTTCTGAACATAATGTGTTTTGAAATTACCTGCATTTTGATGCTTGTAGTTTTGATGAGTGCCTGCAATAGGATATTTAACTCCACTATTATGTCCTGCAGAAGCAGTTAATGAGGTGGTTTCCAAAGAGAGTCTATTATGTGGCTTAACCTCCCTTTGTTTTTCCTCTTGCACTAAAATGGAAAATGCCTGGGCCATGCTTGGCAGAGGATTCATCATCAAAATATTCCCTCTGACTACAGTATAGACATCATTAAGGCCCATTAGAAATTGTATGAGCTTCCTGTCTTGATCTGCCTTCTGCATCTTGTTCTTCCCACCACAGGTGCACACACATCCACATTGCACACTGGTGTCTATAGCACTCATTTCCTCCCATAGTTTCCTAGTGCTTGTGTAGTATCCAGTGATATCTAAGTTGCCTTGTGAGAGATCACTAATTTCCTGTTGGAGTTGATACAACTTCGCACCATTTGTTTGATCATATCTCTCTTCCAATTCATCCCATAATTCCTTCGCATTGCTTACATACTGTAAGCTGTCACTTAGATCCTTTGATAAGGAGTTTAGGATCCAGCAGGTGACCATGTCATCACACCTTACCCACTGAGCAAAAGCTGGTGATGTCATGGCTGGTTTGATGATTGTCCCATTGATGAACCCTGCTTTATTCTTCACAGAAAGGGCTCGCAGGACACTTCTTCTCCATGATCTATAACCAGATCCATCAAACACAGTGGGAGTTATGGAAGAACCAGCATTCTCTGATGGATGCACATACAATGCACTGTTGGCATCTACTACTGATTCAGCTCGACTTCCTTCTGGAGTACACTCCATGGATGCAGAGACCAGGGAAACAACACAGGGAGAGAATGAATGAGGAACTGGATTTAATTCCAGTGATTAATTCCAGTGAACTTCAGAAATGGACACTGAAGTATATTGATCGAAGAAGGGAAGAAACAATGAGAAAGGAACTGAAAACAGTGAAGGAAAATCAGCCCAAAAATTTGCAGATTTCCAGATCTAAAAAAAACTGCAGATGAAAGTTAGGGCCTGATCTACAACCTCCATGAAAAAATATATGTTTGCTTGATTAGGATTACTGAGCATTGGCTCTGATACCATGTTGAAACACTGCTAGTAGCAGTGATTTTTACTCCTCCATTGAAGAAATTACATCACCATTGATGAGGCTTAACAAAGCAATAAACGTAATAGATGAAGAAGGCTGAAAAACTGAAAAAACTAAAACTAACTCTACTAACTAACAATATATATAGACTAATATTGCCTAGCCACAATTACTAAACTAACCCTCTAACTAACTTCTAACTAACTACAACAAACTTCTAACTAACTAAACTAACTGCTAACTAACTATTGTAACTAACACTACTTACTCAACAAAGTTATTTTCTTTATTTCTTCATTTTACTTTCTTTTTTAATTTTATTATTTTTAAAATACTTTTTATTTTGTATTATTTATTTTTTATTTTCTTTCTTCTCATTTCCCAACCTTTACTACTTGTGATTCCATGTAATTGCTCATACTTTTATTTCTTATTTTTTTAATTTAAAATATATATTATTATTTTAAAAAATACATTATTATTTTAGTTTTTGGATTAATGTAGAATTTCATTGTTGAATGATATTATAGGCTTATTTTCCTTTTCTTTGAATTATATCTATTTAAGTTATATGAAAATTTATTTTAAGTTATGTTGAAATTTGACATAAGAGTATTATATTTACTTTTTTTAAAAAAAATTGAAAATATTTTTCGGTTCTACTTTGTTTGTTCTAGTAGTATTGACTTGTTATTTCACATTGCATGCCATTCATTTTTTCGTTAGAATTGATAAATTATTTTTTGTCAAGTATTTAAACAATTTTATGGTATTATATTTATAATATTAATATTATTTTTAAACATGCATTCCATGATGCTTTTAAAAAATATGAACTTTAGTTTTTATAGTTACTTAAATTAAAATATTATTAATTTAAAAATATGCAACAATTATTTTTTATCATATTAGTTAAAAATCTATATTTATTAATTAAATTTTTTTTAGAAACAATATGTATCTTAAATACCTAATTTAGTATCATTTACAAAGACACATATTTGTCAAATATTAATTTTTGATAATTAACTTTTAATTTAAAAATTTAATCTAACTGTGGTGCTTCTAAAAAATATGAATTTTAGTTTTTATAGTTACTTAAATTAAAATATTATTAATTTAAAAATATGCAACAATTATTTTTTATCATATTAGTTAAAAATATATATTTATTAATTAATATTTTTTTTAGAAACAATATGTATCTTAAATACCTAATTTAGTATCATTTACAAAGACACATATTTGTCAAATATTAATTTTTGATAATTAACTTTTAATTTAAAAATTTAATCTAACTGTATAATTACACTTGTGCAACCAAACGACATGCTAGTGTAATTACATCATGGCAAACAAACAGGTCATGACTAGACTATGTAATTCTAGTAATTACACCAATTTCAATTACACAATGACTTTCCAAACAGACCCTAAGGGTATTCAAAAAATATAAAGAAGTAAGCATACAAACAAGTCAAGGGGATTCACCTCTATTATATATACCTAAAATATATTTTTGGCCTTGTATATACAGTGTAATTTTTAGATGAACCCACTTCCAGCACCTAGCTTCGCCCATGCTTAGCATTGTGATAATAGGAAATTAAATGTTTTTGGTATTTGTGCACTTATTGTGGTCATACAATTAATGTAGCTAGACTGTGGTTCAACATCTCTTCAAAAGGATTTAAGTTACATACATTATAATTTCTTGCACTATTAGGTTATTTAGAGTTTATCCCAGATAGGTAATCTTCTATAGTAAGTAAGTGTAGATTAAAATATGGCAAGCAATCTCTTATATTATGCGATAGTGTGAACGCTCTTTACATCTTCATTGTGTACTCTTCAAAATTACCTAAAACATATGTCTAAAAACATGATCCTTGTAACCGTATAGAGACACTTTTACCAATAACTGAATGAGACTGAGGAGGAAATAACCAACACAAAATAAGGTAATTTGTAGATTGTTTATGATCAGCTTGCAGGTCATCTTTCTTCTCCTTAGGAATGGCAATGGAGCAGGACATAGTGGTGGCGGGGTAGGGTAAGCTAAAGAAATAATGGGGCGAGATAGGAGAATACTTCAGCAGAGTGAGGCAGGTTAAGTTGAAATTTAGCATCACTGCACTTCACAATTGAACCCAATATTTACGTGGCCTGAACCACAGTAGGAATATTTTCAGAGCTGGTTCAATCTTGTCAAAATCCCTGAACATGTTGCACTTGAATTCCATAATGATATAATACTAGATGCTTTACTACTACATGTCGATGCCACCAACGGAACTACTACATGCACCCAGATACCCAGAAAAATACCAAAGGAAAAACTTGTCAAAATTCTTCCTGACTCATGGATTACCAACTATGATCACACTGAATTCCTAATCAAGATGGACATGACAACATTTACGAAGATGATCCAGATAAATCCCAAGATACTTCCAAATCCGCAAATTCATCAGATGGGCACAATGGTTCTCCTTTTACAAATTCCAAGTCAAGCACCTGAAAGGGAAGGATAATATCCTGGCAGATTTCCTATCCAGACCAGATGAATTGGGAAGGATAATATCCTGGCAGATTTTCTATCCGGACTAGATGAATTTGCAAAAAGGTTTCTGCCAGGACGAACAAAGAAGAAGAAGCAACTAGCTGGCTAGGTCTTCATGATCGCCAATCCACCAGGTCCCAGGTCATCAAAACTGCCAAGTTATCCACCGGACTTATTCAGTCAGTATGTAGACCCGTTTGATCCATCCATCCTGATAGAACGACATACTTTCTACGAGCTATAAGTGTTCAGAAAATATGGAGGATCTATCTTTAGGACGTACGGAGTCAACCCAGAATACCCGTTGTCATGTGTTCATATCACTTGCCAATGATTTTTCACAAAAGCTCTTGTGGTTCTTACATCCTCACTAGGAAAAAGTCCGACAAGCAGCGAAGGAATATCAAGCACCTATGAGATCACCAAAGATGAGATTACTCAGGCCATCACACGGATAGTAAATATTCCATCAAATGTTCCATCACAACGTTGTCAAAATATGGAGCATGCCATGGAAGGAACGTCCAGTAGAAAATGTTACTTCAGAAGATCATTAAACAGGAGCTTGGAAAATACGAGTTCCTTCGACAGAAAACATGGCTTCCGATGGAATATGGATGAAGAATGCTCATACCCACCAATAGCATCATCACACGATACCCTACTAGATAATGGTTGATGACGTGTGTAAGATTCTAGAAGCTCACCGCCTTAGCTTATTTGTCGAAGTTTACTACCCATGTCAGGACAAAAGCAGGTCCCACTTCACATGCCATCACATAGGCTTCCATTGTACTTATTAGGATATCCGTTGTATTAGGCGTCTGTTTTTATTAAGCTATGTAGATGAGTGTGCCTAGATAAGCATGCAAAGTTTGCTTTATTAAGCTATGTAAATAGGTGTGCCAAGTCTGTTTTATTAGGCTATTTAGAAAAGTGTGCCGAGTCTGTTTTGTATCAAGTCTATCTTGTAGTCTTCCAACTCCTATATAAAGGAGGCTAGGTTGTACATTGTAGGGCAGATTTTAGCAGAGTTCAACAAAGTTTGAAAGAGTCTTGTAAAAATTTCTTATGTTCAATAATACGAGTGTTTGCTAAATTCTCTTGTTCTTCCTTTCAAAAGGCATGGTATGGTGATCCTTGAAGTAATATAGGGCTTCGAAACATTCGGGTAAGTTAGCTTATTACAAGTACAATAGTTTTTCGAAGATTATAACAACTAAATTTATAAGTAAAGTAAAAGTTTTCCCGAGTTGAGTAGCTTGGCAAATCATCCGGGTGGACATAGAAGTCAACCCATTTTTGTAGGAAAAATCTTTTATTTCTATGATGAAATTTACTATTTCGACTGACTTGGCAAGCCGTCCTCCGGGATGTTGAAGCCGGGTTTATGGCAAGCCGTCCTTCGGGATGTTGAAGTCCAGTCCTCCTTCATAGGAAAACTATTTTGCGTGCAATCTCGCTGCCTTGTCCATTGTTTCCTCGCCCTGTGAACTATTGTGCCTGCAATCTTGCCGCCTTGCCTGTCGTTTCCTTGCCCTGTGTCTATCCTATTGGTATCAGAGCCAACCATCCTTTTGGAGGGAGGAGCAGTTTGGTTAGCTATGAGTGAGTCTTTTCCGTCTGATGGGATATGGAAAGTTTTCATCTGTTGGGACACTTGTTTGATTTTTTTGACTGGTTCATCTTGCTCTTTACCCCAAGCTTGGGTATTTTTCTTGAGCATCTTCGTAAGTGGAGAATTGTATGTAGAGACTTCAGGAATAAAATTCTAACATAATTTATCACTCCTAGGAACTGTTGGAGCTGCTTTATGGTGAAGTTGGTGTCCAGAAATTTGAGTAGTTCTTGACAAATGTGTGGACCTGGACCGTATGCTCCATTACTGAAATGCATCCCTAAGAAATCAATCTCCTTCTGCACAAGGACCATTTTCTTTGAGGAGAGCATGACTCCATTTGCCCTTTCTCTTATTTGCTTAGCTCTCTTATTGACGTAGAAAGCTTCGCATGTCCATTGAGAATCAGATGGTTCGATTAGTCCAAACTCCATGAGTTCTGCACATTCCTTCTTTGCAAGCTGAAGGTGTTTTGGATTCATGTCAGAGTGGCTTGCTTTGGTTGGGTTGATGTTTTCATTCTTCTTGAACGGGATTTTGATGAAAAACTCTTCATTCAGCCATAAAGGATTTTTGCATTTCTTCATAAACTACTTGTGGGATTCCGCGCATGAATGTTTCACCAATTGTTGTTCGATCTCCTTGATCTGCTCGTCCTCAGTGATCTGGAATAGGCGTGACACTTCTGAGTATGGCTTGAATTGCTTTTTGAATGTTATTCCATAAGCTCCGATGTGGAATCGATCCTTGAGTTTTCTGTAGATGTCGAGCCCAGTATGAGATCCTTTCCTGGGACATTTGATCCGAACAACTTTGTTTTGAACTTTAACCCTGGGAAGAACTCAATTGTGATTGGATGTTTTGTGATGACTGTGGTCGTTAGGATCCCATTTGATGCAGTATTGAAGTTCTTGAAAGTGAAACCCATTGATTATCAGGAAGAACTGCTGGATGCATCAGCGATGCTGCTGCTCCTGTATCCATGAAGGAAATAACCTGAATCGGCTTATCCTATTTGGATGGATAAAAGTTTAGTTGGACTTAAGGAATACAGATAATGCTGTTGATTTCTTCCTCAACCTCTGAGATTTGACAATGGTCATGCCCATGTTCTTCATATATATATCCATGGAGAAAAGACTGTCCTCTGATGGTTCATCTTCTAGTGAAAGCACTGATTCAAGATCATTGTCCTTGATCTTAGCATATTCTTCTATCTCGGCAAGAAGTTGGATAGATCTTCTAGCTTGAGGATAGTTCTTTGCAAAGTGTCCAATCTTGTGGCAGATAAAACATATGTCATTCTTCTGAAACCTGCTTGGACGCTTTCTTATGAAGTATTCTGTTCGCCTGGTCAATTTGGATCTTCCGCTGGTAGGTTTTGGTCATTTGAACTTTTTGTATCTCTTGAACCTGCTTTGCCTTCTGGGGGCCTGGGAAGAGCAACTAGACTCGGTGATAAGGTCAGTTCGTCTGCAAGCTTTATCAAGGGCTGGATTATTGTGTATGATCTGCTTCAGAAAAGATCTCTTTGTACAGATATCTTCCAGTTCCAGGAAAATTGCTTGCCTGATACATCCGACTTGGGGGATTGTGATTGATTGGAACTTTTCCTCGACAATTGTCATGGTTCATCCCACTAACATCTTTGGCAAGGATGAGACAAAGGCTTGCTTTAGACTGGCGTCTCCACCTAGTTCGAAGTATATTTTTGCCATCTTCTGGAAGTGAAGATCAATGACATCTCTGTCAAATGATACACACATCATCTTGAAGAATTGTCTTTGCAGCTTTTCTTGCCTTTGGCTAGTATCTCCCCAAAAGACTTCATGTATGATTCTGACTTTGAAAGCAAAGTCTTGGGATGTGAGGAAAGTATTTTTATCATGTATCCCAGTGAGTTCCGCCAATCTCTAAGGATACCGGAGAATTTTTTTGACAAGATTAGATACTTGTCTCGCTTTACGAGGTGTTTTCTCACCATCCAAGTAAGGAAGTCTTGGATCCTTTGAGGCCATTTTGTAACCTTGACATCATCGAGAGTGAAAGTATGGAACCCAGTTCCAACCAATTTTGGCGTTGGTTGTTCTGGTCTCCTTTTTGGAATTGGATCATCTGTCATCCCCTCCTAATCATCATCGACTTCAAAAACTTTTGGTTCTCTTGGGCGGTTCATGTATATCGGCGGATTGTCTTCCTCGGAAGTGTCTAGTGAGAAATTCTCACTTGTATCTGAGTCTTCTTCAGTTTCTGCAGTAGGATCACTATCGGTTGTCTCTTCAGTATTGGATCCTAAGCTGTCATCTTCTTGCAAGCCATAGAGGTCCGGAACAACTTGATCTGAGATCATCAAGTTTTCTGGATTTGGCTCTTTAGAACTTTCTCCAACCTCCATCCTTCTTTTGGACTGCTTTTCTGCTGCAAGAGCATCTTTTCTTTCCCAGACCCATCTGGCACTATCAAATTCAGGCTCATCTTTGGATTTTTGAGTAAAGGACATGGGTTCATGTGGAATGAAAGGGAAATTAGTATCGAAGCGGCCCAATTTAGGTGGTGAGTGCGTATGTGACGTCATAGGGAAAAAGGAGGACTTTGTAGAGTTGCTTTGGGTTTTGTGTGGCTCGAAAGGTCTATGTCTGAGTTGGTTTATTTGTTCTTTGATGTCAGCCATCTCTTTTTGTTGCTGAGAAAAGAAGTGGAAAAGTGAGATGCCTGGTGGACAGATCTCATACTGCATGTTGGTCAGTCGCAATTCCAGGGCTCTTATAAGTCCGGCATGCTGAGTGGATGCCTCTTCCACTTTCTTCTCGATGTTTTCCACCTTGCATCATCTTGTTTTGTGTGTGAGCAACGTTCTTGAGAGAAGTGCCGATATTGGTCAGCACTTTGTTCTGGCAGATTGCATTTTTTGATTGCCAGTTGATGGTAGCCTCTATGTCGCTTGTTGGTGGCTTTTCTCCAGTGGGTAGCACAATATTTTCCTTTGGTATTTTTGGTGCATGGCTTACACCAGCTTTTCCAAAGGGTTGTTCTGATGGGAATTCTGGAGTATGACTGGAGCTGGATAGATTCATCATGAAGATTTGAGGGTTGTGAGATTTTTTGGCTGGAGTGGGTAGAGTTGGCCAATTTTGAGGTTTGTAGGAAACAAGGAATTCATATTTTCCAGAGTGGCTCAGGAAACCTATAGACAGATCCCTATCTTCATGTTGCTTTCGGAATTCCTTTTCTGAGCATCTTCCCTTTTTCTTTTTAGGTTTGGCTCTCTTTCCATGTAGCTCGTCATATTCAATCTCATCCTCCAGACATTCTGGGCATTACATTCAATATCCCAAGGGCAGTGCCCGGTAAAGGGACATTTGAACCACCATATGTTACGACCTTCATGATTAATTTGTTTGATCCAATCATGTTCACTCATAATAGCTAGGAGGTTCAAATCGAATGCATCCTCGTCATCTTCTGGTAAGGGAATGGATGTAGATTGGTACTTCTGAAGAGAAAAGGTTGTACTGTTTGGTTTTTTGAGATAAGAGTGGTTAAAACTGATGGCTACGATTTTATCATTTTTTTTGATTAATATTGGTTTAGTGGATCGAAGAGGTTCAAGAGGAGGTTCTCTCATCCGCTCATAGTTGGTAACCCATGAGTCGGGAAGAATTTTGATAAGTTCTTCCTTTGGTATTTTTCTGGGTATCTGGGTGCATGTAGTAGTTCCCATGGTGGCATCGACATGTAGTAAAACATCATCTTCACCCAGAAATGAAAGATCCATGACATGGTTCTGAACTTGCCAAGCTATTTGGTAGTGAAAAGTTGTCAGGATGACATCTCTAGTTTGTGGAGCTCCCTATATTTGGACTTGGATCTTCAAGGCCTCTGTCAGATATGGATCACTCAGAGACATGTTGAAATTTGGGAATAACGTAACAAAAATTGTCCCAGCATTCAAGGTGACCTTAGTTGTACCCAAATTAGCATGTTGGTACTCTTGATATCGGATATTAAGGAGTGAAAGGCGGGCAACAACTGGTTGGCCTTTCCTTTCTTGATATGACAAGGCGATTCGGGCAGCACCAAAATAAATATGGGTAAATTCGTGATTTTTCCTTTTCTTTGAAAAATCATCGGGAATCTGTAGGGTAACAAACTGTTCCTCTTGAGTGGCAAGAATAAGGTGTTGATCGAGTTTCGAAGCAGCAACATATTTTTTTACTCCTTTAGGTTTATGTTGGACTAGAGAATGAATTTGTAACCATGGATAGGTCGTCTTTTTGGCAAAGGCAGAGTAAGGATTTAGGAGAGGTAAGTATGTGGAAGACACTTTATTTTCATCTGGGATTATATCTACTTCATATAGATAGTCATATTTACAAGACAAAGTTTTGCAAAGTGTAGGAGACATATGTACTTGTTAAGGGATTTACAAGGACTAGACGAAGATGAAAATTTACAAGGATTGGACGTAGATGAAAAAGACTCGCTCATAGCTAACCAAACTGCTCCTCCCTCCAAAAGGATGAGCTGGCTCTGATACCAATAGAATAGAGGCACGGCGAGGACACGTCGGCGAGATTGCAGGCACATAGTTTTCCTACGAAGAGGGACTGGACTTCAACATTCCGAAGGACGGCTTGCCACAAACCTAGCTTCAACATCCCGGAGGACGGCTTGCCAAGTCAATCAAACAGTAAATTTCGTCATAGAAATAAAAGATTTTCCCTACAAAATGGGTTGACTTCTTCATCCACCCGGGCGGTTTGCCAAGCTACTCAACTCGAAAAAACTTTTACTCTACTTATAAATTTAGCTGTTATAAACTTCGGAAAACTATTGTACTTGTAACAAGCTAACTTACCCGATGTTTCGAAGCCCTATACTACTTCAAGGATCAGCCATACCATGCCTTTTGAAAGGAAGAACAAGAGAGAATTTAGCAAACACTCATATTATTGCACATAGGAGATTTTTATAAGACTCTTTCAAACTTCGCTGAACTCTGCCTTATAATGTACAACCTCGCCTCCTTTATATAGGAGTTGGGAGACTACAAGATAGACATGATACAAGATAGACTTGATATAAGATAGACTTGATACAAGATAGACTCGGCACTCTTCTAGATAGCCTAATAAAACAGACTTGGTACACCTATTTACATAGCCTAATAAAACAAACTTGAGACGCTTATCTAGGCACACTCATCTGCATAGCCTAATATATATAGACGCCTAATATAACAAATAGCCTATTAAGTACAATGGAAGCCCATGTGATGGCATGTGAAGTGGGGCCCGTTTTTGTCCTGACATGGGTAGCAAACTTCGGTGTATAAGCTGAGGCGGTAAGCTTCCAGAATCTTACACACGTCATCAACCATTATTTCGTCGGGTATTGTTTGATGATGATGTTGGTCTGTATGAGCATCCTACATCCATATTCCATTGGAAGCCATGTTTTCCGTCGAAGGAACTCGTATTTTCCAAGCTCCTGTTTAATGATCTTGTGAAGTAACATTTTATATTGAATGTTCCTGCCATGACATGTTCTATATTTTGACAGCGTTATGATGGAATATTTACTCTTATCCGTGTGATGCCCTGAGTGATCATCCTGATGATCTCGTAGGGTGCTTGATATTCCTTCGCTGTTTGTCAGACTTTTTCCCAGTGAGGATGTAAGAACCATAGAGCTCTTGTGAAAAATCATTGGCAAGTGATATGAACACATGACAAAACGAGTATTCTGGGTTGATTCCATATGGCTTAAGGATGGATCCTCCATATTTTCTGAATACTTGTAGCTCATAAAAAGTGCGTCGTTCTATTAGGATGGATGGATCAAACGGGTCTACATACTGACTGAATAAGTCCAGTGGATGGCTTGGTAGCATCGATGACCTGGGACCTAGTGGGTTGGCGATCATAAAAACCTGGCCAGTGATGATGATGCTCTTGTGTCCATGAAGGCAATAACCTGAATCGGCTTATCCCATTTGGATGGATAAACGTTTAGTTGGACTTGAGGAATACTGATAATGCCGTTGATTTCTTCCTTAGCCTCTGAGACCTGATAAGGGTCATGCCCATGTACTTCATACACATCCATGGAGAAAAGAGTGTCCTCTGATGGTTCATCTTTTAGCAACAAAACCGATTCATGATCATTGTCCTTGACATCAACATATTCTTCTATCTCGGCAAGAAGTTTGATAGATCTTCTAGCTTGAGGACAACTCTTTGCAAAGTGTCCAATCTTGTGGCAGATAAAGCATCTCCTTCTGGAACCTGCCTGGACGCTTTCTCCTGAAATATTTTGTTCGCCTGGTGAATTTGGATCTTCCGCCGGTAGGCTTTGTCCATTTGAACTTCTTGTATCTCTTGAACCTACTTTGCCTTTTAGGGGCATAGCAAGAGCAACTGGACCCGATGATAAGGTCAGTTCGTCTGCAAGCTTTATCAAGGGCTGGATTATTGTGCATGATCTGCTTTAGAACAGATCTCTTTGTACAAATATCTTCCAATGCCAAGAAAATTGCTTGCTTGATATATCCAACTTGGGGGATTGTGATTGACAGAAACTTTTCCTTGACAATCGTCATGGTTCGTCCCGCTAACATCTTCAGTAAGGATGAGACAAAGGCTTGCTTCAGACTGGCACCTCCACTTAGTTTGAAGTATATTTTTGCCATCTTCTGAAAGTGAAAATCAATGACATCTCTGTCAAATGATACACACTTCATCTCGAAGAATTTTCTTCGCAGGTTTTCTTGCCTTTGGCAAGTATCTCTACAACAGACTTCATGTAGGATTCTGACGTTGAAAGCAAAGACTTGGGACGTGAGGAAAGTATTTTTACCATGCATCTCCAGTGAGTTCCACCAATCTCTAAGGATACCGGAGAGCCTTGACGTGAATTCTGACAAGATTAGATACTTCTCTCGCTTTACGAGGTGTTTTGTCACCATCCAAGTAAGGAAGTCTTGGATCCTTTGAAGCCATTTTGTAACCTTGACATCATCGAGAGTGAAAGTATGGAACCCAATTCCAACTAATTTTGGCGTTGGTTGTTCTGGTCTCCTTTCTGGAATTGGATCATCTGTCATCCCTCCTAATCATCATTGACTTCAGAAACTTCTTGTTCTCTTGGGCGGTTCATGTATATCGGTGGATTGTCTTCCTCGGAGGTGTCTAGTGAGAAATTCTCACTTGTATCTGAGTCTTCTTCAGTTTCTGCAGTACGATCACTATCGGTTGTCTCTTCGGTACTGGATCCTAAGCTGGCATCTTCTTCCAAGCCATAGAGGTCCAGAACAACTTGATCTGGGATCATCAAGTTTTCTGGATTTGGCTCTTTAGAACTTTTTTCAACCTCCTTCCTTCTTTTGGCCTGCTTTTCTGCTGCAAGAGCATCTTTTCTTTCCCAGATCCATTTGGCAATATCAAATTCAGGCTCATCTTTTGATTTTTGAGTAAAGAACATGGGTTCATGTGGAATGAAAGTGGAAATAGTACCAAGGCAGCCCAATTTAGGTGGTATGTCTGTGACGACATGGGGGAAAAAAAGGACTTTGTAGAGTGGCTTTGGGTTCTTTGTGGCTCAAAAGGTCCATGTCTCAGTTGTTGCATTTGTTCTTTGATATCAGCCATCTCTTTTTGTTGCTGTGAAAAGAAGTGGAAAAGTGAGGTGCCTGGTGGACAGATTTCATACTGCATGTTGGTCAGCCGCAATTCCAGGGCTTGGATAAGGCCGGCATGCTCTACTCTTTCTTCATTTTTCCATCGTCGGCTTGGCATTGTAAATGGTTGCCAAGAGTGGCCGACTCTCAACCTATGATAATGGAGTTATAAAAAAAAACTTTAGCAAGTCTTTCTCAATTTTGTGATTTTGTTAATTTCTCGGTGGAGTGTAATCGGGTAAAGCAATTAATAGATGGATCATGAGAAATTGAGAATTTAGGAGATGAGAACATAGTGTTTCTATTTTCTCTTGTTCAAGTTTTCTCACAAAGCTAAGGAGAGTAGTGAATACTCTATAAAGATTTCTAAAACCGTAAAACACATTGGGTTTTACCTTTTGACTGTAGGTTTTTGGTTAAAATTGTTGTAGGGCAAGACATCACATGTCCCACCCTGCTTTGCCTTTCGTATTTATCATCTCTATGTACCATCACTCTCCTTTCTTGAGTCATCAAAGTCTTTTCTACTTGGTATGACTCAACCATTCTATGTGACTAGTGCTTCAAAAAGCAAATTCTTAGTCGTCCTATCTATGATATTCAATAGAGATTGATGCTTCCATTTGCGAAAATTCTTGTTGGCTTTTTAGCATGTAAGCTGTACATTCTACTTTGAGTCCAAGTTACAACGATTTTCTGTAGACTGCTTATATTTCATCAAATCTGAATGCTTCCTATTTCCTAAACTCAGTGTTTTTTGTATGTTAAGGAAGGTGTGGTTTATTAGCTTTTGTTCTATTATAGTCGGTAACTCTTTCACTGTGCAAATATCTTCTGTTTTTCATTTTTTTTTTAAAAAAGGGACATCCAGGTCTTTCATAATTGATGTGAACTTAACCAAACCATAGCAGAATGGAAGTAAAGAATCCATATAAGTGATACCAACTAAATATTTGTATGTTGATTGACATAGCCTACCACAACTAGTTCGTGATCGAGGTGTCATTGATTGATTGACTGGTTAAACCAAGTAGACTTGCTAACTGCTACAGATTGGTCACTCTTGCATATAATTTCTCTGTTTGGCCTCATCTATAGTGTAGTGTATTATCTCTTCAAAATAAGGTGAGGAACAAAGGTGTGAATTTCTGTGTTACATGGACTCCTCGGTTCTTGACCTGCCTTTGCCAAGTTCGTGACTTTTGCAATGGTACTTGGATCCTCCAAAATACACTACAAATGCCTACCGAAATTTGAATGTGCTCCTACTCCTACCTGAATCTGATACTTGTACAGTTGTACTTAAGCCACCTACTTGAATCTCATACTAGTACAGTTGTACTTAAGCCCATGTAACATGTGTTTTAGTCCAGTATAACTTGTTGTGAAGGAAGAGGGACACCCATGTCCCTGTGGTTCACATGAAGGGCAAATGGAATGTGTGCTCATCCTATGACTTGTTTTTAATTTTAAAAAACAGTATTCTCTATCTTCTAGGCAATGGCATTACGGCATATACAATATTTTAGATAGATATCTGGTAGACCATCTGGTTCTTTTTATAAAAAACTCAACTATTTTATTATTTGTGTCAGGTTGAGCAAATCACATATATTTGTCAGTGGACTGAAAGGGACTGTTATTGAGGTACAATTCTACCAATTAATCACTTTTTTGAATAAATATGTATTGCCATATTATGTGTTTATCAATAGAACTTTTTAGTCGTTTGTTATTGATGGAATTGGATTATGCCCCAAAGCACAAACGGTATGCATCATGTTTCTTGGACCTTTGATAGGACAAGTTTTAATAATATTTAGAGTTCCAGATGCTAAATTCAAATTGGCGAACTTCAGATTATATTAACTTCCTTTTTCTCCTGTTTCTTTCCCAGTTCTGCAAGAACATTGTCTTAGCTGGAGTAGGTAGTTTGACGCTAAATGATGACCGAGTTGTAACAGAAGAGCTACTGTCTGCTAATTTCTTAGTTCCTTCTGATGAAAATGTGACCTGTGGGAAATCACTTGCTGAGCTTTGTTGTGAATCACTGAAAGATTTCAACCCGATGGTTTCTGTTTCTGTTGAAAAAGGTTGGGATCTTTTTGTACTATATTTTATCTATAAACTCTTAAACCTGCGTAGTTCCTCTTAACTCGTCAAACACCACTGCATTTCTGCTTTTTATTGTTCTTTGATCTGGTAATGACTTCATAAGTTAGCTTAATTTGCCACAATGGGTGTATGATCTAAAATTGGATGCATGTTGAAATACAATGTGACTGTGCTAATGATGAGTCTACTAGTTTCGGGATAGACTTGTTGAAAGAAAGGTACAGACGTCAAAGATGGTTTTTTGTTTACCTAAGTTTTGTATGTTGCAATTAGTGTTACTTTCAGTTTATTTTGCATCTAGTATCTTTTAAATTATATTCTAGGGGAAAGCATTCATAGAATATACACTAGATTACAGCAGTTAATGCCAGTCTGCCAGACTGTGATTTGGAGTTGACGTCTACTGTATATGTGGCCTAGAGTAGACTGGCATCATAACCTCTATATATCTATTGAATCTAAAGATGCTGTTGCTATGGTTACCTCAATTCATGACATTTTTTGTGTCCCATCTGAGCCATATAATCTTACACTTTAGGTCACTACAAAAAGATTTGATCACCTGAATTTGAATCAGCTCAATATTTTTGATTAAAAGATATTGCTTCCAAAACATGTATGTGTACATGTACAGAGAGTATTCATTGCAGCTCCAACAAAAATATAAGACTCCCCATTACCAAAAGCTTTAAACAGACTACTGTTACTACTAAAGGGCAGAAACTAGACAAGAAAAAGAGAAAGCAAACATATCGGATAAGACACTAAGGAAAAACCATACTGACGGTGACCATAAACACCGGAAACACTGCTTAATAGCTAAATTTAAACAGAGGGTTCAGAGCAATGATCAACGACCACTGCAGGTGCATTCACGAGCAAAGTGACCGTCCTCCCCACATTTGTAGCAACCACCGGAGCCGCCACCTCCACCACCAGAATATCTGCCGCCGCCACCACCACCGCCGCTTCCACCCTGGTCACAGTCCCTAGCAAAGTGACCAGACTCACCACACTTGAAACAGCCACCGCCACCATAACCACCACCTCCATGACGACTACCTCCACCGTAGCCACTGTCACCACCACCATATCCACAACTACCACCTCGGCCACCATCATAGCCACCTCCTCCACCGTAACCACCACCACCACCTCGGGCACCACTGCCGCCGCTATGGGAACCTCCTGAGAGAGCCGCTCCACCAGGGCCACTAACGTCAACATCCTTGGTACGGCCGTCACTGCCGTTCTCAACCTCGAACTCGACAGCTTCACCTTCAGCCAGGCTACGGAAACCCTCAGATCTGATACCGGACTGGTGAACAAAGAGATTGTCACTGCCATCGTCAGGAGTGATGAAACCAAAACCCTTTTGGTCACTGAACCACTTGACGGTTCCCTTAGCCTTCTGTCCACTCTCATCTGCCATTCTTTTCTCACAAACAGAAACCCTAAAAACCCTTTATGTGTTCCCTTTGGTATTGTCACCGTGGCTTGAATCAGCTAAATATCAGTAAAGAAACGTAATTTACTAACCTGCTTCCTTTAAACCTTAATTCTCACAGTCAGCTAACTTTGATCTCTGGTTCTATATTGAGGTGCTTAATTCTGTTAGGTTATTTCTATTTTTTCCTAACACATGTAACTGCTATGCATTTGTGCATATTGAGATTATCAGACTTTTCACTCTTTTCTCTCAAATCATGTTAAAAGGTGCATTAAGGAAATTCCTAACATTTCGCTTCCGACCCGTGTTCTTAGCAGCTATATTTTCTATTTGGTTTTCATGATATGCAGAGTCAGGGGCATGTTAAGCATCCTATATCTATCCAATGTCAGAGTCAGACTGTGTCAAAGCATTTAAGATCTCATTTCCTATGACTCATATGCTATATTTTAGGTGACCTGGCCAACTTCGATGTTGAATTCTTTCAGAAGTTTGATGCTGTTGTCATCAGTTGTTGCTCCCTTCTGACGAAAGTATGGAAATTCTTCTTGCTTGTTGAAAATAAATAAGAGGGTTTTTAAAATTTCATTTTTTTATGATTTTCCTTTTGATACTGCTCCCTATGCAGCAATCAGTTAATGCGAAGTGTCGCAAGTTGCCAAGACGTGTCGCATTTTACACTGTAGAATGCCGAGATTCCTGTGGTGAGATGTTTGTTGACTTGCAGAATTACAGCTACTCCAAGGTTACAACCAAATTAATTTCTTTTTATGTCCACTTTGGTTCAGTTGGATTTAGTCCTCAGATAGAGTGGCGCCATGTTTAACGATAAACAGCTTGAGTTATCTTCTTTTGACCCTTTTGGTCGGTGCAATCTAGTCCTTTCCACACATAGGTGTACTTTATCTTGAGGGCCTATATCTTGCCTATCATATCACTGGATCTGAAGTATCTCTTAAATCCCTTGTTATGACTTCTGCAGAAAAAGAATGAAGAAACAATTGAATGCCAACTACAGTATCCAAGTTTTGAGGTATGCTGCATCAAAGTATCAACAAACAAAATTTGATACTGTTTAGCTGTTATGCTGTTATGCTGTTTTACTCAACTGTATCGATGAGATTATATCTTCTTATCCTTATTTTCATTTTTAAGATTTGAGTCTCAGCAAATATCAGTTATATCAAAGTCATCCCTTAGATTTTTTTTCCAACTTAAGTGAATGACAATTATATCTTCCTAGCAGAAAGCATATGTATGATTAATGAATAATAGGTGATTGCATCCAGTTATTGTTTCATACTTCATAGCTGAAACCTTATGGATCTCTATATGTTGCTTCTAAACAGATCAATTTGCTCCAGTCCAGCTGCATGATGGTTTATATCATTGCCTAAAGTCTATGATGTTTTCATTTCTTGATTTTCCCTTTCAATCTGGTGTCGGCACTACATTTGTTTTTCCTAGAAGTACCTTGTTTCAGTACCATTCGAAGTTTGATGGTTGATAATCCATCTGCTTAATATCCTAAACATGTATATGGTAGCTTTGAAGCTTGTGACCAGTATCTGGCAGCTTTTAAATAGAAACAATTAGCTGCCTATGTGATTGTCCATAGAGTTGGGCAAAGCTTTTGGTGAGTGTAACCTTCTCATTTCAAAGTAACAAGAACCTCCTAACTTTCTGCCTGCATATAGTAGTTTAAGAAAGATTCCACCTAGAGGCAACATCCTTGCAATTTGCATTACCAGTGCCATTGATGAACACCTCAACACCTGCTTGGGAGGGTTCTAATGTGCCTTGTGTCTCAGCACTTCCATTTTCTTCACGACCATCACCAGACATCAAATAATCCACCTTAACATGTTTCCTTGTCCAGTATCGAAGTCCTGCAACACAGTTCAGACATAATTATAGGCATCAATGATTGCATCTGTATTTGAAATCCAAAAGGATCTCATACTCCCAAAAAAATAATAGACCAAATTGTACGGAATTCCTTGGAACAGGTAAAGTTATAAAGGCATAATATGCTTTAAAGAGAGACAACAATGTAACATACACTAAAGATTCTTGTAATCCGCTTCAGCATTAAAAATTAGATAAAAAGGCTTGAGTTACTAAGGGCCCGTTTGGCCATGCGAGATGAAGTTGAAGTTTTGTTTGGATATGCAATTTGAAATTCTTAAGTTGTATTTTTTTCTTATGACATAAAAACCCGTAAGTTGTGAAAAGTATTTAAAATTTCCTCAATTCTTATATAATCTTACCAAATTAGTAAAAGTTCATAACAAAGTATAATACACTATCACAAAGCCATTCTTAAAAAAATATACAACATTTACTAATCGAACTTTAATTCAATAAAAAAGTAAAATTGAACGTGAATTGTAGTGTACTACTCTTTAATATAATCCTCCAACATGGTTGGCAAAGGTTGATAAAAGTAATAGTACCAACAACAAATTTTGTTTATATCTGAAATAAATGGTGAGTAAATCTAGTTGGTATATATAAAATGGTGATTTTTTTAAACAAAATATAAACTTGTGGGTCAAATTTTGTATTTGAAAAAGTCCATCTCATGATTTGGAATTCCAAATCAAGGTCTTTTGAGAATTTGGTATTTCATCTCATGATTTGAAATTATAAAATGAAATCTCATGTCTAAACACTGATTTCATCTCATAATTTCAAATCACAATTGAGTGAAAGCCTTAACTTAGCTTGATAAAAAAGACCAATCCTCTCTCTACAACTTCTCTCTAAGCAAATTCTCTCTAGGAAGACCAAGTTAAGTCTCTTGGAGGTATGGGGCTAGATCCCCCACCGGACCTCCAAAAAATTCATTTGAATGATGGAATCGTAGATCTTATCGTTACGAATCCAATGCAAAAAGAATCATCAAAAAATTCAAACTACAACTCCGGGAATCGACAAAATAGCGAAGTGGTCAACTATGCCCATTCCATGGAGAAAACTGTTAATTTCCAAAAAAAAAATTCCAAGAATGAATCTGTTAATGTGCAAGGAATCCCACTCTATGGAAATGATGGAGAATACTTGGATCTACAATCTCCAAAAAATTCAAATGATGTTCAGTTACCAATTTTACAAAATAGGCAGTTGACGATTTTGAATTTTTTCGGCAAAGTAAAGGCAAAATCCGACCTTCAAAGGCCGGATTCCGGTCAACATCGACGGATACCACCAATGGGGAATCGTTACCCAAGCCAAAACGTGCCCCCCCACAGAGTTTCAACCTCAACAGAATGGAAAAATAATAGAATAACTGCCGGCGAGGCAGCAGGTAATCGCGCGACAAATCCAGCAGGCTCCGGCGACTTTCAAGAGCTCACAACCTTTGGGGATTGTGGTTACGACCAAAACAACAACACCCAACAAATCTTGACTCAAGGAAGTGGACAAACAGTCGCCGGCGACCAGTTAAAAATGGGAGAGGCAGTGGGTATGTGCGCAGATCCGGCGACTGCTTCAAATCTTGAAACCAGTCATCTGGTGCGGTCGAAAGGGAGAAATCCGATCACCAACAAGGCTCCTAAAAATCAAGAGTCCCAATTAAATTCAATTCGTGGTAAAGATGATAACACCCAGCTCCAGAACTTCTCAGACAATACAAGTCCAACCAATTCGAATCTGCAAATTAACAATGGGAAACCCACGATTTTTCACTGTTCGAATGGACAACAAGCGCCGGCAGTGGGAACGATTCAGGCGACTGGGAATTATGATACCCATGTTCAAACTACTCATCTTCAATCTACTGCTTATACTAAACATCAAAGCAAATCTGTAAATTCCCCAACCCAAAATCCCATTACATATAGTGGTCAAAATGATGCTACAATTGGCGAAAAAGCCACTGCCAACCAGGTTCGAACAGTGAAGACTCCAGTTCAGGCTCAAGAACAGGTAGTAGCAGGTACGTTTTCTAACTCTATTAATTCATTAGCTGTGGAAAATTCTATTTTAGGCAGGGATGGAGCCCAGTTGCAATCTAAAGTGATTGAACAAAATGCTGTGGCTCTAAATGGTTGTGTCAAGAATCCTACCAAATTTCAAAATGCAGGTGATTGTGTGAATAACATGGCTGTAAACACTAGTGTATTAGCTAATGACCCGATAAAATCCAATACAGTTACTAGGAGTCAAAAAAGGGATCATAACAATAAACCAATTGCTTCAAAACCTCCACAACCTAAAATTTCATCCAACTTTGATAATTACCAACCCCCTCAACCAAAAGAGAAACAAGCCCAACCTAATGAAAATAATACTAAAAGCCTTAACCAGATTTCTCACAACAATAATAAAACCAACACTGTCCAAGAACCCGCCCCTCCAACAATCGTACAATCCTTAGCTACCATCCTTAGAACTAATCAAGCTAAGACTTATGTTCCTATTAAGTTCTCACCCCCACAAATTACCACCAAACAAGGTTTTCCTGCTGTAATATTTACAAAAGAAGACTTTATGGTCAAGTTAGCAAATAGGTGTAAATTCACCTTAATAGGAAAATTCACTAGTCCTATGCCAAAGATGGAACTCATTAGAAAAAGTTTCATTCTTCAAACTCAGTTAACTGGAGGAGTCAAAATAGCTCATTTCAACTCAAGGCATATCTATATAGATTTAGACAATGAGAATGATCATATCACTGTCTGGAACAAACAAAAAATGTATATAGAAGGCAAACAAATGAGACTGCAAATGTGGACTCCTACATTTAGACCAGAGGAAGAGACTTCTATTGTCCCTATCTGGGTTACTCTTCCTGAACTTCCTTGGCATTGTTACTACCTAGAATTCCTTACTGCCTTACTATCTCCTGTGGGTAAAGCTATGTACCTAGACACTGCCTCTGTTCAAAAGACTAGAGGAAGTGTAGCTAAAGTGAGAATGCAAATCGACCTAACCAAGGATAGACCCCACCATATATGGCTGGGATTTGATGAAAATGATATCACTAAAGGGATATGGCAGGCTATTGAATATGAGGATGTGCCAGATTACTGTTCTTTTTGTAAACACCAGGGCCACCTAATTCAGGACTGTTCTATGAAACAAAAAGAGGATGAGCAGAAAAAGAGAAAGGAAGTAGAAGCTGAAACTAGCAAACACAACAAGCAAACAAACTTGGATAAAAAAGAATCCAAGTCACCAGACGCCAACAACAAAGAGGAACACCCAAAGTCCAATGTCAGAACAACAGGTAACAAACTGATTGAACATATAGTGCAGGAAAGTAAGAGCAGAAATCTGGAGGAACAGTGGCAAACACAAAAGAGGAAAAACTTTAAAGGAAACACTCACAGCCACAAACTCCAAGACAATTGCAAACAGGTATACAGACCCATCCAAGCAATCAATCCAGGTATGACTCATGAATCTCTCACAGGTTGTAATGTTGAGCTGGAAATCCAAGCCCAACACCCCACTCCCCAGGATACTCAGATTACTGCTGCTACTACTGGAGTGCCAAAAGGAAATGTTCCACAAGACTCAGGTATTGACTCAATACTCCCAAAACCCAAAAATCCCAGTAGTCTTAAAGCAGGCATCAGCACAGAACAAGGAAGTGGAATGAAGACCACAGGTATTGACTCAATGCTCCCCTCCCCCATGGCTCCCCCCAAAGATAATGATGTTATTGGTATGTATGATTCTGTAGTTGATGGAGGTATGGAAGGTTTGGAGGAGGAACCCACTAACATGCAGGAAGGGGTATCCAAAGGGGGGTGTTTGTCTCATGTTTTGCATGAGAACCAATACACAGACCTTAGGAACGACTCTAGAGCTCCTGCTACCTCTGTTATTGCTCGCGGTATGGATTCAGATCAGAATATGGGGCTGCAGCAGACTAATCTCCAAAAGAATATGACTGAAAAAGGAAATTTAGAGGAGAGTTCTAACCAGGAACAATCCTCTAAGTCAAATTCAAAAAACAAGGCAAGTAAAAAGAGAAGGGATGCTATTAAAAAGAAGTTGGAAATTCTGAAAGGAACTTACGAAGGAAGTCCTCTTATGATTGAACAGAGCAGTAATGCCCCTAATTCTCGATGTCATGAAAATCAACACAACTCATCAGAATCCCAAAAATCCAAAAATCAGTCCGAAAAATCCAAATGTCTACAGCAGGAAGGAAGAAATAAGGAGGAAGTTGGTGCAAACCTTAGTTTAACCAACGAACAAGATGGCACAAATGTCTCCCCACTTCAAGCCTACGTAAGCCCTCCTAGGGAATGCGTCCTCAACTCCATTCCACCAATGCTTGAGGACTCAGATGACGAATATAGGGTCATACATTCTGAAGATGAGTTTGACCAGGATTCCCAATCCATTGGGGTTCATGACCCTGAGAATGAGGAGGAAGAAGAAATCAGCCAACTGTTGACTAGAACAGTCGGTCCCAGTACTGACTCGGAACAACCAAATGGAATCCAGCAGGAGTCGGTCAAACAAGGTTTATCCCTAAGGAAGAACCAGGATAAACCTCATTACTCTAAAGGTGTTGCCGCTAGCACATCTATCAAAACAAACAGGCCCATCACCAGATCCCAAAGTCAAAGTTCCCAATGATTAGTACAATCACTTGGAATGCTAGAGGTATCCATACCAAAGGAGCTATGGAGAGAATTAAAAATCTCTCCAAGCTGCACAAGTTATCCATGATCACAATTTTGGAACCGTTTACGGATAACTCTCATATCAACACTTGTAGAATGTACCTAAACATGAAGGAGGCAGCCTGTAACCCTAATGGAAAAATTTGGATCTTTTGGACTCAAGATGTTACTTGCACAGTCTTAGAATCCGATGACCAGCAGGTTACTTGTGAAATCAAGCATGAGGAACATCCTACCACTTTCTTGACTACCTTTATTTATGCCAAGTGTATAAACCACCTCAGAAGACCTCTTTGGGACAAACTGATGAGTTATGCGGACACTAAGTTGCCTTGGTGCACGGTGGGTGATTTTAATGTCATCACTGATCCTGAAGAGAAAATGGGAGGTTTACCATACAACATGAATAAAAGTTTTGACTTCATTAGCGTCATTGAAGCCTGTGGCCTTACGGACCTGGGGTTTCATGGACCTAATTTTACTTGGTGCAACCAAAGAGATTCGGAAGCTAGAATCTGGAAGAGGCTGGATAGAGCTATGGTAAATGCTAAATGGTTAGAGTCCATGCCTCACACCGCGGTTACACACCTTCCTTCGGTGGGTTCTGATCACTGCCCTTTGCTGATGGAGCTTACCGTAAGACAGGAGAACATCACCAAGTATTTCAAATTTTTGAACTGTTGGGTGGATAGTCAATCATTCCTACCTACTGTCGAAAACTGTTGGAGTGGAGAAATAAAGGGTAGCCCAATGTGGGTCTTTCACATGAAAATGAAGAGACTCGCCTCCACTCTTAGCAGTTGGTCAAAATCCGAATTTGGTGACATTTATGCTACTGTGAAGGATTTTGAAGAGAAAGTCAGGATGGCAGAGGAAAAGATATTGACGGAAAACACCGAGGAGAATAGAGCTAATTTACATGGACTGAACGCAGAGTACATAAAGTACATGAAATTAGAAGAATCTATTCTCAAACAAAAATCACAACTGCATTGGTTCAAAGAGGGTGATGCGAACACGAGTTACTTCCATGCTCTGATGAGGGGTAGACGGAGGCGGTTATTCATCCATAAGATCCAAGATGACAGTGGAGTTGAATTTCAAGGTGACCAAGCTATAGCCAAAGCAGCATGTGATTATTTCCAGAACATATTCACAGGCAATGACAGGGCTATTAATGAGGAAGTCCTTGATTGTATTCCTAGGATGATTACCGAAGAACAAAACAACAGTCTACAAGCTATGCCTACCATAGATGAGTTGAGACAGGTGGTTTTCTCCATGAGTCCTCACTCGGCTGCCGGACCAGATGGAATGAATGGAAGATTCTTCCAAGCTTGTTGGGACATCATTAAAGTGGACCTCCTGGCAGTTGTACAGGCATTCTTTTGTGGACAAACTATGCCCAAGTACTTTTCCCACGCTTGTTTGATTCTGCTCCCAAAAGTAGACCATCCTAATAAGTTGTCGGAATTCAGACCTATTAGCCTGAGCAACTTCACCAATAAGATTATCTCCAAACTCATTTGCCTAAGGTTAGCTCCCATTCTACCAAATCTCATTTTGGATAACCAGTCTGGGTTCGTAAAAGGCAGAAGCATCTCGGAGAACATTATGCTTGCTCAGGAGATTATTCACAACATCAAAAGGCCTAAAGAGGGGGACAATGTAGTCATCAAATTGGATATGACCAAGGCTTATGATAGGGTCTCCTGGTCATATATCTGTTTGGTGATGCGAAGGATGGGCTTCGGTGAGAGCATCATTGACATGGTTTGGAGAATCATGGCTAACAATTGGTACTCTGTCATAGTCAATGGTGTGAGACATGGATTCTTTCACTCCATTAGGGGCTTGAAACAAGGTGACCCTCTATCCCCGGCCCTTTTCATCATTGGAGCGGAGGTATTTTCTCGGATGATGAATCATCTTCTCCAACATCATTTATACCAGGGGTTTCACATGGAGAAAAAGGGACCACAGATAAACCATCTCAGCTTTGCCGATGATGTTATCATCTTCTCCTCAGTGACTATTTCTACCTTGCAGCTGATTATGAATGTTCTTTCTACCTATGAAAGTGTCTCCGATCAGCTCATCAACAAGGAAAAGAGTCACTTCATGGTCCCTGCCCACACACCTCAGAATATTATTACCAGAATCAAGACCATCACAGGTTTCACTCAAAAAGACAGCCCCATCACATACCTTGGTTGCCCACTATACGTAGGACGGCAAAGAATCATTTATTTTTCAGGCATGGTGGCTAAAGCTGTGGCTAGAATCAGAGGGTGGCAAGCTAGGATGCTTAGTTTCGGAGGAAGGGCGACGCTTGTGAAATTTGTCTTGCAATCCCTGCCTATTCACATTCTGTCGGCTATCTCACCTCCGAAAACCACCCTCAGACAGATCAAATCACTCACTGCAAACTTCTTCTGGGGATGGGAAGCTGAAAGGACGAAATACCATTGGGCCTCTTGGGAAAATCTTTGCTACCCTTACGAGGAAGGGGGCATAGGCTTCAGGCAGCTGCCAGATGTTTGTCTTGCTTTGCAGTATAAACAGTGGTGGAGCTTTAGAACCAAGAACTCTCTATGGGCAAAATTCCTCAAAGCTAAGTACTGCCAAAGGGCTAATCCAGTGAGTAAAAAGTGGGATACTGGCCAAACTTTAATCTGGAAGCATATGATGGGAAATAAGCTTGAGGCAGAAAAACATATTCAATGGGTCCTCCGTTCGGGATCATGTTATTTCTGGTGGGATGACTGGTTGGGAATTGGACCTCTTGCCTACCATAAAAACCCGATACCGAGACTCAACAACATGACGGTCTCCCAGTTCATGGACAATGGAAGATGGAATGAGGAAATGGTGACTCGTCATGCCCCGCCTCACTTAGTTCACCAAATTCTCAACACACAAGTTCAGTTTCAACAGGGTGTTCCCGACCAACCTGTCTGGAAACTAAATACCCATGGGAACTTTACTTGTACCTCGGCTTGGGACTTAGTCAGAAGGAAGAGGAACAGAACGCTGACTAATACTCTCACTTGGCAAAAAAGTATACCTTTTAAGGTGTCTTTTCTTCTCTGGAGAGCTTTAAGAGCAAAATTACCTACGAACGAGAAAATTGTTACCTTCTGGGGTGTACCAGCGGAATGTTCTTGTTGCTACAGACCTGGACTGGACAACATAGATCACATTTTCGTAACAGGCCACTTTGCTAAATATATCTGGAAGTATTTTTCTGACCCGCTGGGAATTAATCAGGGAGCTACGTCTTTGAGAAGCCTGCTTATGACCTGGTGGACGTCCAAACATAACAGTGAGGTTCACAAACTCATTCTTCAGGCTACGCCCATATTTGTCTGCTGGAACCTTTGGAAGAACAGATGCGCTAGCAAATATGGCAGCAAGAAGTCAAATTCAAGTAGGGTCAAATATTCTATCTGCAGGGATATTTGGAGCATGCTAGTCACCACCTTTCCTTATATCACGTGGCCGTCTAAATGGTCAGATTTGAGTAATTTGGTGGAGAAATGTCAGCATGAAGTTAAGGTGATTAGAGTTCAATGGATCAAACCGATTCACCCTCTAGTCAAACTTAATACAGACGGCAGCGCTCTCGATAACCCGGGTAGAATAGGAGCAGGTGGTATTCTTAGGGACCACAAAGGGAATTTGATATTTGCTTTTGCTTCCCCTTTAGGTACAGGTACTAACAACCAGGCGGAAATCCAAGCAGCGGTTTATGGGCTTCGTTGGTGCATTTTACATGGTTATACTAAAGTCATATTGGAGGTAGATTCATACCTGCTCATACAATGGCTCACCAACTCCGTTGAACCTCAGTGGAATATCCAAAAATACATAGAGGAACTGCAGAACCTCACATCCGGGTTGGAGTACTTTCAAAGCAAGCATACATATAGAGAAGGAAACTTCACGGCAGATGCTCTTTCGAAGTATAGTCACGACCTGGACACTCCCCACCATTTTCACAGCATGCAGGACTTGCCGCGAGAAGCGAGAGGCCACTACAAACTAGACAAAATTGGCATGGAAAACTTCAGAAGAAGAAAATTGAAGAGAATCAAGAAACCACCATGAGATCGCGGATTGCTTAGAGTTTTCAACCACTTTTATCTACTTTATCCTTTTCAGATAAGTTATTTCTTTGTACGTTATAGCTTCTTTGAATAGGTCTTAGCTTTTTTATGACTTTCTTTTCTTAATATGTAAGGGGAGAGTCTCCCTCATTTATTGCTTTCCTAGAACTTATGTATTGGAGAGGAGTCCTCTCCGTTAGGTGCATAGTTTCCAGGATTTCATTTCAATATCGGGGATGGGTTGGCCGTTCTTAGTAGGATGGCCGACCTATGAACCACCATTAAATCGGAGGTAAGGTTTATGTCCCCCTCCATGTATTTATTTCTGTTGTTTTGTTGTTTTTATTTATGATAAGGCCTGGGGGTGTTGCTCAGCCCCTGCCCGGGACAAGGGCGTTTACTAAAAAAAAAAAAAAAAAAAAAAACATGTATATGGTAGCTTTGAAGCTTGTGACCAGTATCTGGCAGCTTTTAAATAGAAACAATTAGCTGCCTATGTGATTGTCCATAGAGTTGGGCAAAGCTTTTGGTGAGTGTAACCTTCTCATTTCAAAGTAACAAGAACCTCCTAACTTTCTGCCTGCATATAGTAGTTTAAGAAAGATTCCACCTAGAGGCAACATCCTTGCAATTTGCATTACCAGTGCCATTGATGAACACCTCAACACCTGCTTGGGAGGGTTCTAATGTGCCTTGTGTCTCAGCACTTCCATTTTCTTCACGACCATCACCAGACATCAAATAATCCACCTTAACATGTTTCCTTGTCCAGTATCGAAGTCCTGCAACACAGTTCAGACATAATTATAGGCATCAATGATTGCATCTGTATTTGAAATCCAAAAGGATCTCATACTCCCAAAAAAATAATAGACCAAATTGTACGGAATTCCTTGGAACAGGTAAAGTTATAAAGGCATAATATGCTTTAAAGAGAGACAACAATGTAACATACACTAAAGATTCTTGTAATCCGCTTCAGCATTAAAAATTAGATAAAAAGGCTTGAGTTACTAAGGGCCCGTTTGGCCATGCGAGATGAAGTTGAAGTTTTGTTTGGATATGCAATTTGAAATTCTTAAGTTGTATTTTTTTCTTATGACATAAAAACCCGTAAGTTGTGAAAAGTATTTAAAATTTCCTCAATTCTTATATAATCTTACCAAATTAGTAAAAGTTCATAACAAAGTATAATACACTATCACAAAGCCATTCTTAAAAAAATATACAACATTTACTAATCGAACTTTAATTCAATAAAAAAGTAAAATTGAACGTGAATTGTAGTGTACTACTCTTTAATATAATCCTCCAACATGGTTGGCAAAGGTTGATAAAAGTAATAGTACCAACAACAAATTTTGTTTATATCTGAAATAAATGGTGAGTAAATCTAGTTGGTATATATAAAATGGTGATTTTTTTAAACAAAATATAAACTTGTGGGTCAAATTTTGTATTTGAAAAAGTCCATCTCATGATTTGGAATTCCAAATCAAGGTCTTTTGAGAATTTGGTATTTCATCTCATGATTTGAAATTATAAAATGAAATCTCATGTCTAAACACTGATTTCATCTCATAATTTCAAATCACAAGATGAAATCGCATGTCTAGACGCCTACTAAGTTGTGGTGGTTTCTTAACCTGAAGTTTATAGGGTTTCTGTGTTGTGGAGTATTTCATAAGTTATTCATTTCAAGTGGCAATTGCCTTACCTATACTTCTGCAGGAAGCCATTGCAGTCCCCTGGAGATCTCTACCCAAGAGAACGTCAAAGCTGTATTTTGCCATGAGAGGTAAACTATATTTCTCAGGTTCTTGTAAATTCTTATGCAGATATAAAGATGCTCCCTAAACCCACTTTTGCTATCTGGTACCTGGCTACCTGCTGGTGCATAAATATCAAAGTGAATTTCAGCTATATAGTTACAACTTACAAGAACAGGAGAGAAATCAGTGGGTTGCAGTCAAGACTCAAACACTATGTGGCATGTCTAAGTTCTCAGGATCTTTGCTTCTGCTTTGATATATTAGCTATATAGAATGTGAACCAATGCGCACAGTTTTAGAGAGGATGCAAAGTTGGTCAGAGGTTGTTTCCTAGTCCCCCCTTCCCCCAACCATCATTCTTCCTATCCACAAGCTCATACTACGGATACCTGACTATTTCTGGTGTTCAAATTCTAGTAGTTTGCTGCAAAAGCGTCAATTGCCAACCATGAGAATTGAGAATATCTAAGATACTTGACAGAGTGCTTTCTAAAATTATTGAAAAAGGTTGTAGATAAATTAGTCAACAAACATCATATGGCATTCATAAAAGGGAGACTGACAATGGATGCTGTCTTATTGCAAGTGAATATGTGGACTCAAGATTGAAAGGTAATGAACTAGGAATAATGTGCAAGCTGGACATTGAAAAGGCATATGATCATGTAAATTGGAAGTTCCTGCTGAATATTCTAAGACAAATGGGCTTTGGAGATAGATGGTTGGGCTGTATTAGATGTTGCATCAGCACTGTTAGGTTCCCTATTCTTGTGAATGGTGAACCAACATCTTCTTTACCCTGACAATGGAAGGTTTTGACAGTTTGATGAGGATAGCAATCCATAATAGGTGGATTAAAGGCTTTCAGATAAGTGGCAATAGTGGAGAAATTAAAGAAATCTGTCATTTACTATATGCAGATGACACTGTCATCTTTCGTGGGCCTCAGGAGGAACAAATAAGATTCATCAAGACAATCTTACCGTTGTTTGAAGCTACTTCAGGTCTGAAAGTGAATTGGGGAAAAAGCAATTTGTTCCCCATTAAGGAGGGGGCAAATATTCAGAGTTAGGCAGATACTCTGGGTTGTAAAGTTGATTATATGCCCACAGTGTACTTGTGCATGCCTTTGGGTAATAAACATAAGGATGTGTTGTGGAGAAGACAGAAAGGAGATTAGTAAGATGGAAGGCGTAATATTTGTCCCTAGGAGGCAGACACATCCTAATCAATTCAGTATTAGATTCACTTCCAACATATGTAATGTCACTTTTTTCATTGCCTAAAAATTTGTTGAAGAAATTGGACAAACTAACAAGGGATTTTCTTTGGCATGGATACAAAGAGATTAAAGGTCATAACCTGATCAAATGGGAGATAACGTTGAATAGCAAAGATAAGGGGGGTTTGGGCATCAAAGATCTGAGGAAGCAGAGCAACAGTCTATTGATAAAGTGGTTGCAGAGATATAGTGAGGAGGGGCAAGCTCTATGGAAGGACATGATCAAATGCAAATATGGTGAAAATTGAAACTGGTGCAGTAATGTTAGTACTGGTACATATGGAGTTGGGGTCTGGAGAACTATTAGAAACTTGTGGCCGAAACTAGAGGCTAATTTATACATAAAGGTGGGAGATGGTAAGAAAACAAATTTTTGGGGAGATGCCTGGAATAAATAGATACCTTTGAAGGTTTCCTTCCCTGATCTGCTTCGTAATATGTAATAACCCAGAGGCAAAGATCGAGGACCGCTGGGCAACACAGGGTTGGAACCTCTCCTTCAGAAGATTACTGAATGATTGGAAAGTGGAGAGAGTGGCCAAATTGCTTGAAAAAACAAGGGAATTCTCAGGCACCAATAACGATCCTGATTCAGTGAGATGGTTACAGTGGGCATGGGGCTTTCACTCTTAGTAAGGCCTATAAAATGGAAAGCAATCAACATAGCAGCACCCAATAAAATGTGTGGAGGAAGGTGTGGAGAAACTTAGCACCATCCTAGGTAAATTGTCTTGCATGGTTGGTTGCTAGGAGGGCCTGCCTGACACATGAAGTCCTGAAGAAGAAAGGAACAACTATAGTATCTTTGTGTTTACTATGTGGAAAGACAGAAGAGACCAACAACCACTTATTTTTGCACTGCAGTTTCACAACACAGATTTGGGCCATATTTCTCGACCTCACAGAAACTAAGTGGATTATGCCTGAACACCTGCAGACCTGTTGAGTTGCTCGATTAGAAGTTGGGGGAGTAAGAGACAGAAGGCATGGTGGAGATTAATCCCACATTGCATATGGTGGACAATTTGGAAAGATAGGAACAATAGAAATTCTGAAGATACATCCAATTCCATTCATAAGGTTAAGTGGAATTGTATTGCATCTCTCTATTTTTGGTGTAAAGAAATAGGTTTGGAGGAATCAGAACAGCTTGTAGTATTTTTAGGATCTCTGTAAGTATTACTTTTTCTATTCCATCTTTTTAAAGACTCCCAGCATTTCCTTTTAATGCTGAAGAATACAAATGGTAAAACATTACCATTTTCTAAAAAGACACAAAAGAATTATGATTGTTTTCTTCTGCATCATGTGATATTTGTGGCCTTCTGAAAGTTTTACTATCTGTTGTAATTATAGTCGAGTGGTAGCAATTCTTGGTAATGTTCCATTTTTTGGTAGCCTGGACCCCAAAAATACTTTAAATAGCTATCTTGGTGTTGGTTTTCACCACAAGTGTAACTTTTGAAAGTGATATGGTGACAGGAAGCCCACAAATATACATTTTGATACATAACCTAAAGTGTAACAGTAAATTTACTTTAGTGTCTTGTTCTTGACTTGTGGACTGGTAATTCTTAGCAGTAATAGAGAGGTTTGAAGTGCTTGAAAAGCGAAATCCTCGAGATACTTCTGTAGATGACCTTCCAAATGTTCTGAAGTTGAGGAAGGAACTTTGTGAGGCACAGGTATATCCCAGAGTTCAATATGCGCGGATATGAATGCATTTCCTCCAAGTCCTTAACGAAATTGTCTCTTGATTTGCAGTGCATAAATGAATCTCAGATACCGGATCCTCTCCTGCAAAGGTTGTTAGCAGCTAGAGTTGAATTTCCTCCAGTTTGTGCCATTATAGGAGGAGTGCTCGGACAGGTGATTATGCTGCTGTCTTGTTCAAAAATACTATTGGCACCTCTGACTTTTTCGCTGACGTGTTTTTTGTTTTTATCCTTATTGTAGGAGGTTATAAAAGCAATATCTGGAAAAGGTGATCCCCTTAAAAACTTTTTCTTGTTTGATGCCATGGATGGGAAAGGGATAATAGAGGACATATCTAATATCAAGAGCTGAGTTGTTAGGGATTCTATTCAGGTTGATCAATGGCCTTTGGTGAAAATTGTTTAAAATATGCCAACCTTGTGGTTGTCTCCTATGGATATAAACATCCAGTGTTTCATTACCCAATCAACCATGTGTTATCCCATTGATATGACTTAGTTCAGTTTATGATGGTTAATCTTAGTATGTTACACTTTGGTCAGACATCATATATGCTGATTTTATTTCTTATTCAAACATGATAATTAAAAAGGCTGTTAGCTACCAAAAAATCTAAATCATTAAAAAGCTACATGATTAATGAATAATGTTGTTGCCATTTTGAAAGGGAAGATCTTTTGGTGGATTGGAACTTTAATTAAATAACTAAAAAGTGGTGCAAGGTGAAGTTGTGACCACCATTTCCCTTTTTGTTGATTAGTATCTTTATGAGTGATGATTGCTTTATGATTAGTATCTTTAGAGAATAGAAGAAAAACAGGGATTTGAAGATACAAAATAAACTTTTCCAAGCTGACAAGTTTTGTGAAGGGATAATTATGGTTTATGAGCCATTCGGTCATTTAATTTACAATATATATATACATATGTTCCCCCCCCCCCCCCCCTCCTTCCCCACCCATTCCGGCCTCTAGTATTAATAGAGCTGGCTAACGGGTTTTCATAATATTTAACTTTAAGAGCTCGTTTTGTACGAGAGATAAAGGATAAATATTGGATTTATTTTGTGATGGATTATCCCATGTTTGGTTGGGATAAAATTTCAGGATAATTTATCTCATGATTTGTTATTTCGGGATTATAGTGTTATTTTTATTTTATATTGAGTGTGGGATAACAATTTCGGAATAACTTATTTCTCAATCAAACGGCTCATAAGAGTAACACATTAAAATAAATTATTCAATTAAATACTACGTGAGTTTTTAAAAAAAAAGTCATATTCAAGTTTTGTTGAATAAATTTATTCAGATGAATTAATCTAAATGCGCAAAAACTAATTTGAATATCATAATCATAAAAAAAGTAATTACTTAATTATAGATAAATACCTAAAAGTTTATATGTTATATTTATTGGTTTAACGAACACTAGGTGTGGCTTAATTTTCTGACGGCAGACGAAATATCATATTTTGAAACAAGCATTGTTAAGAAAACTCACAAGATTAAGTAATTTAATCATGTGAAAATATCAAAATAATGTGAGTTTAGTGAAAAAAAAAATGGCGTGCAAATGCATGTCATATACCTATTAATCTGTTATAAATATTTGATACAAATAAATTTTTATAAAAAAAAATAAAAAATTCATTATTTCAACTAGAAAACTGCAAAGTCATCGTAGTGTTAGTTCTATTTGCTTCGATGAGCATTTCTCAGCGAGAAACTAAAATACACGAGGGATCGATACTAGTGGCGAAGTCAGAAATTTCATTCAGGATATTTAAAATTCAACATATATGTATGAAAATTAATTTTTAATCTATATACTTTATATATTTTTTATATACATAGTATAATTTTTTGACGAGTTGAACACCCTTTGTTATATGTGCTACGCCACTGGTCGATACCACAAGTTGAAAAGCTTCGCCACACACAATTTTCCTTAAAGAAAAATAACTAGTATAACGATAGAGAATTTTACAAGCTTAATTGATTGGCTATCTGTGGTCACTCATCCTAAAATTTGGATTCATTATTTATCGCAAATATCCACTTCTAGCATATCATATTTAAATGGATTGATGTAATTTTTCTACGTCGTGTACATTCCCATTCAGCAAGTACTGAAGTAATATCTAAACCTACTAATTCAGAATTAAAAAAAAAAAAAAAAAAGAATCTCAGTATAAGAAAACACCTGTTTAATTGTCTTAATGACTAAATCAGATTGAAGAATTCAATTCGATTTTAAATGAGGCAAACAATAAAAAAGAAAGAGCACTCAATAAATGAAATCACCAAAAAAAATTTATTTGAACTGTTTTGAAAATCACCTTGTTGACGAGGGTTCGATTCTCTTTCTTATAATTTCTTTTTCTATTTCCCATTCTCCTATCCCCATTTATTATTATTATTATTATTTTAAAAAAAAAAGAAACTACTATAAGGATAAAATAAATTTATTTTTGAATGTGACTTCTTCCTAAGATAGATTTGGCAAGAAAATTCAAAGATACGAGAAAATCAATTATTTATTTAGCTACAACCTACCACCAAAAGAAATAATAATAAAGAGAAACGAAATTACATCCTAGCTTATTTCATTGTTCTGCCAAATATTTTTTTTTTTTTTAAAACAAAGTTCATATAACTTAAATATATGTTCTCAAATCTAAATATATGTTTTCAAATCTTATTTCAGTTTTCTGCCAAATCATGCCATTCTGTCTGGAACAAAAAATATTCGATTCTACATATGAATACATAAAGAAGATGAAAAATTGTTTATTCACCAAACTGTTGACTGGTACCAAGAGAGATATGACACATTTTGACAGTTTGATAGATACCTAATTAGGAATATAATCAATCCCATTGAAGAAGAAAAACCAAAAAAATATACCATCTTTATATATTGATCCAAGGAGAACAAGTTGGTCACTTTGGCCAAATCAAGACCAAAAAATTAAAAAAAAAAAAAGATGCTTCCTTGATCAAATATCTCATTAACAAAAGTCTAAGGGCGGATATACCTTGTCCCAAGCGGTGTCATGCATCAAAATTTTATATAAATAATGAGAAAAATGGAAATATTAAGAATAAATTTTATATAGATAATGAGAAAAATGAAATTATATTGGGTATAAATATATATAAAAAAAAAAAGAAGACATTTTATATCATTATAATGATTTATTCATTTGTTTACACCACTAATTAAAAGTAGTGTCGGAATTTTGGAGAAAATTAATTAACTGAAAGACTTTAAGACTTTTGAAATAATATGAGTAAATTGGAAATCAAAACTCTAACCACCTACAATGAGTTTTTCAATAAAGACTCTTAGAGCCAAGACAATATGATATTGGCACGGCTCAATCAAATTAAAATGACCAAAAAATATTGGAAATTTTTTATTAGATTGAGCCATTCCAACATCACAGTTTTAGCTTTTGATAGTACTATTAAGAAGAAAAAGAAAAAGAAATGAATAAGGAAACTACTCAGACCAAGAATATAGAAGGCAAGTTTAACCCACCGAATTTCATCAGAATTCCGAAGTTTAAGAGCGAATGAGAATAATACCAACTAGGGTACATGGATGATCCCCGACCGAAAGTCCTCGTGTTGCATTCTTACTTGGAATGAAGGAAAAAACCAAGAATATAGGAGCTACTGGCTGCCATGACCATGAAGGGAAACCCTAGTATTGGACAAAAGGTGGACCAATATATATATATATATACACACACATAGAAGTAGCTAAGTTGGTGGATTTATAGGTAATAATTTTGGACATTTTGATATTAATTAGGTTTTGGCTAATGGTGTTCCACGACATATATAGGTAGTGGTTGATGATAAACATCCAAATAACACAAAACCAGCTTAGGTCCCTTTCACTCCAATTATATATATGTTTCTTTCGGATTCCATTTTCTAAAGACTTCTTTTCAATCATTTGTCAACTCACTAACCTAATTTCCATTTTATAAATGTGTGCGCTTTATAATCCTTGCCATCATCACCATGTCATTATTATGGTTTAACTATATATTGCACTTAGATGTCGAAGTAAGTTTTTACATAACTAGTAAAATTGTTGTTGATTTAGAGATCAGATATTCAAGTAGTAAAAATAGTTTTAAATGTAGGGTAAGACTACGTATAATATACTTTTATAATCCAGCCCTTCTCCGAAATTCATGCATAGCAGAAATTTAGTGTATCGGACTGGCCTTTAATTATGAATTTATATATATATATCACTTTAACTCTGGGTTTTTTCATTAAAATTTGCATATCAAGCAGTTCTCTCTCTGACAAAAAAATTCCGATACTATGTTCTCAAAACTCGTTGCCTTTTTACTGGAATTTTCTGCGATCGTTTTTTCAACTATTTTAGCGATCTATGATAGAGGTTGTCCAGATGATAAGCATTTTTCACTTTCAATTTCAAGATTGTGGATTCGAGTCACCAGGAAAGCAAATAGGTGGAAGCTGGCGAAACTCTCCTCACAATCAGCGAGGTACACATAATTTTTTGAAAGGGGTATAAATATATAAAGAAGTATACAAATAACGAACACTACAAAAACATCATGCTATAAAACACAGTTTAAACACAATATAATATTACACCCCTCCTCCACATGTTATTCGTTTTTTGAAATATTTTCGGAATTGCTTAAAATGTTAGAATTACGGTTGAAATATTAATATAGATTATTACTCTTGCCGTGGCAGTAAGAAATAATCTCGTATGGTCACTTATAAATTCTCTATATAGAAATAAAAAATTCTATAAAAAGAAGATAAAATACAATAAATTTATAAGAAATTACAAAATCAAATCTCTCGTTGCATTTACGGCGGAGGCCGCTGGTTCCGTTCTCTACATCGCACAATTCACAACCCATCAAAGTAGTGGTGTAAAACTTCACAATTATTAGCTCGTACGGCCTATAATTCTGGTAAGTTGCACGGCCTGTTTTGAATACAACTATTGGAGTTCATTTTCTAAGTTCCCGTTGCCGTCGAAGCGGAATCAAAATTTTAAATTTATAAATTTATTGAGTTTTCAATTAATAGTAACGTATACACAATCAATAGATTTTAAAGATAAATATAAAAATTTAAACTAAAATTATTGAGTTCTGAAAACCATAACCAACTATCACCCTCTGCCCTGCCCATTGGTTTGATTGAATGGGGGGACAATACAAAGGACATTCAGAAGCTAATGATTCCTTGGTCCTTTTACACAAAAAAGGCATATACATACCCTAACTCCATCAACGTTTTGGTGCACTCACATCCAACTGAAAGAAACTTACAAATTTGCTTGAAAAAGTTGGCATTTGAGACCACATTGAATCTTAATTCATTTTTGTATCCTATCATACAGCTCATATAATGCCCCTTCCAGACAGAATTTGTACTATGTCTTGTCAATTTCAAATCTTCTCTTTCGAGTTATATATGATTATATTTGAATAGATACGAAATTTAAAATAATAATGGACTAATGTATTATTTAGTGGTAGAGGAAAACAACGTTAAAGTAATGACAATTTTCCAACAGAGAAAAGTATCACAATAAGAGGAACCTCATTATTACTTCCTTTTTGACATTTTATGTATAGTTGATAAACCAGCGAAAGAGGAACCTCATTATTAATTTGTTCCATTTCATAGTAGACACGGAGCAAAGGTTCCATTTCACAGTAGAAAATTATACTCTATATTTAAAATTAAAATTATTTTTTATATATATAATAAATGCTAAATACTTCTTCATATATTTATTTTTTCATATTTTGAAATCCCTAAGAATTACGGCTCCGCCATTATTTCATAATCCCAAGTACAACTAATTCATCACTCTAATGATCTTATTGACAAATATGCATCATAACCGGTTCACGAGGCCATTCAAAACCATCTACCTACAAAGTTGAGCATTATTTAGAATTATTCTCTCTGTCCCAATTTATGTGACATACATTTTTTTAAGTCAATTTAAAAAAAAAAGGACACAGTTTCATATTAAATAACAATTTAATTTTAAAATATCAATTTCATCCTTAATGAAATGATTTATAGCGAAACAAATATCTATAACTTATTTTAGACCACAAATTTCAAAAATATTCTCATATTTCTTAAACTTCGTGTCCAATGAAAATATATCACATAAATGATGACGAAGAAAGTACTATATAACTGTGAAGGAAAATGACTTTTGCCCGTAATATATCTTAACGACCAGAAGATGACTTATATTTTGAAATTTTCGCCGTATGAAACACATTGTCTCTAGTCTCTACTAATGAACCTTCCGTAAGAATTAGGCGACGGATATGGAAACCCTCCTCAGATGGGTGGAGAATACAAGGGGACGTTTATCTCCTAACACTACTCATTAGTGATGCTGACCGATAATGCATTCATGCTCAATTGTGCAGGAATATATGTAACAGACCATATGCACCAACAGTCAGATACCTTTCTACTAATGTTTCTGCTGGCAAATAATTTAACTGTTATTTTACTTTACTTCCCCAAGAAGTGGCGGCTAGAAATCTGGTTAGGAGCAGCCAAATATTGACAATATGGGACTGCTGTATTGAAATTCCGAGTTGGATTCCAGAAGAAATTGACTAACAAAATTCAAGAACAAGAAGGCATTAAGAAGCTCCTTTAGCCCTTCATCAAGCACGAGCTGATATGTTATCTAAACATGGTTATGATGTTGTTCTTCTTTAAATATTATATACTGTTTATTGATATTATATTAGTGGAGAATAATTCGTGAATTCAATAGTTCAGTTGCTGCAGGGGTCATTGACCTTGAATCTTAATTTATCCTTCAGGGGCAAAAATAAGCAGCAGGTCCTTATTGTTGTGGTTGTACATTTCTTGAAGTTTACCAGCAATAAATAAGAACAGGACTTTGAAAATCTGATGTGTATTATTTAGTTAACCTTAGGGAGGATGGAAACCCCCCACCAGCACGCCCAACCCCCTCTCCGAGCAACAATAACTGCATGAGTTGCTTATGCCCAAATTATACTGCGATAAAGAACTAGCCAAGAGAACAGCATTGATCAGCTAAGATACATGAAAGTTGAAACAGAGTAGACACAACACAATAATTTCATTTCTGACACTAACTTTTTTATTGGTTAATAGAAATATAACTAATACACCGATCACACTGGTTACAACGCCAAATAAGAAAGGTATGATTTTCCATATTCGCCAAATGTGTGAAAAGCTAACAAGAGTATCCCTTAAACGAGGAACACGGAGTATGAGAAAAGAGTCTCAAAGGTCAAACCCTGTTGGCTGGTGAAGCTTGTGTTCCAGGTCAATGAAGTCTACAAACTAGTATTGCTAACATGAAGGACCACATTTGGTGCCGCCTAGGCATCGACTCTGCCTTTGCGGCTCACTGACCAAGAGAAGTGATCTACTCTGCTCTCTATAGTCTTCACTCGATCCATAGATTCCCCTATTTCCCGAGAAACTCTGCCAGCCACTCAGGAGCGAATTTACATGTAAATTATGAGGCAGGTGAATTCGCGATCTCTTCGTAAAATTTTGTATTTTATTTATATATTTTCGAAAATTGATATAATATAATATGTTGTCATTCATGCTATAAGAAGGCTAAATAATGCACTTAGTTAAATATTGAGTTTTTTACTTAGAGAACTAGGGACCAATTCCCACTTAATACATCTTTTTCCATCTTTTTAATAGACCCGTGATCTAAAAATCCTTGATTCGCCTTTGCAGTCAGCCACAAAGAGATTCTGCTGATGATGAATGGTGGATGTGAGAGGAGAGAGCAGTTTCTCAGAATCTCCTAGAAACTCGAACTAGTATTGTCATTGCAATTTTCGAAGTCATGAGAGAGAGGGGGAGAGAGAGATGGAACTTAAGTGCTATTGTAATTGTCTTTTCTTTGTATAATAGGTAGTCAAATTTTTTACACTGTAGAATTTATTTTATTTTCTGACATGGAAGAGGCTAAAATGCTGATATAGCAAGTGACTTGTCATACCCCGATGCCGAAATTTGACCTCCTGGTCATTTGCACCTTTTTGAGCAATCCACATAGTATCATGATAACAGTTCTGTGACCATAGGAGAATTATCTCAAGAAGTGAGAGTAGTTCAATTTTAAGAAGATATGACACTGGGTGGTTGTTGTTGACGACATGTTAGCTTATGGTGTCAAAGGTAGTTAGGTACTGGGACAAATAGAATAAGTAACACACAGGTATCTCATAACAAACCCCATGGGGACGGCATCACGGGAGACTAGCTGCTAGTATTCAGACATAACATGCTTTTGTGAAAGTGAAAGGGAAGTCAGTAGCCATTGTAGGTTTCATTACTTTTCTTCAGTCCATCCTCTGCTTATCTTAATTTCGGCCTTGAAGAAAGAATAAACATACGGAAATGGTTGATTCACCATTGAAAAATTAACTCTTGTTTTGTAGTGTCAGTATGACATGTGAACTTGAAACTATGATCAGAGTCAGATGCGCCTGCTCCTCTCTAACCCAAATCTATAACTCAAAATAGCCGGTCTGTTGGATGGTAGAACCTGGACGGGGACATTCATTCATGCCCATTCTCTATTAGGCAAGAGCAGGATTCTAGATGTAGTGATAAGATTGAAGATTCAAACGAGGGAAAGAAAAGGAAAAGCGAATGGTGAAGAGGAGGGGAAATACCAAATAGAATGGTTTGACCATTGAACAACAATGAAGTGTCAATTAAGCCAAACAATGTAAAGCAATAAGCAGTGACAATCATTCAATGACTCTTCAATCTCAATTCAGTTGGACCAGCTACGCGAAGCCTTTGCTTCCAGTTCAGGAGATCCATTATGGTTATGCTTTGCAGATCTCATATTGGCTAGCAGTGACAACAATGAAATAAAATCAACTAGGAAAATGACCTATGGCTACAACATTGCCACCAGTCATTCTCCTTCATATATAGTCTAATGTTTCGGACACAGGATCTAAAGAAGATTCAGCAAAGTACATAATACATAAGTACTTCTATATGAATGACATTCTATTGGTTACCAGATACTTCCCACAATCGAGATTGTTATTAAAAACAATCTCTCACCTTCTTTCATTGTTTTCCTCACTTGCTGGTTTTAGGGGGCAAGGGGACGAATACTAGTTCAATTTTTCATCTTCGTACATGAAGCAGAACCATTAGTCCAAACAAAGTTAATTTGAAATTCTCATAATCGCGTACAATGATTCACCTAGTGAAGCTAAAATTAGAGAAGCAGTGTATAAAGCTTTAAAAAGTATAACAGTTTACCCAATTGATACAATCGAAAACGGAAGATCAATTGCTACTCTTATACAAGCAAGAGAGAGAGAGAGAGAGAGAGAGAGAGAGTAAAGATCTGAAGAGAGATTGTTACAAACTTACAAAAAGTGAAGGTAACAATAACTTCAGCCGACGTAGACGTGTACGCCAATGGCAAGGAGGAAGATAGTGATGAGGCCAAAGTAAATTACGGTATGGACCAAAATGGAGGCGCCACTAGTTTGCATGTTCCCGAATTCAACCACTTTTCCCCGGCCGGGAAGCTGGAATAGTAGGCCCGGCGTTAACAGAACGAACAGCACTACCGCTATCAACACTGGGCCCCAGTCCGCCATTGTTCCTCAAACAATTAGCTCTTTCCTTTGAACAGAGGAAAGAAATGGGGGAAAGTGAGGATAAAAGCCAAAGATCCAGAAAATTAAAAGTGTTTGCTAAAAGTCTAAAAGAATCGAAAGGGACAGATCTGACTGTATAAGCCGTAGTCTAGAAGTCCATTAAAGTGGAATCTGAATCGTACCATTGAAGATTTGGGGTGACTGGTATTAGGAAATTCTTTCTTTTAGAAAAATATTTTCGACGACAAAAAAAATTACTCCTCCTTTAAATTATTTTTAAAAAATTATTTACACGTTTCACTCCATATTATAAATTTATATCTCGTTTAATCTATTATCTTATAAGATATTTCCCACAATTCGGATTGTTATAAATTCAATCTCTCGAATGTATAGTTTTACTATTCGATTTTTCATCTTCGTACTTGAAGCAGAACCACTGGTCCAAGCAATAGTTAAAAAAACCATTCGTGGATTCTAATTATGCCTAGAAGCAGATCTCACAAAATTACCAAATCAAATTTTAATCTATTAGACTCATTTAAATTTGGATGGATTATTGATATGTTTATTTATTAACTCAACTTATTAAAGTTGGATTAATATCTAAGCAAAATTAATTTATAAAAAATTTTATCAAAATATTTTTAAAAACATATTATTTTTCATTTGATATGTTATATATAGTCATAATAAAGCACTAACAACAACATACCCAATATAATTTCACGAAATGGGGTCTGAAAAAATTAGAGTGTATGCAAAACTTACCTTTACCTCAAAGATATATAAACTGTTTTTGATAGACCCTCGTCTCAAGAAAAATTATTTAAAGCAGTCCAAACAAAAAGTAATAGGGGGATAAGAAATAACAGATATTAACAAAAATAGCATATAGTAACTATAGTAACATGATAGTAACTACAACAAAATAATATAATAGTCGAAATATAAGAAACAACAAATAACTATAGTCATAATAAAGAAAAATAATAATAATTTTATAAGGTTTTAAAAAATTATAGAAGAACAAATAAAGTAATTAAATTTAGTAAGAGTTGGGTGGTTCTGCATTTTAGCTCGTTTTAGCTAAGTAATTTTTGAACGAGTCAATACTCAGTCATTTATTAACTCAGCCCTCGCTCAAATTTACCTCAATGCGCGTATTTACCACATAGTACACGGTGTATTGATTGATTGGAGGAAAAAAAAATCAACAGTCACCCAACTAATACAATCTGGTGGCAAATTAGAAAATTGAAAATGGAATATCAATTCCAACTTTTATACAAGAGAGTAAAGATATGTAGAGAGGTTGTTACGACTTACAAATAGTGAAGGTAAAAATCACGTCCGGTGACATGGATATGATGCCGATGGCAAGATCAAAAGGTGTCGTGGATGGTAGTTGGATCATCATCTTGTGAACACTAGAGTAGACCATTTCTAATAATTTTCTCCTATTGATTATTCTCTCATATTTATACTAGAAGTTCTACATTCTATAAAAGCGTTAAACGGAGCAGCACTATGGTCCGAGGTCTCATATAAAAATAAATTTTATCATAGGCCACAGACAATAATAGAAAACAATAGCACCAAGGAACTTGTTCCACTATTATTAATTGTAACGAGCGACACTAGATTTAACGGGGCTTAGCAAAAAAGGTGTGACTCGGTGAGGCTAGGCTTAGCATTACTTAGCAGTGATTAATGGAGCATAACGTGGCTTGGTGAGTATTGGAATTGGTTTTAATGATATTTGATGATGATTTAAAAATATGCTTGACACATAAATTTGATTGAGGACTTGGCCGATTAATAATCAATACACTATTCACTTAATACGTGTGCTACTAATTGGTGTCTCTAGTGTCTCGAATTATTGGCAGGAAATAGGAGAGAGGAACCAAAAGTCAACAAGGACTCTATAAGGAAAGAAATCCTTTTTCTAGGGAAAGAATTAGATTGTGGGCCGAAAAGGAAAGAGAATATTTTGTGAAATCCTAGAAGGAGTCAACAAAATCTTTCAAGAAAGGAAAAGGAGTCCAAAGTTTTCTTCTTCTATTGGAAGACAAATTGGGCATTCATGTGCTATAAATAAAGAGTCTACCACATCCTGAAAGTCATTCACTTAAAAGATTTTCAGCAAAGTGCATTGTTCTTGAGTTTTCAATTGGCATTCAAGTTGAAGAACAGCTGACCGGTTCTAGAAATTGTCCCCTGAGTCTGTTCCGTTACTGTCTAAGTCTAGGGTCAATTTGTAGTGAATCATTAAACGTATTTTGTACCAATTCTGTTTTTCTTCAGTTGTAATTATGTTAAAGTTTATCTTGTTAAACTAAGGGTAGTTTATACAGGTTAGGAACTTTGTAAGGGCTTAAGGGTAGGTCCTTGGATTGAGGGGGTGTGCAATCCGAATTGGCTCGGTGTTTAGTAGAGTTGAGTTGAAATCCTACTAGGGAGTAGGTCGTGGTTTTTATACCCATTCGAGCCTGGGTGGTTTTCCACGTAAAAATTCTTGTCTCTCGCTTATTTTCTGCACTTTATTATATTTGCTTGAATGAGGCTATTGCTTAAAGGAGCAGAGTTCAAGTCTATTCCAGTCGTAAAATAAAATTCAAGTTAAGTTTTAATTTGTGAAAAATTCTGTTAGACCCAATTCACCCTCCCCCCCCCCTTAGGTCTAATCTAGGAGTCATTACTATAACAATTGGTATCAGAACGGGTTGCTCATTCATAGGTTAACCCTTAGAGAAAGATCCGTAAAAATGACTTCCGAAATAACTTTGCCTGAGGGACAATCTAGCACTCGACCTCCTCTCTTTAACGGCCAACACTACAATCTTTGGAAAAGTAGAATGAAAATCTATATGAAAGTTGAGGACTAACAACTTTGGTTGATTATCATGAAGGGACCTCTTGTTCCCACCAAAGTTAAACCTGACGGAACAAAGGTGCCAAAGACTGAAGATGAATTTGAAGCTGATGATCTCAGGATGATGGAGAAGAATGCTAAAGCAATAAAAATACTCTACTTTGGACTGGGCATTGATGAGTACAACCGTATCTCTGGATGCTCCAGTGCCAAGGAGATTTGGGACTCCCTTACTCTGGCACATGAAGGAACGAATTAGGAAAAATAATCCAGAATTGATATGCTTATAAGAAAGTATGAACTCTTTGCCATGGGCGAAAGGGAATCAGTCAAGGATATGTTTACCCGATTCTCACACATCACAAACGAGCTCAAATCTCTTGAGAAGGAATTCACGACTGAAGAAAACGTCAGAAAAATTCTGAGAATCATGCCTGCTTCTTGGGAACCCAAAGTTACTGCCATTGAAGAAGCAAAACAAATGAGCAAAATGCAAATGGATAAGCTTATTGGAAATTTGCAAACTTATGAACTCAAAAAGAGTGACAAAGCTGCTGACGAACCCAAGAAGGAACGCAGTCTCAATTTGAAGGCTGAATCAAAATCTAATAATGAAGAGATGGCTATATTTGTTCGAAGGTTCAAAAAGTTCTTCAAAAAGGAAAACTCAGAGAAAAGGGACTCTCGCAACAAAAGCAAGTCATCCGAGAAGGGATAGTTCTAGGGATGTTTCAAGTGTGGCAAAATGGATCACTTGATAAAAGATTGTCCCCTCTTAAAGGAAGAACGGAGAAGAAACTCTAAAAAACAGCAGCAACTGGCCTCAAAAGCTTTCAAGAAGGCCATGAAAGCTACTTGGGGTGAAACTTCCGATGAGGAATCAGAAGTAGAAGATGGTGATATTGACAATCTGGCCCTCATGGCCAAAAGTGATACTGAATCAGATAGCGATTCATCCGAGGTAAATTTATCTGATCTAAAGAGTCAAATTCATAACTTGTCAAAAAGAAAGGTGGTCAAATTGTTGCTTTCCTTGATGGATGAATGTCCGCAAATGAGTGTTGAAAAGATGGAAATGTCTAAAATTTTCTCCAACTTAAAATCTGATAACAAAATTTTGAAAAAAGAGAAAATTGAGTCTAAAAATACATCGAAACACTCAATGCTGAAATGAAAAATTTAGAGGAAACTGTCTCTGTTCAGAAGACTGAAAACAGTAAGCTGATGGGGACAGTCTCTTCTCTAAAAGCTGAATTAAATATCATCAAGGAAAGAAAAGTATCAAGCAGTGAAATAAGTAACTATGATCAAGGTTTTCATGAAGCTAAAATTACTTCCTTGAAAAAGGAATTGTGCAAAGAGAAAAAGAAAAATTCTGAGCTTCAAGTAACCTTAAATCAAGCAAGTTATGACATTGCTTTGATGAAAAAATGAAACAAATCTTTTGAAGCTTTAAACTGGCTAAATGAGCATTATAACATAACTAGAACCAGTCTTGGCTACAAGAACAAACCTGTCAAATGGGATCTAAAAAGAAAATAAGTGAAAGACAAGAATTTTTAAGTGGAAAACCACCCAGGCTCTAATGGGTGTAAAAACCACGACATACTCCCTAGTAGGATTTCAACTCAACTCCACCAAACATCGAGCCAATTCGAATTGCATACCTCCGCAATTGAAGGACCTACCTTTAAGCCCATACAAAATTCCTAACCTGTATAAACTACCCTTAATTTAACAAGATGAAATTTAACGCAATTACAACTGAAGAAAAACAAAATTGAAACAAAATACGTTCAATTAAATAAAGAGTACCCAATTTGTCTTCCACTAGAAGAAAAAAACTTTGGACTCCTTTTACTTTCTTGAAAGATTTTGTTGGCTCCTTCTAGGATTCCACAAAATATTCTCTTTTTGCTTTTCAACCCACAATCTAATTCTTTCCTTAGAAAAAGGATTCCTTTCCTTATGGAGTCCTTGTTGACTTTTGGTTCCTTTCTTCTATTTTCTGCAAATAATTCGAGACATTAGAGACACCTATTGGTAGCACACGTATTATGTGAATAGTGTACTGATTATTAATAGGCCAAGTCCTCAATTAAATTTATGTGTCAAGCACATTTTTAAATCATCATCAAATATCATTAAAACAAATTCCAACAAATTTCCCCTTTTTAATGATGAAAAATAAAAGTATGCTTGAATATATGTATGCTCATTTCAGTTAATCAATAATTAAGCAAAAATCAACCCTCAAGCATAACCTTCCCCCTTTTGGCATCAATGAAAAAGCTCAAGTAATAAACAAAAGAGCACAAGTCAAGGAAGTATAAAAGAAACAACACGTCATAACCAATAAAAGATCATCCCATATGAAGACAACTGGAAAAAAGTAGGAACATCAGTAACAACAAAAGATAACTAGGTACAATCCCAAACAGAGCACAAAAACCAACACACAACTGGGAAATCTAGGGAACATGAGGTTGGGACGGAGCAACAGTAGAGGGGGATGGAACTGGGAGAGGGGACAGACTCCGAATGAGAGACATAAGATTATTATGACGTGCCACAACAGTTTCCTCATTCTTCACTAATTGTGCCTTAAGCTGCTCAATTTCCAAATGCAACCGAGCATTTTCCAACCTCAATAGCTCAACCTCACCAACATCAGGAGATTGAGATGTACCCGCACCATCAGTATGCACATTCTTACACTCATCAGTGTGATACCCCCGAGTCTCAAAGTAATCTAGAGCATCATATAAGGAATAATATTCAACCAAAGTAAACTGCACTCCCAACCTTCCTAACAACTTTGTCAATAAAAAACCATAAGGCATAGCATGGTTTTGGTGAACATCAGTGACCACCTTGGTGAGATAACCAACAATCAATTCCAGAAAGTTGATAGGTAGTTCTTGATCAAGTAGCTCCATCAACGTCAAATCAAGAAAAGAAGTAGCATCCCGACGTTCCTGGCGAGGAATCAAGTTCCTAATAACAAAGCTAAATAAGTAGCGACAATACAGAGACATTGACCTCTTGAAGAACTTGGAAACAGAGGTGCGTGATGGGTCACCCAAAAATTTTTGAACAATGTTCAGAGGTTTCAAGGGTAGAGGGAGATCAGGCCACTTATTTTTCTGACATGTTGCAAAACCCTTATCAGCAATACTCAACACAGACGCCAAATTTTGAGAATTAAACACCACAAAAACTTGCCCACTTTGCTGGTAATACAACTTTGTGAAACAACACAGTGTTTGAAGAATTCAATCACTTCAGGTTTTGCAGCAACAACATTCTCATCAGCAAACAAAGAAAGCCAACATGCACTTTTATTTTGTTCCACTGAGTAGTCAAACAAGAGTCGGTAGTGGAGGTAAACACCATCTTCCCTTTTAGCAGCTTTCTAGCAAAGAAGGGCTTGATTCGGGACGTAGTTTTTGGAACACAAGAATTAGGGACGGTTGAAGGACCAGCAACCTCAGACCGGCAAGCTCGAGTACGAGAGACAGGACTATAGACACATGGAAATTTCGACCTAGAAGTAGGAACACCAGTAGAGCGCCAAAATCGCTTGAGAGCACCTTTTTTCAGAGAGGCCAAAGGAACCGAGTCATCAAAGCTTTCAGATTCGGACATAGTAATACCGACCGAATTATATGTTTGACACATAAATTTGATTGAGGACTTGGACGATTAATAATCAGTACACTATTTACATAATACGTATGCTACTAATCGGTGTCTCTGGTGTCTCAAATTATTTGCAGAAAATAGGAGAAAGGAACCAAAAGTCAACAAGGACTCTATAAGGAAATGAATCCTTTTTCTAAGGAAAGAATTAGATTGTGGGCTGAAAAGAAAAGAAAATATTTTGTGGAATCCTAGAAGGAGTCAACGAGATCTTTCAAGAAAGGAAAAGGAGTCCAAAGTTTCCTTCTTCTAGTGGAAGACAAATTGGGCATTCGTGTGCTATAAATAAAGATTCTACCACGTCCAGAAAGTCATTCACTCAAAAAGATCTTCAGCAAAGTCCATTGTTCTTGAGCTTTCAATTGACATTCAAGTTGAAGAACAACTGACCGGTGCTAGAAACTGTCCCCTAAGTCTGTTATGTTACTGTCTAGGTCTAGGGTCAATTTATAGTGAATCATTAAACGTGTTTTGTTTCAATTCTATTTTTCTTCAGTTGTAATTGTGTTAAAGTTCATCTTGTTAAACTAAGGGTAGTTTATACAGGTTAGGGACTTTGTAAGGGCTTAAGGGTAGGTCCTTGGATTGCAAGGGTGTACAATCTGAATTGGCTTGGTGTTTAGTGGAGTTGAGTTGAAATCCTACTAGGGAGTAGGTCGTGGTTTTTACACCCATTCGAGCCTGAGTGGTTTTCCACGAAAAATTCTTGTCTCTCGCTTATTTTTCGCACTTTATTATTTCTGATTGAATTAGGCTACTGCTTAAAGGAACAAAGTCCAAGTCTGTTCCTATAGTAAAATAAAATTCAAGTTAAGTTTTAATTTGTGGAAAAATCTGTTAGACCCAATTCACCCCCCTCTTAGGTCTAATCTAGGAGTCATTACTATAACAGTGAGGCTAGTCTTAGTATGACTTGGTGAGGCTAGACTTAGCATAGCTTACCAGAGCTAAGCGTGGCTTGGTGAGGTTACGCATAAAGTAGCTTAGCTTAGCGTGACTTGGTGAGGATAAACTTAGCGGGTCTTAGAGGAGCTTACTGTAGCTTAGAAGGACTTAGCATAACTTAGCGGAGTTTAGCATGGCTTGATGAGACTAGGCTTGGTGGAGCTTACCGTGACTTGATGAGGCTAGGATTAGCGTCGCTTTGGGAAGCACTAGTGTTTGTGTAGTTTATGTTGAATAAAAAAATTCATTTGAAGGATTCACATTGATATAAAAGTATATCTACATTAATCAATAGCTGTCGTGAATGGTAGATAGTTTCTTGTGAGCACTACATTAGACCATTTCTAATCATTTGTTCCTATTAATTATTCTCTCATATTTATACTAGAAGTTCTACACCCAATAAAAATGTCAAACGGAGCAGTAATATGGGACAAGGTCTCATAAAGAACGAATTTTATCACAGGCCACAGACAACAATTGAAAACAACACCAAGGAACTTGTTTTACTATTATTGACGGTAACGAGCGACACCAAACTTAGCAGAGCTTATGACGCTAGGTTTAAAATTTCGTAATAGGGAATAGAAGAGATATGTACCCTAGGGTACAGGCCACAATAATATTTATTTTTTACTATTTCTTATTTAATTACATAAATAACATTAAATATATCCTTTAATTAAGGATTTGGTATAGTTGGCCGTGATAGTTTAGTGATTCTATCTCTCTTCTATGTTTTCTTTTTCCTTCCATCCCCAAGAAGCCTCAAAACAGAAGAACGAGATGTAGAAATAGAAACTTCTTCTGAAATGAAGAGGACTTTCGGAAGACTATTTGTGCCTAATCTAATAGCTACGGGCGAAAGATCTTTACAGAATGTACCATGGAAAGTCCTTCTCTTTCAATTGTGGTCTAATTGCGCTATGTCTTTCCCAGTGAACTCTTTTTTAAAAAAAATTATTATTTGGAAGATGAGCAAAAACGTGGCTTGGTGAGGCTAGTTTAGTGTGGCCGGGTGAGGCTAGGCTTAGCAGGGCTTACTGGAGCTAAGTGTGGTTGGGTGAGGCTAGGCTTAGCATGCATTGGTGAGGCTAGACTTACGTGACTTGATGAGGCCATAATTAGTGGGCTTAGCAGGACTTAGTGAAGTTAACCGTGAGTTGGTGAGTCTAGGCCTAACAGGGATTAGCAGAAACATACAATAATACCCCTAAAGTCTCTAAGATTAGTTTCGAGACTTGAAGTAGAAAACCAGCAAAAAAATGGCACTAGACAATTTACCACCCTCAGCACGGGTCATTGTTATGACGAATGAGTCGTCGGTTGGCTCGTTGGTGGAGAACTTCAGAAAAATGTCAGAATTCACCCGAAACCAATGAGTGGATTATACGACCCGTTGTTAGATTATACTGGCCATTGGTTCTACTCATTGGAGCAGGTTCAGGGGGTGATTCAGAGCAGAATTAGGGAACAACGAATGAACCAACAATCCTTGGTTGAACTAACAATCCTTTGGATAGGTCGTTGGTTTTGCCAGCGGGATTTTTAAATCAGCAATCCAGGGGTATTTTTGTAAAATCATATGCTTTTAACTTCTACATGACATCATTTTGGGAATCCTAAAGGGTGTATTAGAGGGTTTTACTTAACTTAATTCCTCATTCCTATCCAAAAAACACCATAATTGGAAAATCAAGCTTTCAAGGGAAGTAAGGGTTCTTCATTTTTATCTTCTCCAAGTCTCTTGAGTCTTAATTTTAAGCAAGAATTCCATCAAGCCCAAGAATGTAAGGTTATGAATGGGGGATTCCTTCCATCCTCATGCCCAATTTCAAATCAATTTCATGAATTCAAGCCTCCAATTATGATTTATGAAAATTCTAGGGTTAGACCCAATTTCGATGAAATCTCTTATGATCTCCTACGAATTCAATTCTCCTATGATTCAATCTATGATTTATGACTATGATTATATATTTTACATTAAATTCTCTTATGAATCTATGATTTCAAGTTATGATGATTTACTCAATTATGCATGAAATTCATAAATCCCAAGCTTATGTATTATGGCCGGTCTCCGGCATTATTTTCATAGCTAGTTAATGTATGTCAAATATATTTATGAATTTCATGATTTTAACTATCCCATGTAAAATAAAGTATGTTTCATGATTATAACTATGAGCAATATGCATGTTTTGGGAGTAGTATTTAACACCGAGTAGACCGGGATTCAACGTACCCAGGTCTCAGAACTACGTGTCATCATAGGTATGATCATGATAGGGGTCCTCGCCAAAGAGTGTTTCCCCCTCCCAAATGGGCTCATGAGTGATATCACGTTTTTATTGTTCTTTGCCCTAACAAGGCTTAGAACAACTCTGCCAGCTTAAGCGAGATAGTTGGGCATCATGTGCTTATTCATAATGGTGTCAGTTATGAGAATCTCCCATTGTTCCTCATGTTTTAAGTCGTTTATGTACAGGATTTATGATATCATGTTTTATAGTATAACTAACCCATCGATCAGTTTATAAGCTTTTACTTACGATTTCAAACATGTTAAGCTATATGATTTTACTTTCAAAATTTTGGATCATTATGCTTCAGTTTATGATGAATAACTCATGTTTATTACTATCTCACGATCATGATTTTAGCATGTTGTCCCTACTCCCATATTTTACTTATCCTATATACTTAGTACATTCAAAGTACTGACCACATACTTTTATGTTATATCGTCTCATGATATAGGATCAAGTAACCAGTCTCTGCCCGCCACTAGATTCTATCAGACTCCAACTTCAGCAGTTTTGGTAAGTCCTCATCATTCGAGGATGTCGATTTTGATGCATATTCTCTTTATGTCTTCCCGTTTTATATTTTTTTAGTGGAGCTAGTTGGGGGGTTTTATCCATTCAGCTCATCGTATGACTAGAGGCTTTCATACATGATGTATATACATCCGACTGTTGTTGTTTGTTGATTCAATTGGTCGTATTATGATATCTTAGACTTTGGCTTATGCTTTATGTTATACTTTATGAATGCTCCGCTTAGTTTATACTCCAAATTGTGTTATGTATGTGTCATGGGTTAACTGGGAGCCATTCGTTGTTCTAGATCTCGTATTACGATCCGAGGTCCATGCTCAGATCGTGACACATAGCTTGGTGAGGCTATGCTTGGCGGAGCTTAGCGTGGCTGAGTGAGGTTCAGGTTAGTGTAGCTTAGCAAGGCTTGATGAGGCTTACCAGACCTTAACATGGCTTGGTGAGGCTAGAATTAACATAGCTTAGCAGGGCTTGATGGATTTTAACATAGTTTGGTGATCTAGGCTTAGTGAAGCTTAGCTGATCTTAGCATGGCTTGGTGAGACTAGGCTTAGTAGATAGCGAAGATTAATGTGGCTTGGTGAGGCTAGGCTTAGCATGGTTTGGTGAGGCTAGTCTTAGAGCATCTTAGCAGGTCTTAGCAGAGCTTAGCGTAACTAGGTGAGGCTAATCTTAGAAGATCTTAGCATGTCTTGGTGAAGCTAGGCTAATCGTGGCTTAGTTTGACTTGGTGAAGCTGGGCACTAAGAGAGGTTAGTAGATTACTAATAATAGTGTAGTTTGTGGTAAATAAAAATATCATCTGAAGCATCCACATTGATATAAAAGTATATCCATATTAATCAGTAAGTTTTTGTGGATGGTATTTGGATTGCCTATTTTGTGAGCACTAGATTATACCATTTCTAATCATTTGCTCCTATTGATTACTCTTCATATTTATACTAGAATTTCTGCACCTAGTAAAAGCATCAAACAGAGCAGCAATATGGGACAAGATCTTATCAAAAAAATTATCACATGTATAGACAATAATCGAGTAACATCACACCAAAGAGCTTGTTCCACTATTATTTTACCATAACAAGTGTCACCAAGCTTGGCATGGCCTAATGTGGCTTAATGAGGCTAGGTTTTGATAGCTTAGGAGGGCTTAGGGGAGTTTAGCGTGGCTTGGAGTTAGACACGACAGGGCTTAGCAGAGCTAAGCGTGGCTTGGTGAGGCTAGGCGCACTTAGTAGGGCCTTGTAAGGCTAGGCTTGGTACAGCTTAGCGTGGCTTGATGAGGCTAGGCTTAGCGGTGCTTAACATACTAGCATGACTTGATAAGACTAGGCTTAGCGAAACTTAGCGTGGCTTGGCGAAACTTAGCATGGGTTATAAGTATATCATAGGCGATTCTAAAATTTAAAAGTATGTAGATTTATCATGAATACAGCTTATTATATGCGTGCTTCTATTTTTACAAATGTACGGTCTTTTTTTCCTTTTAGAAACTAGAAGAATTCGGGTTATATATAGAGAAAGAGAGATCACCTCATCCTAATTCTTAGCTAGAGGTACAAGACTGGGTTTTAAACTAACTTTTTTATCGTCACTCATCCTAAGTCTTAACTAGAAGTACCAGACTGGATTTTAAACTAACTTTTTATCATTAAAAATTATTATGGGTTGATAAGTATATCTCTCTATTCTTAATCAAAAAATTTATATTTGAGCCTTAGACTAAAGTCATCTTGAAGGAAAAGTTTCACCCCTAAAACTGAAATATTTTAACTCAAATTCAAATTAAACGGATTCCAAATAGTACAACATTAAAAAGAGAACAAAAAAGACTAGGAAATCCTTTCCTTCCATTTCTCATGCTTCGGACATCCCCCACCAAAAAAAGTTTTTAGGGAAGAAACGAAGAGCTATATATTCAAAATCAACACTTGTGAACCAAATGTAAAATAGAGAATAAAAAACTAATTATTATGCTTATGCTATATCAAATGCAAGATTTGTGTTCTTCATATGCATATTTGTCATTTAATAATGGTCAAATGATATCTTCTTAATTTAATTTTTAACTGTTAAAATTTAATTATTTAGTTTGATATAAATATCAAATGCTGATAAAATTTAGCCTTCAAGGATATTTTAAGATTTACCATAACCTCAAAGTTGTTCACCCTTTCAATAATCCTCAACTATAAATGTATGTGACAATCAGGAAAATTGAACCACTAATATAGAACTCACATATTTAAGCAAGCAAATTAAAGCCTTTGATCTACATTATTCACTAAGATATTACAGATAAATCATCAACTTATTCCACGCATCTACTAAAATCAAACCAAACAAGAAAGTGCTAGGTTCTAAATCCAAACACAAAAAAAGAAGTGTATCACTTGATTAGATGCACAAAATGTACATCTTTCGATTGACAACCTTAATTTATAAAAATGTCATATATTAAGTAGAATTTCCCTTGCGTTTACAAAGCTTAACCAAATGTAAAAATTAAAAGAAAAAAAAATGAAAAGGAAGAAGTAAAACATTACAAAAAGGGCAAAAATCCAATAAATCCAAGAATATCTGAACTATTCACTAAGAAAAAAGACAGAAAAAAACAAAAAAATAAGAAGCCGCTGCTAACAACGACGAAGACAGAATTTTCACCGGAAACTCAACACACCCACACACAATATATATATATATATATATATATATATATATATATGGGAGTTGGAATGAACCCTTCCGCCCAAAGCTGCTAGCCAAAGTGAATGCGAATGCGAAACGCCAAAATGAAGATAGTAAAGAAGACGAAGAAAAGTAGGGTGTGGAGGAGAATGGCTTTGCCATTAGTATTGAAGCTGCCGAATTCAACGTGGCGCTGATTTCCCGGCAGCTGAAATATGAGTCCAGGCGAGAGAAGTACGAACAGAAGATAACCAATAATAATTGGTGCCCAATCTAACATTTTTCTGAGTACTTTGATCAATATAATCTCCAACAATTCTTCTCCTTTTGTTAATTAAAGGTTGGTTGCAGGGAAATTGTAAACAAGTTTAATTGCACAGTAGTATTGTTTCAATTTAACATTCTTTTCTCCAGAATTTATGGTCTTGGAAATTTATCCCATGCTTGTTCCTCAAGCGAAGTAGCTAGAAGCATGCTAAAAGCATTAGCATGGAGGGCAAAGCATCTTCTTTTGTGTGCCATCAAGGGAGCTATGCACGACGGCTTTAAGTCGAATTCAGTAATTTTAACTCAATTTAATTATGTATGTATTAAAAAATTTATTAAATATTTACACAATACGGATACTAAATCTCGAACTCAATAATTCAAATGATCATCAATGTATCCAATAATATTTCCAACCTATAAAATTTAAATTCTGAATCCGCCTCTAAATTATCATAGATTATATTATGGCAGTATAATGGCCTATAATTGTCGTGCATTATAATATGAAGAAAAGATTTGAGTTACAGTATATATAGTTGTTAAAATTTCATCTTACATTGTGCGAGTGTCGGGTTGAAATCAACTAAGTGTTGCTTTAACTCCTAATAACGGGCACACCTCCAGTTATATCATATAGAACAAGAACAAGGAACTAGAACTGATACTTATACAACTAATTAGATAGATAAGTTAAATTAACTACCGTCAAACCTCGTTATAACAGTCATCCGTTAAAATAGCATTTCATTATAACATCTGATTTTTTCAGAACTGATTTTTCATGTTATATTTTACTTTTCTATAACAACGTTCTATCTATAACAATAGTGACATTTAATATAGCGGTACACTCTTATATAATTATCCCTTTATAACAGTCATACTCAATTAATATGCAATAATATTTTGTAAGAAATATATTATTTATAATAATAAATATTAAAATATTTATGATATACACATAGTAAATTTCAAGTATGAATATCTAATAGAAAAATATTATATTAAAATAGCATCCACTGGTTATGATCGTAACTTCATGAGCAACGACTACTAGTGTTTGCTTCTTCTTTTTTTTCACATTCACACTCTTTCTATTTTATTTTATTTTTTTGGTTAAACTGGTTAACAAAAACATTTCTTATTGGTACATAAAATCATTAAACTAGATATTTGTTTAATTTTATTTATAACAGCTAAATAAGATCTAAATGTTAAATATCATTATACATATATAATATCACCTCAACTATAACAGCCATAAAATTTTCAAAAAAATATTATCATTATAGAAAAATTTAATTTCATGTATTTAGAATATACTTTCTCGGATTAATTTGTTTGATACACTTTTCTTTTTCGTCCATTAATCCAAGAAATTGACTTTTTTTATTTTTTTTTATTTTTGAAAACTACTAAAAGAACTTTTAGTTTTCTTTACTCTTAAAATAATGAGATACTCTTGTAGAGGTTGGCATGATTTTCCCGTAATTAAGTGGATACATTGTCTAAGAAGAATTAATGCTTCCATTGTCAATTAGAAAGAGTGGCAGCTGAAAAAAGAACTTATGCTCACGTTGTCCGTTTTGTCTTCTCTTCTTCTTCTTTTACCTGTGCCCCTCTAACTTCTTATAACTACAGATTCTTCCTCTTTAACTTCAGAAATCACACTTTCCCCCGTGCTTTATCGTTTTGTACAAGAGCAATACCTTGGCATGTCGATTCTACGAGAATTTTATAAAAACTTTTCATTTGCTTCTCTCTTCGATACAAGTCTGATTTTCCCAAACTGTATTTTAAATTTTTAATTATAGGAAAATTTATTTGGAAAGTAAAAGGACTCTTTGACATCTTTTAATCCACAAGTAAATAAGTGCTCGAGTTATTAAAATCCTGCCTAATGGAGAGATAGTTGGAGAGGTAACAAAGAATCTGTCTTGGAAGGAAAAACAAAACTGTCCAACAATAGTAAGAATAAGTTGCAAGGGGGCTAATTGGGGTATGTGGGGGGAAAGAATTGATTCTAAACTAAGCTTCCTATTAGTATTACTTTACATAAGTCTGTACTTTCTAGAGAAGTCATTTTATGTGAATTTAACCAAGTAATGAAGATTTTATTGGATGATAATTGATATTTTCTTTGTTCGAAAAGAAGGGAAAAATTTTAGGATACGAGATGAGAAAATATATTTAACATAAAATTTAGATATTACAAAGCACATAAAAAACTCTGAATTAGTACAATTTTTAAAATAATTGGAATTAATGAAAAATTCATTGACATCTGTAAGTAAAATTGTATTTTACAAAATGAAATTGGGCGTATTAATTAAACTAAATACGAAAAAAAAAGTTGAGGACTCCAAGGAGTAGCAGTAAAATCCAAAACTGAATTTCACTTGTCTTGATTCAATTCCTCATTTGCTCCACTGGAATTGGACTCCTCGTCATTGGTTGACGTGGGATAATCTTATTGGTCAAGGCCCTACAAGATCACGGCGTTTTCCAACTGATTATTCCTTTCAATTCTCAGCTCAAACTCTACCTCTCCTTCTATCTCCCATTCCGTAGGGTTTCCCTCCACCTCCTTCCATTTCCTCGCCGCTTTTTGCCGGAAAATCTTCCCTGAGAAACTCTATCCACCGCAGTTGACTCCATAGTTTTCTCAATTTTGTTCATTTTTTGGCTCCAATTCTTTTTCTGCAGAGCCTTCTTTGCCATTAGTTGACCGTTGATAATTTATCCATTACGTGGTTCCGTGATTACTGGTTCTTCAATTTTGAAATCTCAATCCAAGTTTTTTTCTTTGGATAATTTGATTTCTATAGAGTTCAGATGCTGACGAGTCAAGGAGGAGGATCATCATCGAGGAGAAGCATATCGTTGACGAGCTCTTCGTCACTCATTAAGAAGAAAGTAGCGGCGGAAAATGGAGGAGGACAGCCTGATTCTGCTCACCGGAAGTCGATTTCTGCATCTCGTCCCATGTACGCGTAATTCCTTTATTGAAGTAATGTTAATTTGGATATATCATTAGTTTGTTTCTAGAAACTCTAAAGCAAAGGTTTCTATAGCGTCAAGAATATCTTTAGCTCTGTTTCGTCAGGTAGGAGAACTCAAAATTAATCTTTTAAGTTGTGAAATATATTGGTTCTAACACTCAAGTTCCTAGATAGATGGATGCTTTCTCATTTAGGTACATGTCCGACTTTGTGCTTGTGAATTTGGGGGAGTTGATGGTTCCATACCGTTGTGGCCATCACATATTATTAATAGTCTTGGATTTTGTTTTGCCACTCGCCTGAAATGATTGCAATGCGAAATTAAGCTTTGCTTGATTCTTTTACTGCTTTTTTTTTCCTGACTTAAACATTGGAGATAGATATGAGCTCATGTCGGGATATCAATGATTTATTTGCTGCTTATTTATTGCTAGATGAGGGAAAAGGAAAGAGTTTATACTCTATGCTTAGAATGTTTGGCAATATGGAGAAAAGGTTTTATCGTTGGAACATCAGCTCAAAGTGCCGAAATCTTATCTGAAGTTTAAAAACTGCATGATTGAAGTGCTTAGTTGCATGCTGCAATCATCTATAGACGACTTGCAGCTAACAGATGCCCCTTTGGAGGTCATTCTACTTGGTTATTTGTCATATTTCACCTATATATATAGCTTTTCTAATAAGCACAGAAATGCTTGTTGGCTATACACCCATGTCCAATGCCCCACCATTGATTGAGTGGTTAATTGGCTACAGTGTGCAGGCTTCCTTGAGTTTCTTGTTTGTTCAGTCTTTTTGGTTTGAATTTAGTCCCCCTTTAGGTTGGTTGATCTTCTTTTTTTGGTCTCTAATGCAACTTTTGGAGATTGCCTAGCAATTTAAGTCTTTGGTTCTTTGTTTGTTCTTGACACTTGCAGAGAAATTTAATTTAGTAAGAAAGCATAGCTAAGAGATTCTTTTGCTAGTGAGGGTAGCTACTAATATCTAAAAAACTTGTTTTGCTCTCGAGTTGGGATCAATAATAGTCACCTGGAGTTGTAATTATCATTTATGCGTGCTTATTTGAATTTTGATAGTGTGTTTTCTCGCACATTTGGAACAGGGGACTGACTGGAGAACGCACAGTGAAGAGATTGCGGCTGTCAAAAGCCCTAACAGTACCTGATACTACAACTATTTATGAAGCTTGCCGCAGGATGGCTGCTCGCAGAGTTGATGCTTTGTTGTTGACTGATTCAAATGCATTACTATGTGGTATCCTGACAGATAAGGTTTGACTTTAGTCGTGCAAAAATGCCGTAAAAATTTACTAACTAGAAGTCTATAAGGTTGCCTATATTGTTGATGCTTTTCCTTTACCCACTAAAGTGATATCTTTAACTAAATGTTTCATGCATCCTTTTGTTTTATTTCCTTTGGGGCAAATTGAAGGATATAGCAACAAGGGTTATTGCTCCAGAAGTTAATATACAGGAAACACCAGTTTCTAAGATTATGACGAAAAATCCCGTTTTTGTGCTTTCTGGCACACTTGCTGTGGAAGCTTTGCAGAAAATGGTGCTAGGTTGGTGTATTTGAAATAACTCAAGCTGTCAACTTTTTTGAACACCTTTCCAACATCTTATGTTTGTCTTGATAACAGGAAAATTTAGACATTTGCCAGTTGTAGAAAATGGAGAGGTCATTGCTTTGCTTGATATAGCAAAATGCCTTTATGATGCGATTGCTCGTCTCGAAAGGGCAGCTGAGAAAGGAAAGGCCATAGCAGCTGCCATTGAGGGAGTTGAAAAACACTGGGGGACATCTGGTTCTGGTTAGTTTAGAATTTTGTGTTGATACTATTCTTCATTGGTATAGTGTAGGAGTGTCTATCTACTGACTGTGTTTGTCAAGTTCATGTGGTTGAATGATGCTTTTGATTGGTCTTGAAGTACATTTATTAACCTTCCCATATTTTTTGTTTTTAGCAAGTTCCAATACATTTATAGAAACACTTCGGGAGAGAATGTTCAGGCCTTCACTGTCTACCATCATTTCTGAAAATTCAAAGTAGGTAATACTTTCATTTTTTAGAACAGTTTAACCTTCTATATAATCTGCAGGCGAGTTACTATCTTTGTGGATTTGTGGTGTTTCTAGGATTGTTACAGTTGAACCAAATGATACTGTTTTAGCCACAGCCAAAAAGATGCTCGAATGTCGAACAAGCTCTGCAATCGTGACAGTTGACAACAAACCACGAGGGATTTTAACGTTAGTAGTTTTCCCCTTGTGTCCACATGTTTACATTTAAGGATTCTGAGCTTTAGTGTGATGGCATATTAATCATCTCATGAGAAGATTTGCCTCATGGACTCTGCAGTTCAAAGGACTTATTGATGCGAGTCATAGCACAAGATCTTTCCCCTGAGTCCACTCTCGTCGAGAGGGTAATCTCTCTCTATCTCTCTCTCTTGATAATTGAGGGGATATCTTTTTTCGGGATAGCTCTCTGTTCATTATCGAAGTAAAAGGTTTAAACAATACTAGTTCTTTACATTATTGGAACTTAGATTTTTTCATTCTTTATTGTTTCCCTTCCTTTCTTGAGATTTGAGAGATAAGTTCTAATAACTTTCATTTTATTTTGCATCTAATATCCAGGTAATGACCCCCAATCCAGAATGTGCTTCAATAGATATGCCTATTGTTGATGCTTTACATACAATGCATGATGGGAAATTTTTACACCTTCCTGTTGTTGATAAAGGTATTATCTGCCTCCAGTTAAACTTTGAGTCCGGTTACCGTCTCTTGCCAGACGTCTTTAAATTTGTACTTCTTCTTTGTGGCAGAGGGAACTGTTGTTTCTGTTCTCGATGTGCTTCATATCACCCATGCAGCTGTAGCCACGGTAAGGCAGTACACATGAACATGTCAATTTTTCTCTTCTCAACTCATCATATGCAACTATTATCTTTTGGGCTTCATTTTGGTGGTCAAAATCACCTTCTGAATACGGCCTTGTGTGTAATTACCTCATTCAAGACTTGACTACTTTGATGAGTTTGCCATATATCCATGTTCAAAGACCTATAAACTCTTTGTTTGGATCTTTCAAGTTGAAATCCTGCTGACCACTTTGTTAAGACTAAATCTGACGGAAAGTAAAATGTAAAAGAAATTCCAACTTTGTTGAATGTGTGAACAGAATACCGAAGGAAGTTTATTTTATCTTTTGTTGCATTTTAGAATTAACTTAGGTGGCAATCTGCAAAAGCATTCTGCACAATGATGCTTCAAAGATTCTTGCATTTGATTATGACCTCCACTGCTAGTATTAATATTTAACTTTTTTCTTTATTTTGGATTAATGAATATTTCAACCAATCCTTTATCCGTCGTGGCTGCTGTTTGTGCTTTCTGTACAATGTATTTCCTGGGAAGTATGTTTATGTTCCCCAGTCCTTTGTATATCATACTGACGTTATATATGTGTAATTGGTTAAGTTGTCATATTCACTTTGAGTTGGAAGCTGCTCAATTTATTTCCATGTGTGATTTTTTTAAAACCTTCTTGTTTCATTATTTGATTGGAAACTTAACATGAGGGTTAAATTTTGTAAGGCACCTCTTCAACTATTAATATCATGTCAAAATCGAGGTATTCTTGGATGTCATTAAGTTAAAAGTAGCAAAAAATCTTGTGGAATGTTGAAAATTTTTGTCGCATAGTATTTTAATCTTAGTTTCTATATTTAATTTGTTAAGTCCTCTTTTTTCTGAAAGATTCTGGAAATTTATTTCAAGAACTGTTACTCACTAATCAGGTGGGAAATACTGCTGGAGTAAATAATGAAGCTGCAAACTCTATGATGCAAAGATTTTGGGATTCAGCTATGGCATTGGCTCCGGATGATGATGATGAGACGCGGAGGTTAAGAGCTCTTATCTGTGAACTCATTTTCTTTTCCTTTTGTATGCCTCTCACACTTTCTATTTGACATTTCAGTGACAATTCCTTGAAATTGGCTTCTGAAGGGACAGAAACAGGAAGATCTATTCCCTATCCTTCATTGAGCCAGCCAAATAGTTTTTCATTTAAGATAGAAGACAAAAGGGGGAGGATGCACAGATTCAACTGTGGTATGTTTAAATAATATTCTTTTAGTTAATAAAAAATTAGGCACTTGTTAATGTTATCATATCTGACCTTGTGTATCTTTTTATGTACACCTAAGGAATAGCCTCTTATCCCTTATTTCCTTTTGGTGCACCCATGAGGTCCCTGTAGGTATTGAAAATTGGGTTTTGTTCGTAAAAATCATATCTATCTTTTTATAAGATTTTCTAACTTTTGGTGTACTTCTTGTATGCCGGTGTTTTATGCTCTTTGTTTATAAAATCTTATTTACTTGATTTAAATATCATATATGACCTTGTGTGTCTTGTACTTGGAAATTCTTGTTTCCATTGATCCATTTGTTTCTATATGCATTAGGATGCCAAATCTTGCAGTAACGTTGATGTGTGAACAAAATAAGAGGTGTGTGCCTATATTTTCTCTCTTTCAGGCATCTTGAGACTTGCCTTCCAAACTGTCATACTTTTCCCAGGGCTCCCGACTCTTATCAAATTTATGGAAGTTCCGTCCTTTCAGCTGTTTCCATATCACTTGTGTTTTTCTTTTGTTCTTTGTGTGTTGGTGCTCTTGAATTTCCCCATTAGACATTGTATATTCAGCAGCGTCTGTTGCTTGCTCAGTTTTATTAATATGAGAGAGACATTGAACTCTGTGGTTTACCCCTTATTGGGAAAAATTTAAACTTGTTTGTTTATTTTGTCTCTTGAAACAAACTCTAGGAAATTGATATGATGTATGTGCTTTGTTCTCCTTCATAATTCAACAATTATGGTAATTTCGACTCCCATGATGGCCTATTATTTTTATATTTCAGATATTCGGAACATGACAGATCTAATAGCTGCAATAATTCAGAGAGTGGGGGATGACATCGACCGAAACAACCTTCCTCAGATTCTGGTTGGAATGCACTATTTCTTCCTCATACATTTGAATGATTCTCCTCCCCTTGGTTTTCCCGGTTTGAGCAAGTTGACTATTATATTCAAGAACAATTTTCTCTTGTAGTATGAAGATGAAGATCATGACAAGGTTGTACTGGCATCAGATAGTGATCTTACAGCAGCTGTTGACCATGCAAGATCTGCAGGTTGGAAGGTAAGATTGGCTTTCCTCAGGCCTTGGATTTTTGACACATGATTTAGTTGGTGTGAATGAACATAAACCCTATTAACAGGAAGGAAGATTGACTTATGATTAGTTATTAAATTTTTTTCGCCTCTTTTCTTGATTACAAAATAAAGACTGATGACAAAAATCAACCTGAACAGGGGCTAAAATTGCACTTAGACTATTCAGGAACAACCGGCGGTAGTTTGGATTATGCTCATACTGAATCTGCTTGGGCCTCAGCCTACAGCACTGTAGCAGCTGGTGCTGCATTAGTTGCAGGTTTAGGCGTATTAGCATTCTTAAGGAGATCTGGCAACTGATTACTTGAAAGAAGTGAACCACTTGATAGACCGAGGAATGGGAGCAGCACATTGATTCATACGAGCTCGATTGGTTGGTGCCTATAGAATTTGATTGTTGCTCTATATTGGAATCATTTTACTTTTCCTTTAGTCTGCAATCCAGATTTGCAGGTTCTGTTTTTTCTTTTGTGATGTAAATTACACCCTATACATATAATTCCCTTGCCTTGAAGTTGTCTTCAAGAATGAACTGGCAACGCTATGCAAATTTTAGTGCCAAGAGTTGTCAGGAATTTAAATGTCATACGGGGCTACGATATTACTATATTTGTTAAAACATAGGAATGCACTTCTTCCTGCTTGTCTCTCTCCGAATTACCTTCTTTCAAGTTAACCGCAAGGCAAGAACCGATAATAACTATGTGTTCCATCATTTGCAAGCGGTGGTTGACAAGGTCCCTCTACATTATTAGTATAAGAAGATGCACAGCTACGTTAGATAACAATTGTTAATGGGTCGAACAAAATTTATGGCTCTTTTCCCTCAAGGATCATTTAATAAGCGAAAGAGTATTCCGTTGATTTTCACCTCAAAACAAAATTACAATGACTCCCGACGAGAAATGAGAAGCATGAAACTACAAGAAATTAAATCTAAAGTACTTCAGCAAACCAAAGTCACGGCTGTAACTCTTTGAAACAATGAACTTGATAGCTACGTAACAGAGACATTAGAACAGAAGAATAGGAAAGTGATGGAAAGATTGAGAGAGACAGAGAAGAAGATTAGATTGTAAGAGACTGAGAATTTTATGTAGTTCACGTTTTCACTCTGTTTATGTTGATAACAGACTGATGCTGTGCCAAAATATACACTCCGGGACTTTAAAAAGACCAACACAGGGAAAAGAGAAAGGGTAGTAAAGAGGGAATTTGCAAAAGCGTCGACAGCAGGGTTCGAACCTGCGCGGGCGAAGCCCAACAGATTTCAAGTCTGTCTCCTTAACCACTCGGACATATCGACTTCACATCACTAACCAGCTAAGAAATTTATAACATTTAAAATAATTCAAGATTCACTTTTCAAAAGCTTTTGACTAAGGAGTTATAATAAGCAAAGGTTTGAGTTTAACCTCCACGTATGAATAAAATTTTATTTGGAGCGTTATTATTATATTGAGTATTATAACGCATAATTTAGAACTAATCATAATCAATAGAATTAGTAATCTGAAAAAAGGGAGAAGTAACTTTATGTTGTAAAATTAAAAGCAGAGTATAAAATAAAATAACAACAAAAATTAGAGACAGAACAACTTTTTCTTTCTTTTTCTTTTGATACTTATTAAGAACTAATTTTAGCGCACGCGTCTCGTGTATGTCTCTCGTATTAATAAAAATAATTATTTAAAAATAATATAAAATATTTAAAGGATATGTTTGTGTAATAATATAAGAATTTAGAAAGAAAATTTTAAATTTTAAATTGATAAGTGATTATGTTTAAGAGTTTGATCCAATCCAATAGCTTTTTCTTTAATTTGTTCTAATACTTGTTTCAATGAACAAAGACGACGTAGAAATAACGTTCAATTGAAAGGTGAAAAAATCATTCATTTTTACACGAGCACTTAAATGCATATATTATATGTACATCTTATGCTAATTATTACAAAATTTGTCTTACTACACTATTAACATATTAATATTTAATATGAATTTTAACACCATTAATGCGTCTGATTATGATGTAACAAATTGTGATTTGTTGTAAATATTTTTTTCACTTTTCTATATAATTATTAAAAAGTATAGCATGAACTTTTGAAAAAGTATTACCTCTTCGTCAACTAATGTTATAGTCATTCGAGTGCATTAATTTATTTCTTTTTATACTCTTTTACTAATCTAGATGTAATTACTAAAATTTTTATTATCCAATGAGAAACATATCACATTAATTTGTTAATTGGCACAATTTTATTTGTGAAATTCTTTTTAGGTTTTATTGCAAAATTATCTAAAATAAATTGGGCACAAGCATTAAAATTATAATAATCTATAATTTTATTTAAAAAAAAGTAAATTATTTTATGAGATGAAGAGATTACTCTATCTAAATAGATAAAACTTGTATGAGTAAATGAAGACTACAGTTACAAATAAAATAAATTTTAAATCACATAATATCAATATTAGACTCAATTAAAGGAGATCGCATAGTATCAATATTAGACTCAACTAAAGGAGACAATCTAAATTAAATTATTTTGAATGTAACCAACTTGAGCTGGCACTTATTATGGTCTTCTTCAAATTCAGAATATCAAAAAAAAAAAATCACAGCCTGAAGAAAAAAAAAAGATAGATTTTAAGACAAGAAAACATGGAAACTTACTAAGTTGGAGATTGAATCAATTAACACAAGAAAACATGAAAACTTACAAAGTTGGAGATTGAATCAAAAGTGTTGATATAGAAAAGTTAATGAATTAAATTATACAAATCACAAATTCTTTTATAGAAGTGGAAGGATTTATAAACCAAAAAGGATTTAAAACTGAAAGAATATTAGGACACTACTATCAATAAGAAAAAAATAACTTTTGTAAAAATTTGCTACTATCAAAAAGGAAAAGAAGTCTTTTGTAAAAATTTGTAACTATCAAAAAGAAAAAAAAGGGTTTTGTAAAAATTTGGTACCATCAAAAAGGAAAAAAAGAAACTTTTATAAAAATTCGTGACTATCAAAAAGGAAAAAAAAATTGGTAGAATTTTTTTTTAGGTTTACACCACAAATAGATTACGTTATGCTACAAATAGAAAACCTAATATGATAAATTAAGGTGATGCAAAGGCAAAATAATATAAAATTTGAATTTTTTTAAGAGTTATGTCCCAATAAAAAATTTGGGTTGATGAAAATCTTTTAAGGAAAATAGAAAACCTAACCAATGAACTGGTCTTTGAAGGAAGCAAAAAAAGGAGAGACTGGTCTAGAGCTCTTCTTTGTCAATGGCATTCTCCCTGGTGACTGATCCTGCCATAATGTACTTCTACCTATTATAGCACCAGCAACCAAACTCGAGCATACATACGACGATCTTCATGCGTGAATAGCCGGGAGGAAATGAATATTAAAAATAATAATTTTAAATACAAATTATATAAAAATAGTAAATGGCTATTTATCTATTGCGAAGTCTTTTAATGAAGGACAGAAAATCCAATCAATATTTTTAAGGGTATTCACAACTTTAATATAGTACAGATAAGGAGCATTCATAAGCCTCAAATCACAAAGTTACTTAGACATAAGAGTATGCTACAATATATGGGTTTTATTTACTTGGGCCTCTAAGTTAGCTACAATAATGGCTACATGGGCATCCACTATAGTTTTACAACATTCTCTCTTGGGTGTCCATGTAAAAAATAGTGTACCTCATTGAAATCTTATTAGGAAAAGTTAGTGGAAAAAATTCTAGTTAAGAAAAAAGAGTACATGTATCTAGACATATGCATTGCTAATTGCCTCAAAAATCTTACTAGAAAAACTCAATGAAATAAAATCTTAGTTAAGAAAACAGAGTACAACATGCATTTTATTTCCCCCCGATGAAAATTTCACTTGATGTCTCGGAGACGATGTATTTCAATTTTCTATCTTAACTTCTCAAATGTTGAAGTTGGCAATGCCTTGGTGAACATATCTGCTAAATTATCACTTGAACGAACTTGTTAAACATCTATTTCACTCTTCTTTTGAAGATAGTGAGTAAAAAAGAATTTTGGTGAAATGTGTTTTATTCTGTCTCCTTTAATGTATCCTTCATCCAATTGAGCTCACAACATTGTCTTCATACAATGTTGTTGGAGTATCTCTTTCCAAAGGAAGATCACATGTTTTCTAAATGTATTGAGTTATTGATCTTAGTCAAACACATTCTCGACTTATCTCATGAATGGTTATTATCTCTACATGATTTGATGAAGAAACAACCATGATTTGTTTCATTGAACGTCATGATATGGCTACACCTCTGTATGTAAATAAGTAGTCTATCTGAGATCGTCTTTTATGGGGATCATACAAATATCGTGCATCTGCATTTAATCAATTGTGACTTAGATTCATTTAAATATAACAGTCCCATATCAGTGATCCCTCGTAGGCATCTGAATATATGTTTAATGTCATTTTAGTGTCTTTGTGTCGGAAAAGAACTAAATCTTGCTAACAAGCTCACAGAAAAAACTATATCTGATAGAGAATTATTGGCAAGATACATTAATGTATCAATTGCACAAAGATATTATATTTTAACAGAAACAAGCTCTTCATCATTTTCATGAGTTCGAAATGGATCTTTATTTATATCAAGCGATTTGACAATCATTGGGGTACTCAATGGATGTGTTTTATCCATGTAAAATCTCTTTAAAATATTTTTAATATGTGTTGATTGATGGACAAATATTTTATTTGAAAAATACTTAATTTGTAGGCCAAGACAAAATTTTATCTTTCCAAGATATTTAAATTTCAAATTTCTTTTGCAAACATTCTACTGTAGAAACTCGTTAGGAGTTCTTATAATATTCAAGTCATCAACATATACAACTATTATGACAAATTCTAATCCAAACCTTTTTATAAAGATATAAGGGCAAATTAAGTCATTTTTGTATCCTCTTTTAAATGGGTAATTGTAAGGCGATTATTGTATATGCGTACTGATTGTTTCAGTTCGTATAAAAAAATTAAAGCTTTATTGAACAAGTTTTTCAAAAATATTTATATCCTTCAGGCATTTTGAATCTTTTAAGAATTTGCATATAAATATAATTATCTAATGAGCTATATAAATAAGTTGTGACAGCATCCATTAAATGCATATCAAGTTTTTCATGAACTGCCAAATTTATAAGATACGTGAAGGTGATTGCATCCACTCCATATAATTAATATTTGGTATTTGCGAAAATTCTTGTGCCACGAGTTGTGTTTTATATCGTACGAATTTATTTTTCTTATTTCATTTTTGCACAAAAATTTATTAATATCCCATTGGTTTTACATCTTTAGGCATTCGGACTATAAGTTTGAATACTTCACATTTTTTAGGTGAAGACAATTCTATTTGGATTACATCTTTTCATTTGACTAATCATTTCTGTGTCTACATTTTTTCATAAATTTTGGTTCAAAATCCTTATCTTGTTGCATTACTTGAACATCAATATTACAAGCAAGAACATTATCGACAATTATATCATTTTGGTTTCATATTTATTTTCGATGAGGTTGTAATACCCCGAAAGTACCTAAGACTAGACTCGAAATTTGATAATGAAATCAGCAGAAAAGTTGAAAAAAATATCACAGGACGACCTGTTGTACAAGTCGTGGGAAGCTTCCACGGACCGTTGATCCCTGTCGTGGTAAGAATATGGTTGGCAGATCCAGGACCAACGAGCCATGGAACGACTCTTTGGCCAATGTAATGAGTCATGGTAAGAAGTCGTTGTGAGCGTGGTCCTTGTCAAGGTGACTAGCACGAGTCATGGTACGCCTCATTGTATGGGGACAACGAGTTGTGATGTGTTTTAGTTGGGAGGACTTTCAGAAGGTGAATAGTTGCGAGCAGTGGTGGCAACGGGCGGAAATAATGAGTCGTTGAGACTAGTAACAAATCGTCCTGTCCAGTCATGGTTGAAGACCTGAGTTTGGAATTTAGCGAAGTAACGAGCAAAGTAATGATCCGTTGTTATGATGTACGAGTCGTTGGTTGACTCATGGTGGAAGTCTCAGAAAAATATTGGCGAGGAGTCTGTGTGAAGACGAGAGGATACAACGGATAGTTGTATCTAGTAACGACCCGTTCTGTCGAGTCGTTGTACTAGGACCTGAGAATTTAAGAAATGATGGAAAGGAAGTAATGGATGGATACCACGAGTTGTGGTACCAAAGGACGACTCGTAGTATTGGTCGTGATCACCGGAAGTGTTAAATTTTCAGACTTTTCATTAAGGGTATTTTCATAATTCCTAAGCTCTATGGTCCTAAACTACGTCATTTTAAGCTCAGTTAAAAGGATTTTAAGAGTTCTAAACCTATCCTAAGCCTTACCATTCCATGCATGCAAGTTTAGAGTTCTTCCTGGAAATCAAGCTTGAGAAATTCTCCAATTCTCTCCAATTCCCTTTGGGCTTTCAAAGAGGAGTGTAAATAAGATTTACCTAGGTATGTAAGACTATGAATGAGAGTTTCTTTCACTATCATGCTTAAAATTCTTCTCAATTCCATGAATTTTAATTCTAGATTCAAGTTCATGATCTTATGGGGTTTATTCCAATTTTTGTGAAATTTTCTATGATCTATCTACGGGTTAATTCCCTTCATGTATCAAATCATGTTTTAAGATCTTTGGGAAGATTTTATATCTAATTTGATTATTAATTCCTAGTTTTAAATTTTAATTAAATTATGCCCAATTATGCAAGTTTCATGAAAAATCAAGTTATGATCTTGATCTTGCTAAGCCCTAAATTATGATTTATGATTTATTATATGATTTCTCTCAAGTATTCTTTATGGATTTATGAATATCAAGTTTATGTAATTTCACAAGTATGCATATTAGATTTATGAATTTATGACTATTGGCCAACTCACAGGCCCTTACTTATGGCTAGTCATGTATTTCAAGTATGATCAAGTATATTATGTTTTAATTGGCCATGAACTTCATGAAAGATTCACGATTATGATATGAGCCTCATGTGCATGTTTTTGGGAGCAGTGTCTAGCACCGAGTAAACCCGACGTTTAAGTAAATTTCATGATCTCAGAACTATGTGCCACCATAGGTATATATATTTTTGGATCTCCTGTGATACCACGTCATGCACGCCCTTGCCTGGAAAGCCTGGGACAGTCCTGACCACTTGGGCGAAATAGTGGGGTATCATGTAAGCTCTATCATGATGGTGTCAGTTAAGACGAGTCCTCCCATTATTCCTCATGATTTATGCATGGATGTGTTTATGTTACTTTGGCTCACATTATGTTTTATAAAGTTTCTCTTATGACTATGATTATGACTGGATTATAAATGTTTTGAAAACCTTGACCTCTTATGTTTACATTATGATATTTACTTCATGATCATGTTGTCCTACTCTTATGAATTCTTATGTATTTTAACTATCCGTTTTTACTTACCTTACATGCTCAGTACATTCCAAGTACTGATCACATACTCTATGTTGTACCGTTTCATGATATAGGCTCAAACGTTCAGGTTCAGTCCTGCCGTTAGCCGGATCCTCAGAGTTAGCATCTCTCAGTCTTTTGGTGAGTCCTCATCCTTCGAGGACCTTTTATCAACTTATTATCAGTAGTTTCAGTTTCAGTTTCTAGTGAGTTGGTTGGGGTTTGTTCCCATCAATCGTCAATATGTAGAGGCTTATCAGACATAGCATGTATTCAGCTTAAGATTAGCGTTATGTATTTAGATATTCAGATGTTATTATGTTCTCAGACTTCTGCTATTTCACATGTTAGACTTTCCGCATTTATTATGTTGAGCTTTAGATGTCACGTTCATGCCATGGGTCGACTTGGAGCCTCTCGGGATTTTTAGTTCTATGTCTCGATCCGGGCCTATGTTCGGATCTTGACAAAGGCATAACTTATTGAGATCTCTCATTTTCATTATTTTCAGGTACCTACACCTCTCCTATGGTTTTATCAATTATTATATTTCGCTTCTCTTCTTGAGTAGCTTCCTCCGTATTATGACCATCTTGATTGTTTGCTTCTTTTTTTTTTTGAGAATTTTTATCTTTGAAACTAATCGATCTACCACGTTTTAAGCATGATGTAGACTTATTTGCATTAATTAATTGTCCTACCAGACATCAATTCAAATTAAAGTATTAGCAACAGGAATATGAGATTTAGCAATCCTTGATAGATTACTAAATGCATCTGACAGTTGATTTGCAATGTTTTGAAAAATAGATTATGTTTTGAACTTTCAATTCAAATTGATTTGTGTGAGAATCTAAATGTGATAATGATAATGCATTCAATCTATCTCCTTTTTAGCTACTTATTTTCTTCCCTGATTCATCAAAATGACAATCAATAAATTTTTCCGTAGATAAATTTTCAATTATAGGTTCCAAATATTTTATAATTGAAGGATATTCATACCCAACATATATTCCCAACCTTTTTTGGGGACTCATCTTTGTATGTTATAGTGGGGCAATTGAAATATATGTCACATATTCAAATATTCTAAGATGAAAAATATTCGGCTTCTAACCAAAAGCCAATTGTAATGAGGAGACTTTATGGTAACTTGTAGATCTGATCCGCATAAGAGTTTCTACATCAAAATAGCATGACCCCATGCCGAAATAGAAAATTTTGTTCTCATAGACATCGGTCTAGCAATTAATCGGAGGCGTTTGATCAATGATTCAGCTAGACTATGTTGAGTATGAACATGAACAACTGGATGCTCAATTATTATTTTAGTTGACATACAATAATCATTAAAGGCTTGAAATGTAAATTTACTGGCATTATGAAGACGAATTGTTTAATTGCATAATTTGAAAATTGTGCTCTTAACTTTATTATCTGAGCAAACAATCTCGCAAATGCTAAATTGTGAGTTGATAATAAACACACATGTGACCATTTGATAAATGCATTTATTAAAATGATATAATATTTAAATGGTTCACATGGTGGGTGAATGAGCCCACATATATCACCCTGTATATGTTCTAGAAATGTAGGGAATTTAATTTCTACTTTAATTATTGATGGTCTAGTAATCAATTTGCTTTGAGAACATGCAATATAAGAAATTCTTAAATTGAAGAATATTTTGGTTCTTCGAAGAGTGCCTATATGAATTCTTAATTATTTTGTTCATCATATTAGAAAAAATTGTCTCGAAACATATAACTATGAAATCTCTGTCTTATCAATTTTAGACACAATCATCTAAAAATTATTTATAACATCACCATTTTTAATAATAATTACTTTTTTTATTAATATATTTTAATAAAATCTACTATAATATAAAAATATAATAAATATCATTCACCAAGCATAACTTGCTGGATATCAATTTAAACATACCCCAGCCCAAAACTTGCTTTAAAACTCGCCCCAAAATACTTTTAAAAACACTCAGTGTCATGCATAAAATGTGACTGGAAAAAGTACTATATTTAGTAAAAAGACAAAAATATTAAAGTTAATACTCGTTGGATTTTAGTTTGATTAAACAAATTAAAAATTTAAATAGTTCAATACATTGTTATATAAAAATTTATAGAAAAAAGAATTGTAACTGTATAAATCAGTAGAAAGTTGGAACAGAGCAGCCATTATTATATCTCCATATTTTCTCCTATACAGATAGTCGCTTCCATTTTCCGCAAAACGCCATGGACCACAATCCTCACCAATCGGCGACTGAGGCTGCAGCGGCGGAGGCGGTGGCTCAATCAACCACATATCCACCGCAGACACCATATCATCATCTCCTTCAACAACAACAACAGCAGCTCCAAATGTTCTGGACTTACCAGCGTCAAGAAATCGAGCAAGCCAACGATTTCAAAAACCACCAACTTCCCCTCGCCCGTATAAAAAAGATCATGAAAGCTGATGAAGACGTCCGTATGATCTCCGCTGAAGCTCCCATTCTCTTCGCCAAAGCCTGTGAACTTTTCATTCTCGAACTCACAATTCGGTCATGGCTTCATGCTGAGGAAAACAAGCGCCGGACTTTACAGAAGAATGATATCGCTGCAGCGATTACTCGTACTGATATATTTGATTTCCTGGTTGACATTGTTCCTAGGGATGAGATTAAGGACGAGGGTGTTGGGCTTGGACCGGGAATTGGGGGTTCTACTGCTAGTGGTGTGCCGTACTATTATCCTCCATTGGGCCAGCCGGCTCCCGGTGGGGTAATGCTTGGTAGGCCTGCTATGCCTGTGGTTGATCCGTCAATGTATGTGCATCCACCGCCGTCGCAGGCGTGGCAATCTGTGTGGCAGACTGCAGACGATAATTCCTATGCTAGTGGAGGTAGCAGTGGACAGGGTAACCTCGACGGCCAAACGTAAGTTTGTCATTTCGGTCTATGTTATCGTTGTTACCTTCAGATCTGGATAAGCTATGGTTTGAAAAATAAGTGTCTGAAATGAAAATGCTTTATTCTGTATCCTGAAAGGTGGTGATTTTCTTCATTTACTTTGCTTCTTCATGAGGATTAGAGTCGGTGATATTAGTTTTTCTATTAAGACTGTATGTACTAAATATTGGAACGAAATTGGCTCAAATAGAGCGGAATGGGAATTTGCGAGAAATGGACACTGGTTAAGCTAGGGTTTGAGAAATACAATTGGCAATTGAGAAGGGGAAATACTTTATACTTTATTCGTTATGGTAGTATTAGGTAACTTCCTTCCCTTTTTATCTTTCTTCTGAGGATTTAAGGTTAGGGGTGCTAGCATTTTTTTGTTAAAAATGGATAGCTGAACTCAACTAGTTGCTTTTTTAAAAAACAATGCTGACCCCAATTAGTTTGGGACTGAGAGTAGTATTTTTTTTTAATGTTTTAGGGCAATCGGTACCAAATTCGAGCAACTATGAACTGCCTAATGAAATTAATACAATATCTAGTTGATGTTGTGCTTTTGAGATGGTGATAGATGTTTAAATTGAATGGTTACTTATAGCTTCCTTAATCATGTTTTTCTTTTGTTGGATGAAATAACTGCTTCACTAAAAGGCATTACGAAGATGCAGAATAGTTACAAAAGTAGAAACAAAAATAGTTGGGTCTGCTAGCTCAAGTACAATTATGCTAAAATTAAGGAGCTAACAAAATTCAAAAAACTATCCGGGTAATCTACAGAGGACATAATGACCCAACTGTACAAACACACGAGGCATCCGACTTTGAGAGAGAGTGTAAAAAGAGTTGATAGACCATCAAAACATCTTCTATCCCGTTCCTTCCAAATACTCCAAAAATTTGCTGCAGATATCATCTTCTAAGTCTGTTTAATGGGGCTGTCAACTTTCCAGCAGCACCAACTCTAAAAAGCTTCTTTGATACTATGTGGCATGACCCAACTAAGTCCAACAAGAGAGTAAAACATGTTCCACAGATCTACCGCAACAGTGCAGTGCAAAAAAGGTGTCTATGGCTTTCTGCTTTTTTCTGACATAGGTAGCATCTATTCACAATCTGGAGTTTCTTTCTAGAGAGGTTGTCTTGAGTTAGGCATGCTTCATATAGTGCAGTCCAGCTAAAACAAGTGATTTTGGGTGGTAGCTTGATTTCCCAAATTAGTTTTCATGGCCAGTGGTTAGTGACTTCATTAAGTGCTCTTGACTGCCGGTAGGCTGCACTCACTGTGTATTTCCCTACTCCTGCAATGCCCCACTTGAACTGATCTATTGCCTGAGTATTGAAAGAGAAATTCTCTAGAGTCTGTTGTAGTTTGATCAGGTCATTAAACTCCAATCCTGCATATTTCTTCCAAACATAATGCTCCAGGTTGTGCCATCTCTATTTTGAGAGACTGTTGAATCTGGATCCCTAGCTAAGTGAAAAAGACCTGGATAATCATCCATCAGAATTGTGTTGCTGAGCCACTTGTCATTCCAAAATATGATATGGAGTTCATTTCGCACTGTGAAGTGCTTATGCTGAGAAAGTTCCTCCCAATTCCCATAACTTGCATATGCTTTTCCAGACTCCAATCCTATGAGGTGCTCTTGAAAAAATTGGTGCACCAATGACTGTGTATCCCATGCACAAAGTAGAAGGATATCATTAACAAAGCATCAAGCAGATGCACAACTTACAAAAAAGAAATATCAGCTCCCAGAAAGGCCAAAAAAAGCTATCTAAACAGCTAACAACAAAGATCTATGGAGCTGATAAATTTCAGAAAAGAATCAATATTAAATACAGGGAAGAGACTAACCCAATCAAAAAGAGTAATCGAACATCTTGCTTTAAGGGTAGGGATGGGAGTTGGGGTGCCATCAAAACATCTTTTGTTCCTCTTTGTCCATAAGCACCACAAAATACAGGCTGGAACCAAACACCAGATCTGTTTGATGGACTTCCCAACTTTCCAGGAACTCTAACACACAAAAGCCTCTCTCCATGAGCCTGGCATTGCCCAAGTAAGTTCAAAAAGTGAAAAGAACATGTTCCATAAGTCTGTTGCAACTGTGCAATGAAAAAATAAGTGATTAATAGGTTTTGAGTTGCATAAGCACATGTAGCATCTGTTGACCATTTGGAATTTCCTCCTGCGGAGGTTATACTTAGTCAAGCAAGAACCTTTTAGAGTTATCCAACCAAAACAAATAACTTTAGGTGGCAACTTAGTTCTCGAGATTAATTTGCATGGCCATTGGTAGATTAAGGTTTTCTTGGAGCTTTGTTGTAGGTATCCTGCTTTAACTGAAAAGGATCCATCTATGCTATTTCTCCAAATAAGGCTGCCCCTGCCTTGACTATTGACTGCACTAGTCTGAATAGTAGCCATGAGACTGAAAAACTCTTTCAACTCCCAGTCATTAAGATTTCTCCTTAGGGTCAGATTCCTCACATTATCTTTCTTGTACTGTGAGATGGTTAAGTCTGGATTAGATGCAATCTGGAAAATGCTTGGAAAAGCATTCATTAGGGGAATGTTTTCTAACCAAATATCTTTCCAAAACTGAATATGTTACCCATTTCCCACCTTAAGTGAAGCATTACTGAAGAATATTTCCTATAGTTTCCTTATATCTTTCCAAGCTCCTGTGCCATAAGGGGTACTAACTTGACTAGAGCACCAGTGACTATCACTGCCACACTTCACTTGGATCACTTCCTTCCTTCCATAAGCCAGCCGCCTCTTGATTGTATCTCCAGTGCCACTTCAATAGTATACACTTGTTATGTAAAGCCAGGTCTTTGATCCTCAATCCTCCATATTGTTTTGGGAAAGTGACTTTTGCCCATTTAACAAGGTGAAATTTGTGGTCCTTGTTGTTACCTTCCTAGAGAAAGTCTTTCCTGATTTTGTCAAGTTCCTTCCATAAGTTAATTTTTTCCTTTTATTTTTGTAATATCTTCTGGTTGGGACTATTTTTCAACAGTGGGCGGTTCTCTCCATGCTCTGTACGTACATCCATGAAGGTTCTCATAATACTGAAAACTAATACTCCTCTAATGGACTGGTCTGAATTCAATGAGTATAATAAACTTTTGTACTTCTCACACAGCCCTTTATGTGCTTGTTTGCGAGGATGTGTAATACGTGGTAAAGTTAATGTATATTGAACACCTAGCTATAAGGTTAAATGGGATTAAATTTAGTACTTTAATTCTAATTAGAGTCTTCCTAAGTTTTATAGCAGAAGATGTTTCCAAATTTTTGGACCTAAAATAGTTTGATCTGGTTTTGTTTGAGCAGCTCAGGTGATGAGAGGTTGCCAAAATGAAAAATCAGAAGAATCATACTTCTTTTTTTTTCTTTTGATAAGTAAAGTCTTAGAAGAATCATACTTATGATAACAGACATTTTTTTTGCTGATGTGCATGGCATCAACAGTTAGCTGACTTCTTTCTAGGATGTGGGTCAGCCCTATTTCTTCAAAGTGTGTCAGTAGGATTCCTAGCAGTTCAAAGGAAACTGGAACAAACAAGAAAAACTCACCCCATTTGGATAATTTAAGGGTGTTTAAAATCTTAGTTTGAATTCCCTTTCGAAATCAAATGCTATCTTAACTAAAGCCAGAAAAACCTTACATCTAAATTTTAAAGGGAGCAAGTATGATTAGTTCATATATCCTCTTTGAAGCAAGGTCCACATTGGACAGGCTGTGGTCTGATCTAACTTGTAACATTTGTAACAGTCAATACACATGTAGACCATTTCGATACCAACATTTGAGCAATTATCAAATGGTCTGACTTCTTGTGCTCAGATCTATATTACATAAATTACTTTAAAAACAACTTTATGTCCAGTTCTGATTTATGGGCAACTCATTTATCACTTGGTTACACATAAAGAAAAGAGAATCCATGTGCTGTGATAAGTAATTAGGAGGTAAAGATGCATGCCAAACTCTTTAGATGGACCAAGTAGGGAAACGGTAATCACATGAGGAAGTAAAAAGCTGGAAAAAGAATGAACATTTTTGTTATTTTTTTGACACTGGAGGTTAGAAGCGAAACAGTTTCTCAATGCAAGTTAAGCTTATTCCTGTGTTAAGATTCGTAAGTAACTATCTAGTTTTTGTTATTAAGAAAAAGATGTTATGAAGATTGACCAGTGTATGAGCGAAAAAGATAGGATCTCGAGCTGGTCTTTCTTGTATATTTCTTGTTTCGAGACAATAAAGTCCATGACTTGTAAGTTTTTACTTGTGACTCGATCAGTTTTCATCCTATGGATTTGGCAGGTTTAGAAACTTTGGATGATTAATAGAAAGTGTAGACTTCCTAAAATCTATTGTAGATTAAAATCAGTTTTGATGAATTGGGATCACAAATAATCTTTCTTTTTAGTCTTTTTGGTTCTAAAGTTGAAATACGTTGCCTACACTTTAGGGGGTACCTGCAGTGAAACAGCAAGGTCGATGTGGTCAGAGAATTGGCTTTCAGTTCTCACAATTCTCTGTTTGTAGATTGTAGTTTCTGAATATGATTTTAATTTATTGGAATAGCAACAAATATAACGTTTTGGGTATTCATCATTGATGGTTTCTTAGTATGATTCTCTGTTTCAGGAGGACTTAAAGACCCTCCTATCCATATTGTCCAACCATTAATCCTTTAGGGGGCGTTTGGTTACTGTGTGAGGCCCAAATTAATACATGAATAACTTGGTTATTCATGTATTAATTTAATACCATATTTGGTTTCTAAATAGAATAAAAGTTATTCATGTATTAATTTTATACCATCTTTGGTTGGTAGATTTCAAATGTTGTATAAAAGTTATTCATGTATTAATTTTATGCGGTGTTTGGTTGTATTTTAGTAATTCTACATAACTAATACTTACATAACTTATGAGGAAATCTATGTATAATTTTATGCGGGGTAGAAGGTGGAATAAGTTATGTGGGTATAGTTATACATGGATTAAAATAATAAAATTACACATCTACCCTTATCAATTTACTTTTAAAATCTTTTTTTATTCGATATGTGAGTACACAATTTTTAAATTAAAAAAATTATTGACTAAATTTTTCTTAAAGGCCTGTAAGCCCTCTTTTATTAAAATTAAAAAAAATTATATTATTTGTAAAAAAAAGGGCGAATTTTATACTATTTGTTTACTTATTTATTTATAAATAATATATATTAATTTATATAAATTAAATATTTAATAATGAATATTTCATGTATTGTAATTTCAATAACTATAAATCCTACATAAATAATACCTATATAACTAATACTTGCATAACTAATCTTTGCATAATTAATCCTTGCATAATATAATACATAAATTCGCTCATAACTTATTCATGTATTACTAATACCTGCATAACTCTAACCCATCACTAAACGATCCCTTAGTACTAATTTTTTACCTTTTCCTTCGCTGCAGTTAAAAGATCTCGTTTGCTGCTGGTTTGTGGAGGCCTAACAGCACCGAGTGAAACTAATTGGTTACAGAAGAAATGTACTTTCTTCTCTCAAATGTAAATTCACCTTTGTTGCTACTGTCTATGGATGTTGGTTTAACTATAACGACTTGAATCTCTGTATAAGACTCGACTCTTTCGTGTATTCCGGATTTTACTCATTAAAATCCTTTTGTGGTTACTAGCTGCCAGTGCCATACGCTGATATAGCTATACTTAGGACGATCATGGTTTGGTTTGGATCGGTTTTTGACAAAATCAAAATCAAATCTAATTGGTTTTAAAATTTTTAAAATCAAACCAAACCAAATAAAAATCATCTGGTTGGTTTTTTTCGGTTTGGTTAGATTTGGTTCGATTTTTCGGTTTATATTTAGCTAATAATAAATTGGTAATAATAAAACAATAGAGACATGAGATAACTATTTCAAGTGAACATTAGGAATCAACAAATTTCTTTCTACTATCACCAAATCTTCCTATTATTTTTCTAACACTATTTCAAAGCTTAAGCGTGTTTAAGTTGCATAACTGTAGAGGTTTTACCACTTCACATGTTTAATATCCACACAGAAATAATAGAATGGTTAACCCTTCAAAAATCAAAGGGACAAACGATTGAAGAGTAGATGGAGAAAATTAAAAATTGGCAATAGGCCACACCATATGGACAATTAGACTTGGAGTGTTGAGTTTGGACATATTTTTTAAGAAATAGAATTTAAAAGTGTTGTAGTACATGTGAAATAAAGTATACTAAAACTAAATTGATGATTAAAAAGTATAAAATATTTATAAATATTTAGGAAAAACTAATATCATATATTCAAATAATTATAAAATTTATCTGTAAAACTTGTCGGTCGATTTAATTGTTTCTTCAATTTTTTTAGTAGAACTAAAATCAAACCAAATATTATCGGTTTATTTCAAATGTCAACTTTTTAATAAGTTTGATTTGATTTTTCGCAAAAACCGTACCCCAAGCTATATTCACATGTAGCTGTATTGGTTCCTAATTACTTTCTCTTTTAATTATTGAATACTGTTTATAGTCGGTCTTCTTCCTTTTTCTTCGTGATGTCAATTTTTTTTCTTCTTCTAATCAGTTGTTTTTTAATGACTTATTTGCCACAATGATGGGCACTCGTAACAACTGCACCAGACATGTATTAATCTTTGGAAGAACACGGAATATTGTGGACGAATGCGGTTCAATTCGTCAGCTTGATTTACTTTTATTTTGCTACTACAACGATGAAACAAAATTGAGAACCCTAAATAATTTAGCTACGGTACCCTTTAAAGACAGGATACTACTAACAAATGCACCTTCATATTGTCCTTGAACACCTTTTATTTGTCAATTTTAATACTTCATTGATGAACCCAAGTCCCGAAAGATGTTGCTTCAGAGAAACTATCTACATCAAAAATCGAGGTGTAAACACAATTCTTTTCTTACCTCAGATGCTCCAATTTGTCTCTTTCAAGTATCGTTATTATCCCCACACCCAAAATGAACTTTGGTTTCCGTTACAAAGTTAGCTGAGCCCCCATGAGAAAGGGATAATCACCTCCGCACAAACAATATTATCCGAAAGAAACCTTTTATTTCTAACTTTTTCATCATCATTTTTAGAGTTCTTACTCTCACGAATGTCTTGCCACTTGTAGGCTGTAGCCTCATTTGACATAGTATTGGCCCTTTTTTTTATTTATTTATAATTTTCATCTCTTCTTTTTTGCAAGTATTGTTATTGGGATCAAGATGGATAAAACATATTTGCCGACACAGTTAGGACGAGTTTGAAAGCATTTAAATATATAAAGCGTTGGGTACTATACTAAACATAATTTTTTCTTAGTTGCGCCCCTCCGCAGGAGCAGGATTTAGAAGACGGGAGGTCATTTTCCTATAACCATAAAGGATCAACAAAATCATTTATCCCCTTCCTCACCATCCGTTTCAAACTTATTGTTTCCCCTCCATGTTTCTGTCACGATTAAGCAACATTCAAAACTATATCAATCAAGACTTAAAAGGATTGACCAAAGTAATATTTAAAAAATGGATGTCTGGACATTAAGAGCAAAGTTTACAAAATCTGAAAACGGGTTGGGTGAGAGAGACAACTCGGATGACAAAGTCCCAATAACTAGGCGGTTCAGAAATAAGACTACATGATTTACCAACTGCTATGGATTACAATATGAAACTAAGATTTTGCACCACTTTTTATCTCTTGCTCTACATCTCCACTTGTATTTCTCCTTCGCAATTCCTGCAGTACCACATATAAAGTTCAGTGTCTCATTGCGGAGGATCATTACATATATCAACAAATATTAGTTGGTAGTACCAGGTATTACTGGAAAGGGATTTGAAAAAGCACTCTAGAAAGCAACAAAGTATTGGAAACTCAACAAATTTCATAAACCATCCGCGGTCAACAAAAAGATGAAGGATCAATATCAAAAATTACTTAGTGAGGTTAAAGATATCTCCAAAGCATACATATGAATCAATAAACTAATAGCTTGTTTTGGCCAAACTTCTAGAAAGCCAAAAGTGCTATTTTTTTTCTTCCAAAAATTACTTATTTTAGAAAGTTTAGGTATTTGGCCAACTTTTGGAAAAAAATAAGTGCTTCTGAGTAGTAGCTGAAACAGCTTTTCAAAAGTTTAAAAAGCGATTCTTCCCCAAAAACATTTTTGAAACTTAGGCCAAGCACAAGGTACTACTCTAATATTGACAAAAATGTTCTTTAAATTGATTAAGATTAACACAGAATGCTACTCTCCAAAAGCACTTCCAAGTTCGGAACAAATCACTTTTCAAAATAAGCAAATTTTGAAAGCTTGGCCAAACATGCTATACATCTCAACCCCAAATAAGTGGGATGAGCTTTATAAACACAGTTAGATGTGATAAACTTGAAAAAAAATGATATGGAGAAACGGCAAGACACCATCCTATAATCATAAGCACATTCACTTTTGCTGATATTGCTACTCAATTTTTCCTTTTATTTCTTTTGTTCATGTGATTATATATCTTCTCATCTTGATAGCACTAATATGAAAACAAATTCCTCATAACAGCTGGACAGAGAAAACAAAGAAGAGACACAGGACAAGAGTTTGTTTACTTCTCCATTACTTTCAGGAGCTGGACTGAGGTTGGAATTGGCACCCATGAGAATTTAGTGAAAACAAGAATGCCAACAAATGAAACAGAAGACTAAAAAGAAAAAAGAGGAAAAGGAACGTCTAGTGACACATCAACAATGGTGTTCTTACCAACCTGAATCCACCAGATTATAATTGCATATTATATCTTAAGCTTTTTTATATTAAAAGATACATCTATCAATCAACAAACAACTTCGAAATAATCATGTTTCTGGTCTCCTCTTGATGTTATATGAGCTAAATGATGTGTGTCCTAGCCGGTGAATATTAAGGAAACCCCATAACATCATGAAATGATGATATTGTTGTTTGACAAGAATCCCACACAGTAATTTCAGTATTTGGTTGGCAGAGAACATCAACCAACACTACCATACTTTTCATAGTCAAATTTTGTGCACTTGCACATATAGAAACTGACACAACCCTTAAATACAAAGAGGCTACTGAATATATGTCGATTAGGGTGAACTTCCTTAAGCAATTTGCCTTTTCTGAAGTAACTCATTGGGCCCCAAATTGAAGGGAAAAGAAAAAGTTCCCATCTCGAAATTCTATTAACATTGAGGAACCAACGTTCCAATCTCTATAACAGAATCCTTGTACGGTACTCCCTCCAATCAATATTACCTTTGTTTCTTCCAAACTTTTTCTTAAATCTAGAGATAGTCGAAAACCCCATCAAGGAGAAGGGCAGTTTTGGTAAAAAAATAACTAACACATCTTTGGACTTTAAGAAATTCATTTATTTAGGACCATCAAAAAAGTGCCAGAAATTAATTTATTTTACACCAGAGGAGTAACATTAACAATTTGGATCTGTTACATAGACCCCAAGCTCCAATTATATGTAGAAACTCCAACATTTCCCATATACAGCCTAGAGTAAAACATGGGTCACCTCCTTTTAAAGGCAGGAAGTCCTAAATTTTGCTCCTTTGACTCAACTCCTGCCACCACTTGAATATAATTAATATATGCAAGCTACTGTGCAACATATACCTAACATAATTGAACCTGAGTGCGATTTGTAAATATGTTGCCGTCCAAACAGAGATTTGTCTGCATGCATATCCTATCCCTCCATTAACACATAACATAACTATAAATAAGATCCTTCTACATGATATAACAGTGTTATACGATTATCCAGGCTATAATACAACAGGAATGAGCAATTAACCCAGCAATCTAGAGATCCCACAAAAAGTAAGATATCTAACAACCAATCATACATAAACAACTAGCCATCAACGAATTTTCACCATGATTTACGATACTGAGTCGGACTAAAAGAGAGAAAGCAGAAAAATTACCACTTAAGAAGCACCAACGATGATGTTGTTGATAGGAATGAATATCAACTTCACGAAAAACCCAACAAACCCCATCACGACAAAGCCGATCGCCGTACGGGTTGCAACCTTGGTAAATTCTGTACCACAAACAATCAAGTTAACGATATACACGGAGAAGGACAAACCCTATATCTCCACATAGAAAGAATCGAACATATACATCCACAAAACTACACACGAAAAAATCCCTATAAACATAGATAGATAGAAGAAGTTATACCTTTGCGATCAGGCTTGTGACATCTTTTGACGAGCCTAACGCTGTCTTTGGCGAAATCTCTAAGCGGATCGAAAACAGTATCTAGGGCGTCCATTCTGGATCTGAAACGAATTAGGGTTTTTCTTTTGGATCTGAATCTGAATTGGGGGATATTGAAATGAACTTTGGATCGGTACAAATGAAATATCGTTGAGAAATGAGTTCTTTCTTAACACGGAGAGAAGGATAGCGATTGGTCGTCAAAGCCGAATGACGTTAGATGAAATGCCTAAACTACCCCTCACACTTGCCATGTGGATCTTTTCACCATACCCGACTTAAAAGATAAAAAACGAGTGCTAATACAACCATTTGTATGCAACAAAAGCTGGGTTTTTTTAAAGAGTAAATACATAAAATTCTTCAAACTTGTTCACAAAATTCACTTTAACTATTTAATTTTAGAAAAATTTAAATATTTCTTTTAATAATTTTAAATTGAATTTTAATCAACCCTCCCTTGCCCACACCAAGTCGCGTGTTGTAACATACTGGGCGTGTTATATTTTTATTTTCATAATTAAATATTAAAAAAATAAATAAATTTTATAACTAATAAAAAGGTAATATCCGACCCCATCTGTTCTTCAATGAAGAACCCTAAATTTTTCTTCTCCCCTTCTTACCCTAAATTTCCTCTTCTCCCCTTCTTCAATTAACACCACATCTAATTTAGCTATGGAGTTTCTTCTTCTCCCTCATCTTCAATAGTCTCATTCATCCCCTCTAATTTTAGTTCTTAAACCTGAATGTTGAATATTTGAAGGATATGTTTGCTACAATTTGTTCGAAAAAAAGATAAAGATTGAGTCATCTTATTCTCCTTCTCTTTTATTTTGATTCTGTGTCCTTTTTTTTCGTTGCTCGTGTTGTTGGAAGTATATGGAACTGCTTGGAGTGAGATTTCTTCTAAACATGAATAAACTCGTGTTTTTGTCTTTTTTCTTCGTAGCACACAATGCGATCAATAAACTTGACTAAGTTTTGCATGGAAGAGGATGATCCTGCTTTGAAGGAAGAAGTTCGTTGCAATCATGGATTTGTGGTACGTCTGAAAACATCTTCGACTTCGACAAATCCCGGTGAAGATATTGGTCATGTCCTTATTATGGGGTAATTAGAAGATTCATTAAGCAAATTTTTTTGTATTTTAATTGTAACTGAACACTAATTCCTTTATTAATTTTCATCATTGAAGGGTCCAAGATCTTGTGATTTTTTGTGTTGGAGGGATAGAGAAAACACTGACCCTAGGTCCAAATTTGTGATTCCAAAACTAATAGAGAAAATGGGAGAGCTTGAGAATCTATTGGAATGTTCGCAATATCTTGAGAAGCATACAACAACGAATGATGATGAGAAATTGGTGGGATTGAGGAAACTTCTGAAGAAGTTGACAAGATGATAACTGCGTAAAAATGAAATTGGAGAAGTTGGAAGAGAGATTGAAAAGATGAAAAAAAGGGAGAAGAAGTGGAGGAGCAATATGGTTAAACAAAGGACTGGAGAGAATGCACTCTTCTTTGTTGTGTTTTGTTGTATTATAGCAGTAGCTTTAAGCTATTGGTTTGGAGTCATCTACATGAAGAAAGGTTCAATGAAGTTACCTTAGACTCTTGATGTTATTTGATGATATGTAGGTGTGTAAGATCCTTTGTATTGAAACCAATTAGTTGTAGCCTCTTTTGTAATCAAGCTTGACTTAGTATATAAAATAGTCTTTTAATCTAATAGTAGTTTGTTTGTGTATTCTGTTTTGTTATGATTGGTTATATATTCTTTATAAATTTACTTGACAAGTTGATTACAATACTGACCATAATGTTAACAAGAAACAAAAATAGACACCAAACAAATGTAGTCTTTGCTGCATAATATTGAAGAAAATCATAGTTCACAATAACTCCAACCAAAACTAGAGTTATACAGGACACAGAATTGCAGTGGAAACTGCAGAGTAATGTAAAAACAAACATCAAATTAATGCAGTCACAACTGCATAATTGTTTCATAAAAACAGTCATCAACTTAGTGCAGTCACAACTGCATATCAAGCACTACTGGACAGCTGATGAACTAGTTTGACTCAAATTATTTTCAGCAACCTTGGACCTTGTCCTTATTTTTTTTCTTCTTTCATCTCTTGAAGTCTCTGTTGGGTCACAACAACCTTTCCTCTCCATTTCACCCCTGTTCTTGGCTTGTGATGCCCAAGGTTTTCAATCACTATTGATGAGTTCATTTGCATTCCAGGCTACATTTACAAAAATAAGTGGACTTAGGATTGTAAAAGTTTGGTTTAAACTTGAAAAGAGTTTGTAAAAATCATACAACTTACATTATGGATTGTAAAACCACTTTGTGTATGTAGAATACCCATTCCAACCATTCTTGGTCTTTTAAAAGGTGTACCTTCTCCTCTTTCAGTGGCAGCAGCAACAGTACTCTATAACATATTTAAGTAGTCTATAACATATTTCAGAAAGTTTAAAGAGAATTGGTTAAACTGTAAATTAACAAAGGTTACCTGTTTGGTAGAACCTCTTGGTCTTCCTCTTCCTCTGCGTGTGATTTGTTGAGTTTCAGTTGGTGCTATAGAAGAACCAACACTAGACCTTGTTGAACTTGTCCTTTTCCCCCTTCCAATGCCTGTAGTAGCTTGTGCACCCAAATGACAACCCCTCTTATTGTGACCCTTTGCGTGACAAATGTTGCAGGTTATTTCAACACTTTTTTTAGACAACTTTCCTGTTTTATTTTCAGTCTGCTCCTTTCTCCTACACTTTTTGGGCCTGCCTGGCAGTTTTTTTATTTCAGGTGGTCTAATAGAAGGGTTGGTTGATTCTGGCCACATTTGCATATTAGTAACAAGCTGAATGAAGTAACTATAGGTCTCAAGGTAAGTTTCCTTATTATACAAATGTGCAACATAGTTAATAGGCTCCAATTTTCTGAAATGAAGTGCAGCTATAGCATGACAACAAGGTATACCTTTTAGCATTCAAGATCTAAAAGTACAAGTTTGATCATTCAGCTTCACTATAAATGTGTTACCCAAGCTATCCTTAATCTCAAAGCCATATTCACCATTCCATTCAAGGATACACCTCATTGACTTTGATGTATTCTCTTGCAATACTTTTAGGGCCATTGGAGAAATGTCAGTTATCCAAGTATTGAAAAACTCCCTCATTTGTCCTATTCTTCTCATCACTTTGACTCTTATTTCCTCAAGCATTGTAATGATAGTCTTGTGTCTTGGCCCCAATATCCATGAATTGAAGCTTTCAGCCATGTTGTTGTCAACACTATCACAACAACTAAAGGTCTTGAAGTAAACCTTAGACCACCTATCTATATTGTACCAAAACAAGTCATCACATATTTTATCCCCTAACTTCTCCATATGATCCAAATTTCTTCTCAATTCTTGGAGGAATGTAGCTTAGCACATCTCCAAAAACAGTTCCTCCTCTCAATGCCTCTCCAATTCTTAGACCAGTTGGCTAGGATGTGTCTGGCACACATTCTTTATTCTGCATTTGGCAGCAACTCCTGGATAGCTAAGTCAAGACCCTATAATATATATTAGAAATATTAGATTACAATAGTATAATGTAATAAAAAATTTCAAAATATAAATAATGAATAACAAAACATAAACCACCTTCTGCATATCTTTAATGGTAGTCAACTCTGTCCCATCTCCAAGCTCAAGATCATCCCTTAAAAGGCTTACAAACCATTTCCAAGTGAATTTGTTTTCAACTTCAACTACTGCCCAAGCCAATGGTAGCATTTGATTGTTTCCATCCTTACAAACAGCCACAAGTAATTGGCCTTTACAAACACCTTTCAAAAAGCATCCATCAAGCCCAATACATCTCCTACAACCATCTTTGAATGCCTTCTTCAAAGCATCAAAACATATATAAAATGATTGAAACATTTTTCTTCCATCTTCAAAGGTTTCTTCACTAAGTCTCACCACACATGTGCTGCCTGGATTAGTCCTTAGGAGTTCATCCCTATAATCCAAAATTCTTCCAAACTCCTCCACATGGTCACCCATAATTTGCTGTAACACTATATTTCTAGCTTATCTTGCCACTGTCCTCCCAACATACACCTCCAACTCTTTTTTAACTAAATTTTGCAACTGAAAAACTCTAATGCCAGGTTCAGAAATAATTATGTCCTTGTATCTTTCTGCTAAGTACTTTGAATTCACCAGTTTGTTTATAGTTGTACCATTGCACTTATGCACTGGATTATAAATCTTTACCACAAAGTCTTTTGTTCTAAAATCATAACTTCCAAACAACAGCCATGGACAACCTGTTGTACACCTTACCCTCACCCTAGTTGATTCATTAACATACTTATCTAACTCAACATGTTCTTGAACTGCATACCTAGTGATTGGTTCTCTAAACTGTTTTACACTTTCAAAGGCAAGACCAGTCTCCCAAACTATTACTTGACAAGAAGGATAAAAAATAACCCTATGTCTATTTCTTTTTGTTCTTCTTGCTATTTTTTCTCTTCTTGCAGGTTTTTGAACCTCAGTTGCATCATTAGCTTCTTCAACATCTTCATCTATATCTGTTTCAAAGCTAACAACTTCATCTGAATCAAAATATGGCTCATCACCAGCTATTTTACCCTCTAAAGTACTCTTTTTCTTTGATGCATACTCATCATATCCCAAATCTACACCTTTTTTACCTAAATCAACTCCTTCAGCTCTATGACCTTTTTCTTTCCTCTTTTTTGTTTTGGCAGCCCTTTTGTCTTCCCTAAGAATTCTAACCTCTTCATGAACGTCACTACCATATTCTTCTTCACCTTCATCAAACTCTAAATTTTCTGAATCTTCAGGAACTTCAGTTTCACTTTCCCAATTAGACTCAACTGAGGGAACATCAGCTTCAGCAGCAGTGGTTAAAGTCCCACCAAATTCCTCCCCAACAGGCTCTTGGGGTTGTGCAGCCCCTTCAAACCCTAAATTCACACTACCCTCAAGAGTAGCAATGGATTCCCCACCTACATGGTTTACATATTCAAGGGCAGGGGGGACCACAATAGGTTCTTCAATCAAGTGGGATACATAGAGCTCAACAATATCCCCATTTTTTAATTGAGGTACAATACCAATAATGTCCCTATCACTTTTAATTTCTACTAAATAACCACATTTAGGTGGCCTGATATAAACAATGCAAGACGAACAATTATATCCAATTTCTTTAACATAATCAACAAATTCGAAGTAGGAGAATTTATCAACATCTACGTCAAAACAATTTGTAACCGAACCTCCTTTATACTTAATGCTAGGTTTTTGTTGTAATATCTCTCCATGGTGAAACCTCAAGGTTACGAACACAATCCATTCTCAAACTGAAAATACAAATTGGAGATCAAAGAACACTTTTTTCAAGAAAAAACCCTAAACACATATTCTACACTAACCCTAAAGACAAAATACCAACCTGAGTAATTTGTGTTCGTCGATGGCCACCTCGACCCTAACACTAATGGAAAAACACAGAACGTGATCACTTCACAGTTCGAGTATTGAGAATTAGGGATGTTTATTTGGGTAACTAACTGAGTGAGATTGTTTAGGAATTAGGGGTTTTATTTGGGACGGATCAGGTCTTTCTTTGAGAAATGGGTGGATCACATTTTTTTAATATTAATAATTTTCAATAACTAATAATATTTATATTTAAAAAATTACTCATAAATACGTGTCTTCCTAAGAACGTTCGTGACTCAACAACACCCTGCCTTGACTTGGTGTGGGCAAGGGAGGGTTGATTAAAATTCAATTTAAAGTTGTTAAGGGGGGGTATTTAAATTCACGTAAAGTTAAATAGTTAAAGTGAGTTTTGTGGACAAGTTTGGGGAGGATTTTATGTATTTACTCTTTTTTAAAGAGAAAAACAATGGTTCAACTGTGGTTTTTCAGAAGCTAAAGAAAATAGTTTTTTCTTATAATACTGAAATTTTGTGTACAGTCGATTGTGTCGCCGGTGAACTTATTATTGCCTATTCTGGAGGCTATGGCCACCGCTTCGGCAGGGTAGCCTCCGCCTGAGGCTGATCTATCCAAAAATATGTTAAAATCGAGTGGAGACTATGTCTCAAAGCTGCGACCAATGCCAGTTGTCGTAAAACCTATCCCAGTGAAGCTTGTCACATATTTGCATGGAGAGCCTAGAGTTACTTGGGAGGAGGATGAAATTACTCAAATGATCTACAAGGAAACCTACAATACGCTGTTATTGAAAAATTCTCATATGGTTGGTCGAAGTCCAAGATTTACGGAAAATCATCCCTAAGTAGTGTGAGCTTAAAGGAGAGTGCAATATCGAACTGTTAAGTAATAGACATGTGCTGATAAGGGCATCAACGATAGAGGACTATATGAACCTACTATCTAATCCAGCCTTTTACTTGACATAGAGACAATAGACATACCCGATGAGGACATTAAAATGGGATCCTATGTTTGATCCAGAAGAAGAAACTATGACATCAATAGCATGAATATATTTTCCTTCATTCCACCAAATTTTCTTCACGAAGGAGGTCGTTTTTTCACTAGGTGTAGCAATTGGAAAATCTTTGCAGGTAGACATGGCAATAAGAAATCAAACTAGATCTAGTTGTGCTAGGGTCAAAGTGGAAGTGGACCTGCTGGTGAATTTCCAAAAAGGATTAATGTTGGTATAAGGAAGCAGTCAGGTGAGGTGGTCGAGAAATGGATTAGGATCAAATATATGACCATGTCCCAAAATACTGCAAAAACTGTAGGATTCAAGGGTATAATGATCAGGAATATTTTATTCTTCATCCGGAATTATATCCTAGGAGAAAAGACATGTCCCAAGGGACTGTGGAGGAAGGTCATAGAGAAGCGGCAAAAGCAGAACAAATGAATCAACAGGATGAAAAGCAGGACAAAGCATCTACGAAAAATAAAGAGGACTTCCCAGTTCAAGGATACATAAAGAACGGGAAAGGAAGACAACAAAGAAGAGGGAAGAGGGAACAGGTGTGGAATAAAAAACAACCCCAAACAGAGCAGTAATGTTAATCAGTCTGACGCTTTGAAAGAATAAAATGAGGACCACAATGACATGTAGCAGCCAAAGGAGACAAGGAGCAATGATGACAAAGGAAGGAAAGAAGCTAGAGAACATGACACCTCCTCCCAAGTAAAATAATGGAGAACATGACAGATACAACACCACAAGGATCTATCACAACACACCGGATAGTGGAAAATAAAGATAAGGAAGATCATACGACTATAGTGTTATGGAAGCCTGAAGAGAACAGTCACACGCATAAGGAACGTGAGAATTCAGGAGGGAATAAAGGGGTGGATAAAACCTATAATGGTGGTGATGAAGATGGGACGGGCAGAGAGGTTCCAAACTTTCAAGAGCATTCAGAACCACATAAACAATTTTTACAAGACTATATGAAAGATGAGGATATTCAAGATAATATAATGAATGCTTGCCATGCTAGGGATTTATCCCCAAGGGAAAGAGAAGATATGCAAAACAGAACCAAGAAAGGTAAAACATCAATACCTTTGCAAGTTCAAACAAGGAGTAGCAAAGATAGACAATCTAGTAGTGATCAATGATAGGAAAACTACTATCTTGGAACATAAGGTTTGTTAATACTCAAAATGCTTTTGAGAGATTAATGGACTTGAACAGAAGACATCACTATTCATTTGTTTCCCTAATGGAGCCTTTTCAAGGGCTTGAGGAGATAGATCAATATAAAGTACGGTTGGGGTTTCAACATTGCTTAGCTAACAGTTCATCCAAGATTTGAATTTTTTGGAGAGATGAATGGGATGGTCAAGTTTACAAGGACACAATTTAGCCATTAACAATGTCTTTTAATGGTTATAACAAGGACTTTAAGATTACCTCTATATATGCCAGGTATAGTACTTTAGAAAGGCGAGTTATGGGATAATCTGAAGGAGATGGTAGCATCTATTAATGACCCCTGGCTTGTTAGAGGGGATTTTAATGTGATCATAAGAGAAGAGGAAAAGCAAGGTGGATGACCTTTCATTCTATCAGAGGCAGTGGATTTTGCTCAATGTCTCAACAATAGTGCATTATTGGAGTTAAAAACATATTGTAGCGGATTTACGTGGTGGAATGAAAGAGTGGAAGATGAATGTATGTTCAAAAGACTGGATAGAGTAGTGGTAAATCAGGAATTGTTGGATCTTCTACCTTCCAGTGAAGTTCACAATCTGATAAGGCAAAGATCTGATCATGCTCCTCTCCATGTTATTTGTAACTCAACAAAGGAGCCAGTGGTAAAACCTTATAAATTCCTTAATTTTTGGACCAAGCACAGGCAGTTTAAGGAGGTAATAAGGGACAACTAGAAGGCTAATTTTGTAGGGAATCCTTTTGTGGTATTTAAAGCAAAGCTAAGGAGTTAAAAAAGCTATGACTAGTTGGAACAAATAATTATTGACACCCAATTTTGTCCCTCCTTCTATTAGTTTACCCGTTTGAGCTTGTATTTTTATTTGCAAGGCCTAAAATTTATTTTACTTATTTTATGCTAATAGATATTATCCTTATCTTTTTAGTATCATTTTATGTTTGTTGTTGTTGCTTTTTTTTTTCCGATCATCATTTGAAAGTTTTTATTTATTTACTCTCTTTGCATTTATTTACTCATATTACTTATAAATAATTATTTTTTAAAGCTCATTAAATATTGGTCTAATATTTCTTGCTAAAACATTTTACTTATTCTATATATTTAAATTTACATTTACATATTTTATTTAATTACTTTGTTCCAGTTTTAATTAGATTAATTGTTATAATAATAACAATCCTTTCTTTTTTTCAATTCCTTAAAATCCTACAAAAAGGTTCATACAAATTTCCTCCTAAAAAAATGGATTCTTTTCCTAGTTTTACTCCCTCCCCATAACGTTTTTTGCTCTTTTTTACTCTCCCTTCTTAATTTTTTTCTCTCCCTCAACATTACTCTCACACAGGTAGCAATCACAGGCTTCACAGCACACACACACACAAAAAAAAAAAGAAACAATATTCTCTCACTCTCACAAAATTTCATCACCCATATATACAAATTCAAACAACGGGACAATTGAAGGATTAATTTACAGCCCATGTGAGAATTGCGGATCCACTAGTGCTCCTCCATCTCCGCCATACTGAACCACCACCTCTACTATTTAAAAATAATATCGAGCTCCATTTGGCAATTGTGGTTCGTAATTTCAAGACACTTGTTGATGTACGATAACTTGGAGGATCTGTACTCATTCAATATCTTAAAAGAAAATTTGCAACAAGAGGTTCACTTCTTGCACTCATATTTTACTTGATGATATCATGCACATGTATATGTGATATTTTACTTATAGAGTTTGTGAGGAAATGAACTATATATTCTCATCCGCATCATGTATTTTAATGAATTTGTTATTATTTTTTTTCTTTGCTGATTGTTTGTAATTTCTGATTGTGTCAGGATTCGTTCAGATACTTGTTTGGATGATTTTCACACCATAACCCCTCAAGGTCTTGTTTAAATATTTGAATGCTAAATATTATATTATTTTAATGTTAAATAAATATGAGGGGAAGATGTTTTCTCTGTTTGCTTATTTTTTATGTGAAGTATGAATACGATATTACTGGTCTTCTTTTGTTAAGTAATGATAACAATGTCGGAGAAATTGTATTGAGCACGAACAGTTATCATATGAGATTAGAGAATAATTCTATTTGAGTTAAATTATTTAGGACTTGAAGGTTTATGCATGTGAAGACCATGCGAGAATGGATCTGTGTTGGATTTCTAGTTTAGATTATTTTTCTTTTATTTCCTTTTCTTCTTTTTATTAAATTAAGAAAAGGCATTTTAAGCATAATTGTTGAATGTTTATCATCAATTTGAATAACGTTAATGTCTTCCGTTATATTTTAATTTGTTGCTTCTTGTATTATTTAAATCCTATCACTTTCTTTCTCTGAAATTACTCGATGGAGGGTTTAGGATTTTAATTGGTTCAATTTTCGGAGACAAGACTCATTGTATGTATAGTTCGTATTTAAAAAAAATTCAAACTTATTTTAATTTTTAAGGCCCTTTTAAATATCAATAAATAATTAGATGGGTTGCGGATTTAATTCAAAATTTGTTGTCCAGTAAAAAGAAAAAGAATGGATACTCATTTTTTAACCCCTTTTTGTTATTATATGCTTACTTTGATTAAATTTTTTTTAATTACTTTGCTGTTTTTATTTTTCTTTTACTTAGTTAAGTATTAAGAACAGACATACTCTCACCTCTTTGAATATTCTTTATATCTGCATGATCACAATGAGATGACATCGTTTGAAGTTCAATCACAATGAGTGTAGAAGTCAACGCGCGAAGTAGAGCTCAAATGGAATTGTTACCCCAAGCGGGGCATCAGGTACGTTTTGGAAAATGATGAAACAAACAGACTATTGCTGACTTCTTGTATGAAGCGCAATATAACTTTATAAAAATAAAGCAACTCATTACTCCCGTCATTTCTAAATTTTATATGAAACCTTTTTAAAAGTCTTAAAGACTTGACATACTTTCATGTAATCTATAAATTAAAATATATATATTTTTAGCTACACACAATTTTTAAATACTTAAATATTTATTTTAGTACCCTTGTACATTTTTAAAAAAAATTATTTTATCTTGTTTTAAGGCGTTAAGAGGGTCGGTTATACCAAAAATATAATAAATAGAAGTAACATCGCATTGGACTGTTTTTAGCCTTGTCATACCCTGATCCGACTCTCATATCCTTGACTTTATGTATTGTTAATTTATTATTTATTTAAGTATTCTATTTGAAAGCAACCAGGTTAGTTCCTTTACCGTTTACTCTTATAATTTTCTATCTTAACTTTCCTTATTTGTTTGTATTACTTGATTACCTTAAATGTTTTATTAGATGAATATGTATGTCTTCTCTTTATCCGTGGTTGAATAAATATTTTGGACTAATTATTTTTTAATAAACTCTTTTACCTGCTTAGTCACTTAAGTTGTTTTATATTAATTAATCAATCAATTTCACGCTTTATCATTTTATCCCACATAGTATTAATGAATCCGGAAGGGACCCAGAGTTGTGGACCTCGAAAGGTGCCTAATACCTTCCTTTCGAGGTAATTTTGAATCCTTACCCGACTTTGGCAACCTAGGCTAGTTCAAACAATTTTTTTTAATTTAGGACGGTGCCCTAACGCACCTTAATTCGTTAGGTGACGATTCTTCCTTTTTAATAATCCTTCAAGAGTTGTCACATGTCAATGACCCGCTTTTCGCGAGAAAATAGAGCGCGACAACATAACGACTCTGCTGGGGATATTTTTAGGTTCTAACTAGTACGTGTTTATTTTTATGTGGGATATTGTTTAATTTAGGTAATTGTTTATTTTTCTTTCATGTTTAATCCCTTTCTTTATGCTATTTATTGCTTCCTTATTTGGTTAAACTACCATGTTCAATCCCTTTTTCTTTTTTTCATTTATTTGTTTTCTTACTGATTGATTTACTTATATGTTTTCCTTTCGCTATGTACTATTCTTTTTTTAACATGAAGCCTAACGACTTTCCCTCTTTTGTTCTTATTTATCCAGTCTCATTTTTTTTATCATTATAATTTATAATAATTATTTGTCTAATTTTTAATTGCTTTTCATAAATTGTCATTTAATCTCATATCTTCCTCCAGTTGAAATCTCTTTTTTCTTTGTTTTGGAACGGTTGCATGGTCACACGGATATTTTTTTCGAAAAATACTCATGTCGAAAAATATCTCATGGATTGGTCAATCAGCGGTGCATCGACGGCCATGAGCGTTTCCACTCTCAAGTTGTCCGCTTGAGGTAACCGCGTCTATACCTACTCCATTCTCTTTGAATATTGATCGCGTATCTCTTTACTAAGGGGTACACATCTTGTTAAACCTAAGACATCTCGACGTCCATGGCGTGTCAAGATGAATAGTAAACCTTGTTTTGAGTTCCAAGGAATTTTTAATCCCGAAAAAGATGTATGCATAATGTATGTGCATTTTAAAATATGTCTAAGCTTAATTTTGTCTTTTTAAAATTAATTGGTGTCCTTACTGAATATCTCTTTTTCTTATTCTCTTTATTTGTCTTCGTGTTTGAATTATTTTCCTTCTATGTAAATCCTCTTCTTTATTCCTTTTATTTGTTTCCTTGTTAAATTATTTTTCTTCCATGTTTAATCTTTTTCCTTATTCCTTTTATTTGTTATCATAATTAAATTATTATTCCTCTCATGCTTGATTTTTTTTATTTACATAGCTATTTCCTGTCTGTGATCCATTATATTGTTGCCACATTTAAATTATTTTATTTATCATGTTAATCCCTCTATTTTTTCCTTTTGTTTGTTTCTTTAAAGTATTAATTTACTTCCATGATTAAATTCTTTATTTATTTACTTAAATAACTAATTTTTTTTGCTGTGTTAATTGCTACGTATATATCTTATTTGCATGATTATTTATTTTCTGTATGGCCTACCCCATTTTTCCTAGATTATTAAGTTTTGGATGACTTCAAAATCACTTCGTGCTTATTGCTAATAATTTCATAGTATTACTTACCTTTATTTTTTTAGGCCCAAAATCATACAAATCTTAAGGCCTGATGATCTTCCTTTCTCTGAATCATAATTCTCATTTCTTTCTAAAAATCAAATGACTTTCTACTGACTTCTAACTGCATCAACTCATTACGTTTGATTTCCTGCACTTTCTTGCATGAGCATAATATTTTTTTAAATAATTTTGTTCATCCATTATTATACTATTCTCACGCCTCGCCTAAGAAATATCATACGAATATTATCATTTTTTATATTCGTTCCTTTTCATAATGTGTATAAGATTTTCTATTTTCTTATATGATCTCTATAACTTATTCAACATCATCCAAGCACTATACTTTTATTCTTCCCCTTAAATATTATCATTCTCCATCACCATTAGCACTGCCCCATTATTTTTTGGATGAGTTAAGCACTACCCTCCATTTTTTAAGGGCAACGCACTGTCCTATGGGTTAAGCACTACCCTCCGATTTTTAAGGACTAAGCATTGTTCTATGGTTTAAGCACTACCCTCCTTTTTTAAGGGCTAAGCACTGTCCTATGGGTTAAGCACTACACTTCGATTTTTAAGGGCTAAGCATTGTCCTATGGGTTAAGCACTACCCTCCTTTTTTTTAAGGGCAAAACACTGTCCTATGGGTTAAATGTTACCCTCTAATTTTTTAGGACTAAGCAGTATCCATTATTTTCCTATGGGTTAAACACTACCCTCTAATTTTTAAGGACTAAGTATTGTCCTATTGTCTTCTAGATGGGTTAAGCACTACCCTCTCAAAAAAAAAAATTATTCGAGTTGATTGTTATTTTTGCAAAACATATACATTTTCCCTCTTGTCACTATTATTTCTTAAGCTCTATTATTTTTCAGTATATACTACCTTATGTTTATTGACTATTGCTAAAGTTAGCATACTACTATCGTGTCACTTCAAGTTACTCTTATGCTATTGAATCAAGCTACTATCGTGTTATTTCAAACCACTATTTTGCTACTTTTAAGCTATCATTACGCCACTTTCAAGCTACTTTCAAGCTACTATCATGTTACTTCAAGCCACTATTTTCTACTTTAAATCTACCATTATTGTGCTACTTTCACAATTCTTTTAATTCTGGATGAGTTAAGCGCTACCCTTCAAATTTTAAAGGGCTAAGCATAATCCTATTATTTTCTGGATATTATTTGGGTAAAGCACTACCCTCTCAAAGTTATTCGAGCTACACATTATATTTTCAAATACGCTATTGTCACGCCCCACCTTGGGGGGTATGACTGGCACCTGGTGCCCTACTAAGACCTGATCTGCTAAACTGTTAAGCCTGGGCACGTCTGGCGCCTGGCTGGCTCTAGCTCAAATTTCTGGAAACAAAGGGCTATATAGCGACTGTAAATACAGCCCCCGGCCCATTGGCCTATAGCCTCCTGTACCTATATTACAGCTGACCAGAAACAAGGTAATTCAGGGAAACCTATGCGGGCCGACAAGGCCACCATGCTGTCTAGTTATCTGCAACTCAAGCATAACATACTGAAAAGCTACGTGACCGGCAAGGTCACCACTACTGATAAACTATGGCCCCACACGGCCATCACAAAAGAAGGAAGTAGTAAAGGCAACTATACAACTGTACGACCCCACACGACCGGCTCATCTGACCACAGGAAATATAAACAGACTGCAAGCCTCTAAGAAGGATAATAGAAGTGATCGGGACAGGGCCCCGACCTACCCGTACTGTACAACAAAAGGAACTGAACTACACCTCTAGAAATTCAGTCTCCAGATGACAGGAGCTGAATATTCGACCGTTGATGGGGATCACGTGGTATCGCCTGCGCGTCTATGGGTACCTGCAGGCAAGTAATGCAGCGCCCCACTGGGCGTCAGTACCGCTGGTACTGAGTATGTAAAGCAAACTGAATACAGCTGAATACAAGTAATATAACTAAAAATTCTGAATAGTATGAGATAACTGAATCTGTAAGAACTGAAGGGATATCTGAAATCAATCACATAACTGTCAAAACTGAAATAAGAAGGAGTAGATAACTGTCTGATAGTGTAGATCGTACCTGTTCTTAATCATACTGAAGGGAGTAGGAATCATACCTGGAGACGTATCATTCTACTACTAATCTGCTCGTATCTACTGTAATATGGTATAACATACATAACATGACATGGCATACACAACCTTACCCGGCCCCCATAAGCCGGGAGGTACAATCAACACAGAATCTATACCCCTACCCCGGTCAACCCATCTCCTACACTGGCTGTAAGCATCCTGCCGGTCCCCTGGGTATGCACTTGGGCTCGCTGAGCCCCTGACTATAACTGCATCTGAGTCCGGAGGACTCCTGAATCTGCACCCGGGCGTATCCGCTCGACTGGGGTGTGTAAGGGCCGATCAAGGCACAAGTATGGGGAAAACTGGCATCCCATCTTCGTCCCCTGGCGGGACGGCATGCCACTCCATAGAGTGACGTATCCTCGTCCTCTGGCGGACGAGTCGATACAGCTATTAACCCTGGGCGGTCATGGATGCTAGGTAATCCAACCCCAAACAATACAACGGTCTCAACTGGTAATACTGTCTGGTATTTCACATGCTGAGGCTAATAGGGATAAAGTATCATATATATATTACATGCTGGGCTACTGATAGCAATCTGTACGTATTTAATACGTGCTGAGGCAGGTAAAGATGTATAAATATGAACATAGTCTCCTACCGGGCTGTACTGAGCAAATGCTATAAGGTAATGTTTCTGCTGAAAATTTTGCTGTTTACTGAGTCTCTGTATACACTATATGCTGGACTAATGATAGAAATAAGTACATACTTAATACATGCTGAGGCTGGAAGTGCTATATATGTATGTACGAATATAATCTTTCTGCTAGACTACGCTGTATACTAACTTTCTATAGTAACAGGACTTACTAATCCTGACATGCTTTCTGAACTTCATTTTAGTCTGTTATTCTATTTCTGAAGTGCTTTACGGGTATTGCATTACTGTACAGGGTTTCAACCGAATACAACCATATCTCAACACGGCATATCACAATACATACTGAGTATACTGGGCAATCTCTAACACTTGCGTTAAAATCTATATCAACATTCATAATAGCGCAATACTCGACTTCTGAACATTCTACTGGTCCGTAATTTATTACGCCATACTGATATTACTTAACTTGGCGAAGGAAACTAGCTTTACATACCTTATCTTCGACTATTCGTCCGTCGGACGAGACTCGGCCGGTACTTCAACTATTTTCTCCCAACTGCATTCATGAATACGTCAATCAATACTAAATACAACATTGTTGTAAAGAGCGACGTTACTTTCGATTTAATTTATAGCCTAAACTTAGGCTTATCGAAAGACGGTCAAAAACTCGCTATTTTTCAGCGGCCCAGAAGGGAGAAATATTTACTTCTCAGCTAGGAACACATAGACATTAATTTAGAGCAATTCTACTTACTTTAGTTCGGCGGCTCGCCGATTTGTCGGCCGTATTTCGTGAAACTAATTCCGTAGAAATTCTCTCTGCTGCTAAATACCTTGGTATCTAGGATTAATTTGGGTTTGGGCAGCGTTTGGCAGCGTAATCGGACGAAAATATTTAATTCTCCTTCGTCTTCTCTTTGTTTGCTGCGTTCTGGAAATTTTTTGAAGTATAATCTGATTTGGGCTGAAGTGGAGGCTTTTATACTTGGGCCTGGACCTGGGCAACGTGGCACGGAGCCATCGCGGAGGCCTCCCCTCCGTGACACGCTGCCATCGCGGAGGGGCTCTGCCTCGGCTCCTCCCGCGATGGTTCGACAGGTTTCTCGTCTGATCTTTTCCCGGGCCTTTCCCTAGCACGTATGGCTTTCAAATATGCTTAACCAACGTGCGAGTAGGTCGTCTAAGTGCCGGGAATTCTACGGGGTATAACATTCTCCCCCCCTTAGGAACATTCGTCCCCGAATGTATACTGCTGTCTAGAGAACTGTTCACTCTAGTTTCTGGGAAAAATTTTGGCAGAGTTTCCCCTGTAATGTGGACTATCGCAAAAACCTGAAATGCAGGAAAGTCCAACACAGGCACTGCACACAATATTCTACAATCCACTGGACAACTGAATACCACTTCTTTCTTTATTATTTACAACATACAACCATGAAGTACTGTATAAATAATGATACGAACATACCTGTCGTCTGACTAGGCCTGAAATAGGTGAGGGTATCTGATTTTCATATCTTCTTAAGCCTCCCACGTCATTTCTTCCCGACTTCTGTTACGCCACGATACCTTGACAGAGGCAACGTCTTTAGTTCTCAGCCTGCGAATCTGTCTGTCTAAGATAGCTATGGGAACCTCTTCATAGGCTAACTCCTCTGTGACCTGAACATCCTGGACTGGAACTACTGTAGAAGGGTCCCCTACGAACTTTCTTAACATGGAAACGTGGAATACTGGGTGAACCGACGCTAACTCTGGAGGCAAGTTCAACTCGTATGCCACGCGGCCTATTCTTCGCCGAACCTGATACGGCCCAATGAATCTTGGGCTAAGCTTGCCCTTCTTGCCAAACCTCATTACCCCTTTCATCGGGGACACTTTCAGATATACCCAATCGTTTACCGAAAATTCTAGATTTCTACGCCGCCTATCTGCGTATGATTTCTGGCGGCTCTGTGCGGTCAGTAAACGTTCCCGAATAAGCTTCATCTTTTCTTCGGACTGCCGAATAATGTCTGGGCCAACTAATGTTGATTCTCCTATCTCAAACCAGCCCACCGGCGATCTACATTTTCGCCCGTATAATGCCTCGAAAGGCGCCATCTGAATAGCTGAATGGTAGCTGTTATTATAAGCAAATTCAATTAACGAAAGATGTTCATCCCAGCTACCCCCAAAATCTAACACACACGCTCGTAACATATCTTCGAGCGTCTGAATTGTACGTTTGGCCTGCCCATCTGTTTGAGGATGAAATGCTGTGCTCAGATTAATCTGCGTCCCCAGACCTTTCTGAAATGACTGCCAGAACCTAGCTGTAAACTGTGCTCCCCTGTCTGAAATGATAGATACCGGCACGCCATGCAATCTAACTATTTCTCTGATATACAATTCGGCATAATCCTCAGCTGAGAAGGTAGCCCTTACTGGCAGGAAATGAGCTGATTTTGTCAGCCTGTCAACTATTACCCAAATGGAATCATTTCTGCGTTTAGTACGGGGTAACCCTGTTACAAAATCCATGTTTATTACTTCCCATTTCCACGTAGGTATTATTATCTCCTGAGTCAAACCACCCGGTTTCTGGTGCTCTGCTTTCACCTGCTGACAATTAGCACACCTAGATACAAATTCAGCTATCTCAGTTTTCATACCTGGCCACCAATAGATGTCTCTGATGTCGTGGTACATTTTCGTCGCCCCTGGGTGAAGGGAATAGCGAGCGTAGTGTACCTCATGCATGATCTGCCCACGAAGTCCTGCGACATTCGGGACACAAAGACGGTCCTTACAATGTAGCACACCATCCTCGGTTATCTGAAAATCTGGTTCCTTACCTTTCTGAACTCTATCTCTGAGCTGGACTAAATCGGGATCCTCATACTGCCGTTCTTTTACCTCTGTAACTAACGATGACACTGCAGAATTTTGAATTACTGGTCCATTATTTTCTGTTTCTATTACTCGAACGGCTAGGCCAGCTAACTGATGAATTTCTTGAGCTAATTTCTGTTTCTCGGGTCGCAAATACGCCAAACTCCCCATTGACTTACGACTCAGGGCATCTGCTACCACATTAGCTTTTCCGGGGTGGTACAAAATATTCACATCATAGTCTTTCAACAACTCTAACCAGCGGCGTTGCCGCAGATTCAACTCCCTCTGGGTGAAAATGTACTGTAAGCTCTTATGATCTGTATAAATGTCAACATGGACTCCATACAGATAATGCCTCCACATCTTCAAGGCATGAATTACTGCGGCCAACTCTAAGTCATGGGTGGGGTAATTCCTTTCATGCTTTTTCAGCTGCCTGGAAGCATATGCAATTACTCTACCATGCTGCATCAATACACAGCCCAATCCGACACCTGACGCGTCGCAATAGACTGAATAACCTTCTGTGCCTTCCGGTTGTGCTAATACGGGAGCGGAGGTCAATCTATCTTTCAGCTCCTGGAAACTCTGCTCACATGCCTCCGTCCACTAAAACTTTGCTGCTTTCTGTGTCAATTTTGTTAAAGGTGCTGCAATAGTTGAGAATCCCTCAACGAACCTCCGATAGTATCCTGCTAACCCCAGAAAGCTACGAACTTCAGTCAGGGTGGTAGGCCTAGGCCATGACTTAACTGCTTCTATCTTCTGTTTGTCTACCTGTATACCAGTATCTGAGATAATATGCCTTAAAAAGGCTACTGAGTTAAGCCAGAATTCACACTTAGAAAATTTTGCGTACAACTGGCGGTCCCTGAGAATCTGGAGCACTGTCCGCAAATGAGTCCGGTGATCTGCTTCGGAGCGAGAATATACCAGAATATCATCAATGAATACTATCACGAACAAGTCCAGGAAGGGTCTGAAAATACTGTTCATCAGGTCCATAAAAACTGCTGGGGCATTTGTTAGTCTGAAGGACATAACCAGAAATTCAAAATGTCCATATCGGGTCCTGAATGCTGTCTTAGGGATGTCCCTCTCACGTACTCGGACCTGGTGATATCCGGACCGCAAGTCAATCTTAGAAAAGTATCTGGCTCCCTGTAACTGATCAAATAGGTCATCAATTCTGGGAAGCGGATACTTGTTCTTTACTGTAACTTTGTTCAGCTGCCGATAGTCTATGCACATTCGGAGCGAGCCATCTTTCTTTCTCACAAACAAGACTGGCACACCCCATGGGGAAGTACTCGGCCTGATAAAACCTTTATCTAACAGGTCTTTCAACTGCTCCTTTAATTCTCTGAGTTCTGCAGGAGCCATACGATAAGGAGGTATTGATATTGGCTGAGTGTCTGGTAGCAAATCAATAGCAAAGTCTATTTCCCTTTCTGGGGGAATACCAGGTAACTCATCAGGAAATACATCTGGGAATTCATTTACCACTAGGACAGACTGGAGTGTCGGAGATTCTGCTTGGACATCCTGAACTCTGACAAGATGGTAAATGCATCCCTTAGATATCAACTTTCTCGCCTGAAGGTAGGAAATAAACCTACCTTTTGGCGTAGCGGTGCTACCCTTCCACTCCCGTACTGCCTCCCCCGGGAAGTGGAATCGGACTGTTTTGGTCCAACATTCAACATTAGCAAAGCATGGCACTAACCAGTCCATACCCATTATGGCATCGAAGTCTATCATTTCTAACTCGACCAGATCTACTGTGGTCTGACGGTCAACAATCTCTACTGTACACCCGCGGTAAATTCGGCTAGCTGTGATAGAGTCACCGACGGGCGTAGATACCAGAAAGGGCTGCTGTAATGATTCTGGTACAATACCAAACTTCCGTGCCACAAATGGAGTAATATAGGAAAAAGTAGACCCTGGGTCAATTAGCACATAAGCAGGGTGTGAGCAGATAGTTAGCATACCTGTCACAACATCAGGCGATGCCTCTGAATCTTGCCTCCCTGGTAGGGCATACGTGCGGCTTGGACCCGCACCTGTACTGGAGGCCCCTGATCTGCCTCGACCCCTGCCTGCTGAAACTGGGGGCCTACGCCCAGTCGAGGATGTCGTGGCTCGTGACCCTGCTGATGTCCTATCCTGTCTATCGCGGTCCTCTCGACCTCTGGCTGGGCAATCTTTCATCAAATGGCCTTCTTGGCCACAAATATAACATGCGGTGGAGCCATATCTGCATGCTCCAGAGTGACGTCGATTGCATATAGGGCAAAGTGGTAGGGTATACCTACTCTGCTCTGCCCTCCTCTGTAATGGTGGATCTGCCATCTGCGAGCCTCTACCAGTCCCTGACTGCCCCCTGCGGCTGAATCTACCCCCTGTGACTGTGGCGGAGGCGGAGGCCTGGGCGGCCTGTCTGACATTCGGGGCCTGGGTCCTCCCCGGGCCTCTCCCTGTAATTCAACTGGCCTGTCCCGGCGACGCTGTTCCTGATTAACCCTTCTGACCTCTCGTTGCCGCTGCCTGATGCCCTCAATATTCTGAGCAAATGCCTGAATGCGAGCAATATCCATGTCCTCTCGCAGTGTAGCTGTAGTACAAATCTCAACATATTCTGGATTCAAGCCCGTAATGAAGCGATGCACTCTGGATGCCATGGTATCAACGAAGGCCGGTGCATATCGGGCTAGAGAATCAAACTGCAAGGAATATTCCCGAACACTCATGGCCCCCTGTTCTAGATGTAGGAACTGGTCTACCCGGGCTTGTCGAATCTCCCGCGGCAAATAATGATCCAGAAAGGCTCCTGAAAAGCTGGACCAGGTGGGAGGGGAAGCATCTCTCCCTCGGGACCTTTCCCAGCTTTCGTACCATAACACCGCAATATCCCGTAACCGGAATGCGGCCAACTCAACTGACTCGGTAGACGTGGCATGCATAACCCTGAAGATTCTCTGCATCTGATCCAGAAAATCTTGGGGGTCCTCTGTTCGGTCCGTACCTGTGAACTGTGGGGGATTCAGGGCTAAGAATTCTCGGACCCTCGAACTACCGGGCCCTCCTGATGATTCTGCAGCTGTAGATGGCATTGGCTGACGCTGAGCAGCCATCATCTGTGCTAACAAAACTACAGCACTCCTAACCTCCTCATCAGAAGGAGTCAATATAGGGGCTGCTGAAGGTAATGTCGCCCCAGGTGACTCCTGACGTGGTGGAGACTGCTGAGGAGGCTGAGATGAAGCCTCGGTAGGGCCCTCTGATCGGGCTGTCTCCAAATGAGGGGGAGGCATCCTGCTGGTGCCCTCCCCTGTTGCAATGTCTAAGCTCCGACCTGTGACGGGATGGCGCTGGTCTGACATTATCTGTAGCCAAAGAATATGGTAAGATTTTTGGAATTCAACCCTATACTGTACAGCTCTATAGCACGACTGAGTCAGAATAAAAGACAACCATCCTATCATGCCTTGCAGCCTCCTACCCATAGTATGTGGTGCACAACACATCCATGGACAGGACTCTACTTAGCACGGCTTGCAGACTCCCTGGGATACGACCTGCTCTGATACCAAGTTTGTCACGCCCCACCTTGGGGGGTATGACTGGCACCTGGTGCCCTACTAAGACCTGATCTGCTAAACTGTTAAGCCTGGGCGCGTCTGGCGCCTGGCTGGCTCTAGCTCAAATTTCTGGAAACAAAGGGCTATATAGCGGCTGTAAATACAGTCCCCAGCCCATTGGCCTATAGCCTCCTGTACCTATATTACAGCTGACCAGAAACAAGGTAATTCAGGGAAACCTATGCGGGCCGACAAGGCCACCATGCTGTCTAGTTATCTGCAACTCAAGCATAACATACTGAAAAGCTACGTGACCGGCAAGGTCACCACTACTAATAAACTATGGCCCCACACGACCATCACAAAAGAAGGAAGTAGTAAAGGCAACTATACAACTACACGGCCCCACACGACCGGCTCATCTGACCACATGAAATATAAACAAACTGCAAGCCTCTAAGAAGGATAATAGAAGTGATCGGGACAGGGCCCCGACCTACCCGTACTGTACAACAAAAGGAACTGAACTACACCTCTAGAAATTCAGTCTCCAGATGACAGGAGCTGAATATTCGACCGCTGATGGGGATCACGTGGTATCGCCTGCGCGTCTATGGGTACCTGCAGACAAGTAATGCAGCGCCCCACTGGGCGTCAGTACCGCTGGTACTGAGTATGTAAAGCAAACTGAATACAGCTGAATACAAGTAATATAACTAAAAATTCTGAATAGTATGAGATAACTGAATCTGTAAGAACTGAAGGGATATCTGAAATCAATCACATAACTGTCAAAACTGAAATAAGAAGGAGTAGATAACTGTCTGATAGTGTAGATCGTACCTGTTCTTAATCATACTGAAGGGAGTAGGAATCATACCTGGAGACGTATCATTCTACTACTAATCTGCTCGTATCTACTGTAATATGGTATAACATACATAACATGACATGGCATACACAACCTTACCCGGCCCCCATAAGCTGGGAGGTACAATCAACACAGAATCTATACCCCTACCCCGGTCAACCCATCTCCTACACTGGCTGTAAGCATCCTGTCGGTCCCCTGGGTATGCACTTGGGCTCGCTGAGCCCCTGACTATAACTGCATCTGAGTCCGGAGGACTCCTGAATCTGCACCCGGGCGTATCCGCTCGACTGGGGTGTGTAAGGGCCGATCAAGGCACAAGTATGGGGAAAACTGGCATCCCATCTTCGTCCCCTGGCGGGACGGCATGCCACTCCGTAGAGTGACGTATCCTCGTCCTCTGGCGGACGAGTCGATACAGCTATTAACCCTGGGCGGTCATGGATGCTAGGTAATCCAACCCCAAACAATACAACGGTCTCAACTGGTAATACTGTCTGGTATTTCACATGCTGAGGCTAATAGGGATAAAGTATCATATATATATTACATGCTGGGCTACTGATAGCAATCTGTACGTATTTAATACGTGCTGAGGCAGGTAAAGATGTATAAATATGAACATAGTCTCCTGCCGGGCTGTACTGAGCAAATGCTATAAGGTAATGTTTCTGCTGAAAATTTTGCTGTTTACTGAGTCTCTGTATACACTATATGCTGGACTAATGATAGAAATAAGTACATACTTAATACATGCTGAGGCTGGAAGTGCTATATATGTATGTACGAATATAATCTTTCTGCTAGACTACGCTGTATACTAACTTTCTATAGTAACAAGACTTACTAATCCTGACATGCTTTCTGAACTTCATTTTAGTCTGTTATTCTATTTCTGAAGTGCTTTACAGGTATTGCATTACTTTACAGGGTTTCAACCGAATACAACCATATCTCAACACGGCATATCACAATACATACTGAGTATACTGGGCAATCTCTAACACTTGCGTTAAAATCTATATCAACATTCATAATAGCGCAATACTCGACTTCTGAACATTCTACTGGTCCGTAATTTATTACGCCATACTGATATTACTTAACTTGCCGAAGGAAACTAGCTTTACATACCTTATCTTCGACTATTCGTCCGTCGGACGAGACTCGGCCGGTACTTCAACTATTTTCTCCCAACTGCATTCATGAATACGTCAATCAATATTAAATACAACATTGTTGTAAAGATCGACGTTACTTTCGATTTAATTTATAGCCTAAACTTAGGCTTATCGAAAGACGGTCAAAAACTCGCTATTTTTCAGCGGCCCAGAAGGGAGAAATATTTACTTCTCAGCTAGGAACACATAGACATTAATTTAGAGCAATTCTACTTACTTTAGTTCGGCGGCTCGCCGATTTGTCGGCCGTATTTCGTGAAACTAATTCCGTAGAAATGCTCTCTGCTGCTAAATACCTTGGTATCTAGGATTAATTTGGGTTTGGGCAGCGTTTGGCAGCGTAATCGGACGAAAATATTTAATTCTCCTTCGTCTTCTCTTTGTTTGCTGCGTTCTGGAAATTTTTTGAAGTATAATCTGATTTGGGCTGAAGTGGAGGCTTTTATACTTGGGCCTGGACCTGGGCAACGTGGCACGGAGCCATCGCGGAGGCCTCCCCTCCGTGACACGCTGCCATCGCGGAGGGGCTCTACCTCGGCTCCTCCCACGATGGTTCGACAGGTTTCTCGTCTGATCTTTTCCCGGGCCTTTCCCTAGCACGTATGGCTTTCAAATATGCTTAACCAACGTGCGAGTAGGTCGTCTAAGTGCCGGGAATTCTACGGGGTATAACAGCTATTTTTTTAATTATCTCCTCTCGTCATCATTATTTTTGAAGCTCTACCACTTTATACCGCATATCACTCTACCTTTATTAACTAACCACTTTATTCAGTGGTGCAAATGTTTAAAGGCGACAACAAATCTTTCGTCATATAGAAACAATTTTCACTTTTGCTCCCTCCTTTTAATCCTTTATCCTCCAATTAACTCTCATCCTGATATTAACATAATATGATACCGAGGTAACAATTCATAGGTCTCTTCCATATCTCTATTCTTATACTACTTTAGTTCCTTGTTCAAGCCCATATTATAATTTTCTTTAGGGATCTCGCTGGCCCCTAAATCTAGAACTACACACGGCCTGATTCTCATGAAACACGAGATATGTAGGCGACTTGAAACAATAGGGGAGGCAACAGTTAATCACTTTTCTGAGCAGTTCACAGAGGATGGATTGGTAGACAATTTTGGAGATGACACAAGATGGTCAAAATAAGGAGATGACAAGGTTACCGGTCATAGAGGAAGTGAAAGAGGTTGTTTTTGAGCTAAATGGGGATAGCACCAGTGGGCCAGATGGTTTTCTGAGTTATTTTTCAGGTGTGTTGGGATATTGTAGGTGGGGACATTACTAACATGGTTAAAACTTTCTTCTGTGGGTATGAAATCCCAGGTTCATAACTCACACTAGTTTGATCGTTATTCTTAAGAAAGAGAGGGTAAAAGGTTTCTCAAATCTTAGGCCTATCAGTCTGAGTACTTTTGCAAATAAGATACTCTCCAGAGTGTTGCATGAATGACACAATGCCTACCACTTATCATTTCAAAGAATCAATCTAGTTTTGTTAAAGGGAGAAGTATTACAGAAAATGTTATCCTTGCTCAGGAGATCATTAGAGATATTAACCTGAGAAACAAGTGGCATAATGTTGTGGTGAAACTTGATATGACAAAAGCCTATGACAGAGTGACATGGAATTTTCTCCACAAAGGTATTGAGAAAATTTGGATTCTCAGAGGTTATTATTGATATGGTTTGGAGAATTGTATCCAATAATTGGTACTCTATGTTAGTGAATGGAAATTCATATGGGTTCTTCAGATCATCAAGAGGCTTAAAATAGGGTGATCCTTTATCACCTATATTGTTCATAGTTGCAGTTGAAATATTATCAAAGGGATTAAATAAGTTACATGAGGATCCTGAATTGAAGGGCTATGGTATGCCTAAATGGAGCCCGGACATTAACCACCCGACATATGCTGATGACATAATCCTATTCTGCTCAAGGAAGAGGAAATCAGTGGTGAAAATGGTAAAGTTATTGTCAGAATATGCGCAAGTCTCTAGGCAAAGAATCACCAAAAGCAAAAGCTACTTCTACACACATGAGAAGACTCCAATGGTGATAGGGCATAATTTAAAGAGATGAACAGGAATAAATCAGGGAGCCTTTCCTTTTAGATATTCGGGATGTCCAGTATTATATGTCAGGAAGAAAAAATCCTACTTTGAGGATCTAGTAAGGAAAATATTTAGAAGAATCCTATTGTGGAAGAATAGATTCTTAACTTATGGTGGCAGGTTTATTCTTATAGCTCATGTGCTTCAATCTATACTTGTTTGCTTTCTCTCAGTAATGAACCCTCCAAAAGGGACCATTGAGCAGATACACCAACAATTGGCTAAGTTTTTTTGGAGCAAAGCTGGAGACATTAAAGGAAAGCACTAGGTAACTTGGAATGATATGTGTTTCCCTAGATATGAAGGAGGTCTTGGCTTCAAATCCCTTCATGATGTCTCAAAAGCATTGATGGCAAGGCTATGGTGGACTTTTAAGATTTCAATTGGTTTCTTATGGACTAATTTTATGTAGAACAAATATTATAAGAAGGCTCACCCTACAGTAGCAACAAGTAGAGGGGTTTTTCATATTTGGAAAAAGATGATTGAAATAAGGGAAGAAGTGAAACATGAGATTTGGTAGCAAAATAAAGCAGGATCTGCCAGCTTCTGGTTTGATAACTAGACTCAACAAGGAGCTTTATACTACTCAGAGGACAGCATTATGGATGAGGAAGTGGAAGTTAAAAACTTTATCACTTCTGGTGGATGAGATAGGGAGAAATTAAGGAGTAAATTATCTGTAGAGATAACAAATCACATTCTGGAGTATATACCCCACATATAGATGAGGAGAGGATAAGGCATGGTGGATGGGGAATATAAGGGTTTTTTCTCAATACAGTCTGCACACCAGATATTGAGGAGGAAAAAGGAGAAGGATGTTTGGTTGTCAAAAGCATGGATAAGGGACTTTTAAGATTTGTTTCTTTTTGTGGAGGTTATTGAAGGGGAGAATTGCTACTGATGACAACCTAAGAAGATTGGAGATGCAAATAGTATCCAGATGTCATTGTTGTTACAGGGTTTATCATCTCGAAACTGTGAAGCATTTATTTCTAATAGCTTCTACAGCTAATCAGTTGTGGAAGCATTTTGCCTCTTATGCAGGAATATAGACGGAGGGTTTGAATTTGTATCAAGCCATGATTAAATGGTGGCATGATCTGGTCAACACAAGGTGAAAGAAACTCTTAAAGTCATCCCTACTATTATTGTATGGGAATTTTGGAAGAGGAGGAACGCAATGAGGCATAAAAAAGATGTGAATTTCCATAGGATTGTTAAACTATGTCAGGTAACTATATTTCAGTTCCTAAAGCTTAAATATCCCTGGATGAACATACCTTCCCAGTGGGGTGATATTCTTGCTTATTTACAAGTCTTCAAACCTAAGCTTCATTACAAAATAGTGAAGTAGGTTTATCCTAAGGGTCAATGGGTCAAATGCAATACTGATGGGGCCTGCAGGGGTAATCCTGGCTTAAGTGCTTATGGTTTCTGCATAAGGAACTCAGAGGGTGATTTGGTGTATGTTAAGGCTAAGGACATTGGTGTCAGCTCAAATATGCAAGCTGAAGTTATAGTCGTGTGGAGAGCTTTGAAACACTACATTGGTCTTAACTATAACATAATTTTGGAGACTGATTCATTCGGCCTTAAAAGGATGTTGTTAAGGGAATGGAAGGTTCCCTGGAAGTTGGCTACTCTATTGGATGATATTTTCAACTGGTTGACTCAACTGAACACAGAAGTTCATCATGTGTCCAGAGAGGCAAACCAGTTGGCAGATTCATTAGCTAATTATGCTCTAGACAACAATGACATACAAATATACACATGTTTCAGTCAACTACTAACCGCATGCAAGAAGATCATAAACATAAAAAAGGATCAGATTCCATATCTGAGAATTAAAACAAGAAGCATCAAAGACATCTCGGACTAGTTACATGATCAGTCATAAAGCCATCACAGTTAGGATATTTACATCAGACCTAAGAAGTCATTTGCCTACTGTGGATACTAGCTACCTAGAGAAGCTTACAAAAAGGAGCTTCAAGCAAAAGAGAAGGATAAGGAGTCAGATAAGTAGGTTTCTGCTTGTACCCAGAGACTATCGACCGGAGAAGAAGCTAGGGCAACAGGATCTTCCCTAACTGTGCTTCATGGTACCAGCATCTCTGAGACACGGGACTCTTCCCCAAAGTACCATCATCACCAGATCATCACCTGACCACAGAGATACAGGTGAGTTAAAGGTCGATCGAGGAGAGGGAGAAGGGAGATGGAAGAAGCCTACCTCTTTGAGTTGCACTGTTGTTCGTATAAGTGGAGGTCGATTGATTATCCACAAACAAAAAAGGGTGAACTGAGTGTTGAAGATGGGAGGCATGATTAGACTAGGAAACCCTAGTTCAGTGTTAGGAGGAAGAAGATGTAATGTCGGTGATTGTCCAAACAAATAAATAAGAGGCCAGAGCCGTTTGGAACTGGGTCGGATATTGTAATTGGGTTGATATTTCTGGAATAAAATAGATCTGACCCAATAATTCGCTTTGAAAAAAAAAAAGAAGGTTTTTCACATGTTTGATAAAGTTTTTAAAAGTATTTGATAAAGTTAAAAATTACTCAAAACAAGTTAAAAATTGTTTAAAACAAATAAAATTTTAACTTTTTTACTTTTTATCTTTTAAATATTTTTACTTAAAAGTTATTCTTTTAAACTAATTCAAACGGGCTCTAAATGTGTAAACCTATCAGTAAAATGTATAAGTTAATACCTAATAAAGTATTATTTTTTTTTTGTTCTCTTCCTCTTATTCATCCTGGAACTGATTTTTTGGCTAACTGTAAACGTGAAATTCGAGAATGATGAATATGCTATTTTGTCCTTGTTCGCTTAAATATCAGAGGTAGTTTGCTAAGCTTCTCCCTAGCCAAGTACTTGGTACTCTTTTAGACATGTCTAATTGCATGTTATAATACGCTAATTTTATGAACATTAACTAGATGAAGCGTCATATCTCATCAAGAAAAAATTGCGACAGCAAACAGTCATAGTGTGCTTAATTATCTAGCAGTAATTTATATCCCAAGGAAACCATTTCTCAGTCATAGTCCCATTCTTTTTCTTACTTCACCACAAATTTAGCGATCTCAATGTCATTCAATCGTCGTTGACGAAGATTACTGGTTTTTTTTTTAACTGCTGAAATTCCACCCATGCTGCCCGCAATTTCATCTATTTTGTTACTTTGAAGCTTATTGGCTTTTTTAAGTGCTGAAACTCGCAGTTTCGTCTATTTTGTTACTTTCCACCTCATACTTTTGTCATTGTTTTGGTGGTGACAGAGTGAAATTGAAGAAAAGCATCGGTATCTACTTGATAGTTGGATATTTATACAAAACCAGTTGGTTCGAAAATGCAACTTTAGGCCTGTTATCCCTACCTTGAGGAATTGATGCACACATCAGATCTAATCAAACGATTTTGTTCATCACTTCTAAAGATGGCTACAGTCCCATATTTTTAAGAATCTCGTTACGTATACATTCCCGAAGGCAGAATTCACGACATCTCGAACTATGATTCAAGTTTATCCACTCTTATTGCTGTACAGTATATAACAGATTTATAGCCCGTTTGCTCCAACTTTTGAAAGGTCAAAAGTGTTTATTTTAAATTTAAAAAAATAGTGTTTGACCAAGCTTTTGATAAAAAATAAGTGTTTTTAAGAAGTAGCAGAAGCTGTTGTTCATAAGTTAAAAAAATAATTTTTCCTCAAAAACACTTTCACTTTTTGAAAAAACACTTTTCAAACTAAGCTGATTTTAGAAGTTTCGCCAAACAGGCCACTATTCCATTTCCTTTTAGTTGTCAAGATAAGATTTTACACAACCCTTTAAGAAAAAATTAGTTAAGAGTGTAATTTAACTAAATTCATTAATATTTTCTATTTACGTGCCTCTTAATTCTAGAATAATTAATGCGTAGGACAAAATTGAAAAAATAATAACTCTTTCTTGATTTAATAAATTGACAAATATTTGAGAGCAACTATTTTTAATATACATGACAACTAAAAGGAAACAGAACGGAACGGAGGGAGTAGTACAAGGCGTTTATAGAAAGAAAAAAAAACGAAGTAAAAACAGTAAAAATGCAGTACTCCTCTGAATGCAACTCCAACAGGTCATTGACTTACAATAAGGAGTCAAAGAGACCTATATACTCATTGTACAAACGACCAAAGGTTCACAGCAACCAAAAGTTTAAGACAAGCATTTACACATATAGACACAGCCTTTACATGAAGTAACTCAAGGAGTGCTTCTTTCTAGAGCCCCCTTCTCCATACAGATCATTCCACTGAAGCAGCTCAGTCATATTTATGGATTCAGATGAAACGCTTGCGCAAATCTATTATAAGAACAGTCAATCGCACTCCAATAGTCAGCATGCTTATGCAGTTAAACAATTAGAAAATTTAAAGACAACGCCAAAAAGTTTCAGCTCACCTGCTGATGAGAATATCTAAAGTCATCCATATTCAGTGGCCGTAGGTCTGCACTGCTGCATGGTGCTGGAGGTGGTCCACCATTTGCACTAGCCGCAGCATGTTCCTATAATCAACTCTAACCATTAGATACCAGTTTTAGCAAGTCTATTAAGGAGTTGCACACACGCGCGCATGCGCACACACACTACTTGAAAGTATAACTCAAATCAGATGAACAGAATAGCGAAATTAACCAGTGTGGAATCTATATTGTCCCTTCTAGGTTGTCAGATATTTTTTAGACATTTTTTTAATATGTTAGGGGAGGGGGAAAGGAGAAAGGGATGCTATGCTACTTATGGGATTTGAACGCTCCACCCTCAATTGGGGAAGGCAGAGAGCTCAGTAACTGGGCTGGCCCTCAAACCCTCAACTCATGTTTTTCCCAACGGTGACGCGGAAAGAGTACACCAGACTGCCTTATTTCAAACAAACCCAAGTTGTTAGAGTTTAACTCCATGATTTTGAGAAGAAAGCAGGATTCCACCAAAAGCACCAAACATTTAAACTTCAAAAAGAAAATATTCCACATCACCCCCGGACCCTTGCTGGCAGAACCACATCAGACCTGTGATGGCTGAATTAAGATGCTTCAAAAGGATCCTCTAAAGCCTGTGAAAAATTATCTAAAGAAAGTGGAATAGACATCCATAACAGAACCGGAGAAAATCTAATGCAATAGCCAACATTTTATTGTCAGCCTCAGTTAAGCAATCAATGAACAAACATCAAACAAAAGAAAATGTATACCTTCTTTTCCTTTTCTAGGATCTCTCTAATGGGTCGATATGCAGCTGTTACACAGAGATTCTACATAGCAAAGGAGTTAAATTAGAAAACATTGTCTTCAAACTTAAGAAAGATGAAACAGAACTAGTCATTTATCCTATCAAACATGAATAGCAAAGACACCTTAAGGTCACTTCCGGAATATCCATCTGTCATGCTTGCAACTGAATCCAGATCAACATCCTGAGCCAAGTCTTCTTTTGTCAGTATCACTTTTAGAATTTTTGCTCTGTTTGGAGCATCTGGTAAATTAACCATCAATCTGTACAGAAAAGACATGAAAAGGGCATTAAGAAAGTGTTAAAAAAATTTCAACTTCAGTAATATCTGCAAATTAGTCATTCCTCTATTACCTACGTGGCAGGCGCCTTATAACAGCCTCATCAAGGTCAAATGGCCTGTTGGTAGCTGCAAGTACCAGAACTCGTTCAGTATCCTTTGTGCGCAACCCATCCCAATTCACCATGAATTCATTTTTCATTTTGCGCATTGCCTCATGTTCTCCTGGATTTTCCCTTCGTCCCAGCATACTATCAACCTTGATAAGGCAGCATAAACAAACAGGAGACAAAAGGGATCAGCAAAAGAATAGAATTTTAAAGCAGGAAAGAACAAAGAAATATGCAAATGTTTAAGGAAGCATACTTCATCAACAAAAACAACACTGGGAGCAATTCTACTAGCCAGAGAGAAGACAGCTTTTACATATTTCTCACCCTCACCGAACCACTGCAGCATGGAAAAGGAAGAAGATTAAGGCTATTCTAACGCAAAGAAGCTACAACGAACAACATCATCTATACTCAATGGAACATAAATAAGCTCCAAGAGAAGCAAACCTTTGAAGTGATACTTGACATTGAAATGTTGATAAAATTTGCACCCGCTTCAGTGGCAACAGCTTTTGCCAGCATGGTTTTCCCAGTTCCAGGAGGACCAAACAAAAGTATTCCCTTGCAGGGCTGCAAACAAACATAGTTTTCTTAAGTAACCACAAATCTCTAGATGATGCTTGAAAATTCAAATCCAAAAAGGAGAGACAACAGTTGAAGTAACTTTTCTCATCAAGCACAAACTTTCTTGTCAAACAGCCCAATGACATTAAGAAGAAAATTAAAAGCAAAAAAAGACGCACTAAAAGGAAATTTTGACATCCAGCCACAATGCTTTTTGTAGTTGGAGAATTTCAATCTTCTTTTCTGGGGATTTCAGGAAATCAAAAATAAACATTTAACATGTACCATATATTGATATGACCACACAAAGGGTGACGGGACTGAGTAAACAAGCAATTCCAAAATAAACTTCAAGTACCAAGGAACTCAAGAAGCAAAGCAAAGAGTAAGAAATATAACTGACTGTCTTTATCTTCAAGTTAACTGTGGAAACAATACTATTGGTTAACTGTGGAAATAATACTATTGAATGAACTTAATCCAATCCTAATTTGTGACTTAAAGAACCAACATGAAAGTAATATGATAGTTCCATAATACTCTGTTTATCAACAAAATAGGAATTTCATAACAATACTAATGTATTAGGTAATAATCTTGTTTTATTTTAAACATTTTAGTGGGAAAAACAAATGGATTAAAACAGAGCTGGAGTAACTGATCCAGAATACCTTGCCTAAGAGCTAGATTATTGAACAAAAGGTCAATTACTTCCAGCATTTATACAAGTTGATAAAATTAGACAAGCAAAATATGGATAAAATGTAGATGTAAACCTTGGTTAGTTGACCCTTGCAGAAAAGTTCAGGTCTTTGTAAGGGAAGCATGACCAACTCTTTCAATGTATCCTTGACATTTTCAAGTGCACCGATATCATCAAATGTCACCCCAATATCACTGGGCGGTATAACATCAGCCAGAAGTCTCTTCTCAAATTCATTTTCTGTCACAACATCCTGGGTTGGACACAAATTTGTTCATTAGGTCATAAGTCAATATCTGCCAATTTCAAATTAAGGAGCTTCTTATGACAATCAAATTTAACGAAGCATCAGATAAGGGATATTATAATCACCTTAAGTGACGTTTTCAAGCTCTTGGGGTCATTTTGCATAGCTTGTAAAAGTTCCAACCCATACTGAATGCTGTTAAATCGTAAAAAGATTCCCGCAATTGTTCAAATCAACAATTATTACAGTCAAACAACCATCGATGGGAGAATATCCGCTACTGCTATTTCTATTACCTCACAGGAGATAAAACAAGCCTCATGCCAAGATCTGCTTGAGTGTTCTGCATCAAGTGATGGCTCAATGCCCATCCAACAACCTTCTCTGCACCTTCAAGCACCCAAAAACAGTGGTAACAACTTCAGTTCTTTTGGAAAACAACAACCGGATGACATAATTGTCTTCCGCTTTTTTGGGGATGAAGGATGGACACGATATTTATGTTGCTGTAATGGATATAGAAGTTGGACTCATCAACACCTAAATCTCAGGGTTCGGGGATACAGATAGGAATACGGGCACAAGTATTAAGATACAATCAATAAATATATATTGCGACATATAAATAAGCACTTTTTTCGACAATTAATATAATTTATTAAATTAAAATTAGAATAGTTAAATTCTTTGTTAACACTTAATATTTATTTCACATCTCCTATAATAGCAAAGTATTCTAGTACTTTATGTGAATATATATATATATATAGAGAGAGAGAGAGTCCCAAAATCAAACCAAATATCCGATCAACTGATAGTTCTTAGTCATTGGTATAGTCAAAGCACACAAGTTAGGTTGACCAAATCCTATGTAGATCTTACACCCACACACAAATCGTGTCGGATCAACACAGATATGGTAGGGATTTTGAAGGATCTAAACGACATAGTGACAATATAATAGTGAGAATATATAGTAGCCCATGCACCACTCTACCCCCATCCCCACGACTACAGGAAGAAAAAGGAAAACAAAAGAGAAGGAAAAACAATGAAAGAAGCAGCTTACTTTCAACAGAGAAATTTTGGTCTTTGATGCACAACGTCTCGAGTCCATTACATTCTAATCCAATCCGACTCAGAACCTATATAAGAGCAACCATCATATACAAATAAGAATTTAAAATACAGAAGTCATATGATTAATCTATTGACTTCAGAAATCAAGCATTCAACTTGTTCACACAACTAAAAAATGTTTAGGTGAGCGGAGGAGACCTTACAGTGAGGATTTTTACAGTAAGGTTTATTGTTTATACATGGGACAGTTAGGTAGGGTCCAACTGACCTAGGAAACACATTTGGAAAGTCAAGACTCCAAATGAAGTCTTTGTTTTGCTTGGATGGTGGCAACGCAGTCTTGTTTAACCCAGGCGAATTAAATAAGGGGATTTCAACCGAGTTCTAGGTGCTACTTGCATAATGAAGCAACATAGAGCAATAGTCACTTATTTTTGCATTGCAAAATAACTGTGCATGCTTGGACTTAGGTGGACTATGCCACAGTCAACAACAGATCTTTTGAGGTGTTAGAATAATGTGTGCTGCAGTGTCGGGAAGAAGGAGGGGAATGCTAGGTGTTTCGAGGGTACAGTTCTGTCCAGAAGATAAAGTTGAACTGCATACTACTTTCTCATTTTTGGTGTAAAGAGAGTGATAAATGATGATGATTCCATGCTAGACATGATAGAATCATTGTAAGATAGCAAGGCATGTTTAGTTGTAGGCTTTTTGTATCTTTAGTTTTCGGAATATGTACAGGGGTTCTTCAACATTACCCTTTATGTTGTTGATATATGAAAATGTGACCATTCTCAATAAAAAAATTTACCCTTCAGAGCAGGCTTTTAGGATAAGCAAAAGTAAGACTGAATTGTGCATTGCAATTTAACCTCCATATGCAGAATAACTGTGAAGGTTAGACGAGATTGTGGTGCCTAAAACCAGATAATTCAGATATCTATCCTCCATTCCCAAAACATAAAACAACATAGGAACTGAAATTGAAGAGTGACGTAACACCAGTGTGAAATAGGAAGTACCTAATAAAGTGAAAAGTAAGTTCTGTACAATAGTTGTGAGACAAATAATGTTGTGGGAGAAAAGTTGGGTCTAAAGCCCAACATACCCCCAAGATGAATGCTAATCAATATTCTTTTTTGGAATCAAGGGTAACTAATGCTAATCCATATTCTTATGAAACTTGTTTTAAAAAACCTTTTTTATTTGCCATCTTTTTTCCCTAGCCATTTGTAATTATGATTCATAAAAGGTTCATAACAACTACACCTAAACATCATCAGATGAAGAGGTGAAAGACTGGTCGCTCATAACTTTAAAGCTCAGAAAGTCTTACTGTTCGTAAGCTATTTAAATTTCCTTTCATTTTGAGGGTATCAGCGTCGTGATCCAATTGCTGCTTCCAAGTAGATAGAAGTGCTTCATCCTGCAATACTCAAAGACACTCAGTAATTTTCTGAAGCAAGAATAAGATCATATCAAATTCTATAGAATTTAAACAACAGACCTGCGGTATGTGAATAGCCACTTTATTTGGGAAAAGTTTTGTCAGAAATTTAGCTGTCTTTGGAACCTCCTTCCCCTTGTCATGCGTCTTCCCAAGACTATCCTGAACTCATCAAAATTAAGTACTATAAGCCACCGAAAATTTAAAAAGACAATCAAGTTACCATATGGCAGTGCTTATTTAATACAGTACAAGGGCAAATTCAGCAGGCAGAAAGGGAACTGTGCAGGATCAGGGTTGACAGACCAGGGTTTTCCAATGTAAATGATAACTTTTTTGATAAGATAATTTTTTTTTAATAACAAATGTAAACAATACTAAAGTTGGTGAAGCGGAAAAAAGCACCTAAATGAAGAGGAAAGGAGCTCTTTATCAAAAAAATGAAGAGGAAAGGAACTGAAAGACAACGAAGAATTAGCAAGCTTATTAAAAAAATGAGGACGTGTAAATGTCTAATTCATTGCCATAAGCAAAAGGATAGCATTAGGATAATTTTGTTGTTTGGTTTAATAAAATCATGGTTGCAACAATTATCAAAGAAGTAGCTGTTTTGGGAAAACAAGATCATGTTGATGGTATCTGAAAAGCCTTTCAAATTGGTTTCTAAAAATAAGCCTAGTTTTCAAATCAAACAAGATAGTTATTTGTATCCAAATGCCTCAGTTTAGTATGAAAGACAGTGTGTGCTTCCCAAATTAATCTCCCTCCACCCCAATGCCTAAAAAGACAGCCCCCCCCTCCCCCCCTCTAAAAAAAAAAAAAAAGAAGAAGAAAAAGAACACAGGGTAAAGAAGGGTTCTTTTTCCATTGTTTATAATTCGACATCCTCATTTTTTTTAGAATGACAATTCGACATCCTAATTTACAAGATATTTTCACAACTAATTGAAAATTCTTAAAATAATTGATTAAAAAAATGAATAGTTTATACCGGGAACGCCAGATCAAGCAAAGCAGTTTGATTGCTGCCAAATTTGGTGAAGAGCAATCCTCCAGGATGTGACTGCAAAGAGTAAAATGGAAAAGCATGCTTAGGCCTTATTTGATCAAGCAATTGTAAGGATGACTTTAACATCAGCAAGAGTTAACGCACACTCTTCCTGTTCCCAATATATGATTTGGAACACTTCATAACATCACTTATAATTACAGTTTGGCATTTTTTTACCTTATTCGGAAAAAGAAAATTACAATATGGTATTAGAGGAAAGATTTCTAAAACTAAATTGAGGATGATTCTGCTACATTTTCAAGCAGCATGGGTTTGCACATCAACTTAGCAAACAACAGGAGAAATACTGAGCCTAAGATCACTAATTCAGTGTTTAGGCTACCTCTAATCTACCTAAAGGCTATATCAGAGGTAGAATTTGAAGACATAGCCAAAAAAGAGGAAATTTCATGGAGGCAAAGATCCAGATCACTGTGGCTCAAGGAACAGGATAGAAATACAAAGTACTTTCACAGGTCAGCCAACAACCATAGGAGGTACAACAACATTGACACCCTCCTGGTCAATGGAGAGAGCCTAAATGAACCTGAGGATGTCAAGAGAGAGATCGTTAATTTTTACCAGAATCTCTACACTGAAACTGAGGGATCCAGACCTCAATTCAATTTCAGAAGTGAAACCTTGATTACTGAGGAAGAAAACCTAATGCTACAAGGCCAATTTGAGGAGCAGGAACTGAAAGATAGTCGGATGGCATGTGCAAGGGATAAAGCCCTAAGGCCAGATGGATATACATTGGCGTTCTTCATACAATGCTGGGAGGTAGTGAAGAAAGAGGTGGTGGCTTCTGTACAAAATTTTCATGACCAGTGCTTCTTTGAGAAGAGCTTCAATGCTACATTTATAGCACTGATTCCAAAGAAGGGGGAAGCAAAAGAACTAAAGGACTTCAGACCTATTAGTTTAATAGGATGCTGCTACAAAATCATTTCAAAGTTGCTATCTGAAAGGTTTAAGAAAGTAATCCCTAAACTGATCAACCCTCAACAAATGGATTTCATCAAGGGAAGACAGATTATGGATGCTATTCCTATAGCTAACGAATGTGTGGATTCAAGGATCAAGAGTGGGTCAGCTTGGATACTATGTAACCTAGACATAGAAAAGGCTTATGACCATCTCAACTGGGCATATCGATGGGAGACTCTGGAAAAGAAGGGCTTTGGCAGAAGATGGATAGAGTGGATCAAATTCTCCACCAGCACAGTTAAATTTTCAGTTCTGATCAATGGCTCTCCAGCAGGTCTTTTTCTTCAGGAAGAGGTCTAAGACAAGGAGACCCCTTATCCCCCTTCCTATTCATCATAGCAATGGAAGGTCTGAATGAAATGTTTAGTACAGCCCAACAAAACAACTGGATCAGGGGTTTCTCTCCTAACTTAGATGATAGCCAATCTTCTACAGTAACTCATCTACAATACGCAGATGATACCCTGGTTTTCTGTGATGCTGAGAAGGATCAAGTGAGAACTTTGAGAATTATTTTCATCATCTTTGAAGCTATATCAGGCCTAAACATTAACTGGAATAAGAGCTTCATTTATCTAGTCAATGAAGTGCCAAATATAGGCTAATATTTTTATGATGTTCTTTTAATCTATTTCAGGTTATTGGACCTAAATGTCAAAAAAGGAGCAAAAGTTAAAAAAAGAGAGAAGTAAAACGTCGAGAGGAAGTTGATCAATATTTTGGGGGGCGGAATTGGGGAACTGCCTACAGTATATCTGGGCATGCCTTTAGGGGCAAAAAGTAAGTCTAAAGCTATATGGAATTGTGTCTTGGAAAGGTGTGAGAAGAGACTAGCCAGCTGGAAAGGTCAATACTTATCTCTAGGGGGAAGATTGACACTGATCAATAGTGTTTTAGATGCACTGCCAACATACATGATGTCTCTTTTCCCTTTTCCAGCCAATGTAGCCAAGAGACTTGATATTATAAGGAGAAACTTCCTGTGGCATGGGAGCAGCCCAACAAAGAAGATTCACTTGGTCAACTGGGAGGTGGTTACCAGAAGCAAAGCAGATGGTGGATTGGGGGTCAAAAACTTGAGAATCCAGGATAAAAGCTTAATGATCAAACGGCTGTGGAGACTATCACGCTCAGATCAGTCATTATGGAAGGAAATCATAATATCAAAATATGGTATGTATGATACATGGATGACCAATGAAGTAAACGGCGCATATGGAGTTAGCTTGTGGAGATTCTATCAGGAATCACTGGCCCATACTATATGAGAGGTCCAATATACAAGTAGGAGATGGGGAAAAAACCTCCTTTTGGAATGATGTTTGGTTAGGTCAATCTACTCTGAGACAACAATTTCCAGATTTATATGACTTAACCAACAGAAGGAGGCCACAGTGAAAGAAATTTGGGACATCACAGGTTGGAACATCACTTTCAGAAGGCTCCTAAATGACTGGGAGGTGGACAGGCTGCTAGAACTTCTCAAAGCATTAGAGAGTTTTAAAGGTCCATATGATAACGAGGATTACAGAATCTGGACAGCAGGAACAAAAGGCACATTCACTGTCAACTCGGCATATAAGACATTAAACAGAACCAACATACAGCCTAGATCTTGGCCCTGGAAACACATCTGGAAAACTAAGATCCCATACAAAGTTAATTGCTTTGTCTGGTTGGTGGTCAAACAAGCTTGTCTTACCCAGGACAAGTTACAAAGGAAGGGAATACAACTTTGCTCTATCTGCCCTTTCTGTGGTGAAACTACAGAAACAAATAGCCATCTTCTTTTGCATTGCAGCATGGCAACTCAATTATGGAATATCTTCCTCAACAAGATTGGTATGAATTGGTCAATGCCTCAATCAACTCTACAATTGCTCGCAAGCTGGAACAGAAGGGGAGGCACAAAAGCTCGAAGAAGAAGTTGGAGTATGATTCCAGGCTGCATTTGGTGGACTATCTGGAAGGAAAGAAACTGAAGATGCTTTGAAGGAAAGAGTAATTCAATCCAGAAGATAAAGCTTAATTGTATTCACCTTTTATATTTTTGGTGTAAACAGGAGTATATAGAGGATATAGAGACCATAAGTCAACTGTTAGTGTCTCTATAGATTTCTTAGAATAGTTTTTATTTCCTCCTCTTACTGTAATTATGACTAAATTGCCGTTTTGGATGAATACAACCTGTTACCTTATCAAAAAAAAAAAATCACTAATTAGTACTCTTGGTTATATGATTGGCTCATTCTCCGAAGACTAACCTCGAGTACCCTCTTGAAACAAGTCATAAACCGATCTTGCTGTGGGACCATTTTTTTCTTCTTTTTTGAGACTGGTGAGTATTTCCATTTTGGTATGGGATATGAGTGATAGAAAAGGCATTATTTTCAGCAGGCCAGACAATACTGATACACAATATTTTGAGCAGGATTTTCAGCCACTAATTATCCTTATCAAACTCCCGGGATCAGTACAAACCAGCCAACATTAAGCAAGACTTTCATTGGGTGGTAAAGGAAGACTTTTAAGTATCACAAAGTAAAATAGGAAAAGGTGATAACACAGCCAGCAACGGAGAATTGTTAATAAACAACAAGTATCTTTCTGGAAAATGACTATGAAGGTTCAACTCCGAGGAAGGGAGATTATGAAAAAAAAATATTATTTTTTATTTTTTTAAGATTATGAAAATCCATTACTGCAGCCATGGAGAAAAGGAAGGAGGATGGAACCTCAACTCCACTTATGGACATAGAAAATACACGAACGGTCAGAAAACTCTCAAAGATGGAGAAAAAATTATGGTCTGATATGTGGTCAGTTTGGACAAACTCAGAGTAGTCAAAAGTGAAAGGCACACGAAAAAGCCCTAGTACTGTTGCTTTAAGTGCATGATGCAATTAAAGAATAGGCTTAGTGAAGAATAGCGCTAATGATGAAAATATAAAAAAAAAAATAGAAATGTATGGGTAGACATTAGACATAAACAATAATTATTTGGAAAAGAAATGGAAAAACTATGATTAAGCCTATATATGAAGCAAAAATGACGCCAATCAAATTCAAAGTTCATTTTTTCCAATTTCTGATTTATATGGAAAGATGCAATTTTAAGTTTCCGTGGAAAATTTCTTATACTAAATTTCTAATTTCTTATTTCTTATCACTAAAAGTTCAGTTATAGTGTTTTCTCAACAATTAATGCATGATGAATGGCTTTGCTAACTATATTTATGGTCTAGTATTGTGATCTTAAAGATAGAGCCACTAGGGAAGGGACAGACGCCTTAGCTTCTTGATGCATACGTTAAAGCACCAACTAAGCCATGCGAAGCAGAAAACCTCAACTTCATCGAGCTTCAATGCTTAAGTACACTTTAAGCGAGCCCTTAATAACTCTGAACAAACTACGCCCTCAGAGAGTTTGCATCCTTGACTCGGTTTGCTAGAATTTGAGGCTCCAAAATTACGGCAATGATCGGGAAGTTAAGATGGCCAATGATACTGTGTTCGAAAACTAAAATATAAGCTCATGAGGAGCTTAGCTAGGATCCTGATGCTTCTATTTAACACAAAAAGAACAAAAAGATGAAAGTCGAAGTGATATTTGAATAGTCGTGCTTTTTGTATTATGTGAAGAAAGATATGAAAAAGGTAAATAACAGCAAAAGCTATAAAGAACAGAAGGTAAACATAAGATGTAAAATGGACGAGTACTTGTACGTTAAAGTTTAGATAATGTGTACTCAATAAGTAGATGTAACCTATTAGTCCTTCGATAAGGTTAACATTTTTATATTACTTTCTAATATTTAGAAAAAACTAAAAAAAGGACAAGAGAATATATACATATATACATATATGGAAAAAAACGTCACATCTATAGTGATATTCCCCTAGTGTTAGGGTAAACATGGGGATGTTATATTATCATTTATTACGGTGTATCAAACATTAATTCATTGATTAGTAACCTACATATTTCATCATTGATTTCAATTTAGAATAGTACCACAGATTACAAAGAATGTTTTGCAGGAGGTATGGGTTGTGTCATGTGTGTAATGACAGTTATTAGGAAGACTTGAATCGCCAACAATTAATTTAAAAAATTAGGCAATAAAAAGAATTAAACTGAGAACAGTAAAAAGGAGAACATGAATGCCCTCCCCTCTCATTGGATTCAATGAATTGAGTGTCAAATCATTAAAGTACTCTACTTCATTATTAATTTTCTACCAAAAATTTGTATTCAAAATAAAAAACAGTCATTTGAAATTACATTTTTGAACATTAACATAGATAAGTTAATTTGACTTTTGGAAGGGCGAAATAGACATTCAACTTTTGATGGTTATTTTAGTCTTTCAACTTTTCACTTAAGAGCTTCGTACTTATATAATAAAATACTAGTTTTAGTGTACGTGCTGCTCTGCACGTGTGTATTGCATCATTAAAAAAAATTGTATACAAGAAAAACGGATCATGTAAAATAGAAAATGGCATTATATAGATGTTCAACTTCATTTAAATGAGAAAAAAATGTTAATCATATTCAGATCAATAAAAGAGAAGAAATCCTGCCATGCAGAAATCCTCACACATATAATGCAAGCACTGATAGGATAAAATTATAAAATAGAACATAGATGACAAGCATAAATCCAAGCAACACATACATTTAACCGTAATGCTGATCAACTCATAGCTTCTTCATTCGCGTCTCACAAGAATGTTATAATCAATTTGAATAACAAATTAACATATGTAATCCATCACTGATTTTACCAAAATTTTAAGTGAACACAATTCTAGATGAATTAAAAGTTCACTACAAGCTAAACTTTAGATAGAACAACTAATATAAGATAATATTAATTAGTTACCTCGTATGATTATACCAAGATTTTCAAACACACCCTTTTATTAGTTGTAATTAACGAACTATTATCATCATTCATAAAAGGGCCCTAATTTTGGTTTATACTTGAGTTTGTCATCTTTCTCTCAACCAATCTCTAAAGAATAGATAATATATATATCAAACAACAAAAGACTTAATGCACAAACATAAGGCGAAAACTCATAAATCAATTGAAAAGATGTACATTTTCAAAATAGGAAAAGAAAAGGTCAACAATAGTTCACTCTTAGGTCCAATAAGATTGAAACTTGGGGTCAAGATATTCAATTATAGTTGTAAAGTCAAACATCAATATTTATAATGTCTTTATTGAGCCGAGAGTCTATTTGAAACAATTTCTTTACTACCTAAGGTAAGAATAAGGCCTGTATGCACACTACCCTCCCCAGACTCCACTTGTGGGATTACATTGGGTATGTTGTTGTTGTAATATTTATAATGTTAATTTTATATGAATTTTGTAAAATTAGAAATTACATTAAAATACTATAAAAATAAAACATTAAGCAATGTTTAGTAGTTATACAAAAGGAGAAATAATAAACATTCATTTTAGGAGATAACATGTTTAATGGGGCTTAATATTGTTGAAATTAGTGCACCCAGGCTACTACGATAGAGATGCGCTATTTAGATTTAATGTTACATTTTAATTGGAATCTACAATCTTCGATCTAAATCAAACCTAAATTAATATAAATTGAATCATAAATAACTGTAGACGGAAGAAACCAACCTAAGCAAATTACAAAGCAAATTAATTGTTAAGCAAAAAATAAGGAAAGAATTTATTTAAGTAAAAATCTTGCACAAGGAAGGTTGGGTGCTTGCGGGGCACGACCATCCAGCCTCGAATAGGAGGGGCAACGCTCTGGATCCTCCCTGCTTGCATAAATGAACGGATTAGAAAGGGGTTTGATCCTCTATTTTCAGGCGGGGGTGAATGCCATAAGAGAAGATTACCCTGTCGGTAAGGAAGAGGGGAAAAAGGTGTTGCCATCTATCTCGACCAGTTTCCCGATGCATTGAAAATCCAGACCGATTCAGAGAATCACTCTCGCTATTTAGCCCTTCGTGCCGCCAACAAAGAAGTCATCCTTGACGATTTCCTATTCCTTCCCTGTCGAGCCGCCTCTCTCCTTCCCTTTCTATAACATATCTAGGATTCTAAATTTCTAAATATTAGTTCTTATCTAATTTAAATAAGAAAAAAATTTAACAATCAAAATTTTAGTTGATCTCAAAGTCTTAAACATTAGGGTTATAATTACTATGTTATCTAGTGCGAAATAAATTTTTAAAGGATATAAAAGGCGAGCAATATTTCGGTAAGACGCTCCTTGCCTTTATCAATGAAAAAAGGTAATCAAATTATTATTTTCTTATAAAATATGAGAAACTTGACCTAGCATAGGATTTAGTAATTATAATTAGAGTAGGACCTTTAATGGACATGAGTTAGAATGCCCAACAAATTTTCAATGACTGAATGCAATGATCCAAATAATATGTATAAAATTTGTAAATAAGTCAATATTAAATTGATAATTGTATAGAGATACTGTAAACAAAAATCAACTAACAGCCTTTCGATCTGCAATTATCTATCAAGAATACACGATCATATATTATTACATAACATTAAGAACAAACTAAATATTTAAAAAAATTTACCCCAAATCACAAGCAAGTTTATCTCCCCAAGACACTATCAGGATTTGATATTAAATAATGTAGAATACTGACTTCTTTTATAGAAGTGCTCAGCTCCTTTTTATTCTAATATTGTGATTTTGAAATTATAGAAAATTTATGGAAGTATTATTAATTTGGTAACTAAACCTGAAGTGATATTAGTTGCTAAATCCTAAACATAACTAACCTAAATTTTTTTCCCTTGTCGCCGACAACTGAGTTATAATCCTAAAGAAAACTCTAAACCTAAACAAAGAAAGACACGCCGAAAGTAATATTTACTGATATAAAAATATTCTAAATCTAAATTAAATCCTAAAATGTAAATAAACATACTAATATATTATTGGTGCTTATAATTACAGTTTTATCCAACTTATGATTAACTTACAAAGGATAAAAAGGCAAACAACATTTAGCTAAGGTCTTCATGCTTTTTATATAATATGGATAATTAAGGCAAATGACAAACTTAATCCATCCAACTCTTTCTACATCAGCCAATCTCCAAAATATCACTGGGAACAACTTCTTGAAACACCGAGAAACTAATGAACTAGATAGTGGTCCAACATATTGAGACAAAATCAAGAGAACCACAAGGAAATTATTAGGTAAAATGAAGACATGAGTATCTCTAATCTTCCAAGAAAGATCAGCAAACATGATTGGGTTCCAAGCGCAAAGCAAAGCTTAAGAATGTGTTTTAATGACAAAAGGTATATAATGCAAAAAAGGAATTTAAAGGTATATATATAAACTCAGACACACACATAATATATATGTATCTATATATGAGAGAGAGAGAGAGAGTGTGGGTATGCCGCCACTATGGAGTGTGTGTGTATATGTATATGAAAGAGAGAGAGAGTGTGTGTGTGTGTGGTTGGTGGCAATATTATTGATAATTCAGAGGATATCAAGAGGGCTTGTGTAGATTTTTATCAGTAACTGTATAAAGAAATTGTATAAAGAAACTGAACAATGGAGGCCTGGTTTTGTTCTTCAAGGGGTGGAAAGCATCAGCACGGAAGAAAATGAGTGGCTACAGAAACAATTTTGAGGAATCAGAAGTCCTGGCTTGCATCAAACTATGTGCCAGTGATAAGGCACCAGGACCTAATGGCTTTCCTATAAGCTTCTATCAGAACTTCTGGAAATTGCTAAATGAGGACAGAGTGAACACCATCAGACAGTTCCATACTCATCAGGTGGTTGAAAAGAGCCTTAATGCTACTTATGTGGCACTCATACTAAAGAAAACAGGGGCCTCTGAACTTAGGGACTTCAGACCCATAAGCCTGAGAGTTGGTATTTACAAAGTGATTGGGAAAATGCTGGCAGAAAGGCTAAAGAGTGTTGTGAACGAGCTAGTCAATAAACACCAGATGGCATTCATAAAGGCGAGACAAATTGTTGATGCAGCACTTCTAGCCTGTGAGTGTTTGAATACTAGACTCAGGTGATGAACCAAGTACCATGGGTAAACTTGGCATAGAGAAGGCTTATGATCATGTCAATTGGGATTTCCTTCTTAAATTCTTTCTCAAATGGATTTTGGTGATAAATGGTTGAGGTGGATAGGTATTTGCATCAAAAATATCACGTTCTCTATCCTAGTTAATGGAGCCTGCTAGTTTTTTCCCCTCAAAAAGGGGGTCTTAGACAAGGAGACCCCTTTCTCCTTTCCGCTTCATACTAGCCATGAAGAGCTTCAATAGCATGATAAGGTTGGCTAATCTGAATAACTACTGGGTTAAAGGCTTCAGAATAGGGGGGAGGATTTATAGATATGTCACCTACTATATGCAGATCTTCTGCTGATGCTAAGGCAGATCAGCTCAGCTATATCAAAGTGGTGTTAGTAGTCTTTGAGGTAGTTTCTGATCTAGCTGTAAATTGGAGGAATAGTATTTTCCAGTAAAAGAAGTAACACAAATACAAAGTTTGGCAAAAATTTTGGGGTGTAGAATTGAAGACTTTCCTACAACCTATCTTGGTATGCCTCTTGGCAACAGACAGAAAATCGGGGATGGGATTGTGGAAAAAACATAAAAGAAATTAGTCAATTGGAAAGCTCAGTATCCATCTTTCACTTGGAGGAAGAATTACTTTAATCAATTCAGTCCTGGATTTTCTGCCTACTTATGTAATGTCACTGTTTCCCGTTCATTCTAAGGTGGTAGATAGATTAGATAAGCTGAGGAGGGATTTTCTATGGGTGGGAAACAAGGAGGGTAAAGGTATACATCTAGTGAAATGGCAAACTGCTATTTTAAGCAAACAAGTTGGTGGCCTGGGCATCAGGAATTTAGGGGTCCAAATAAGAGTTTGTTAGCTAAATGGCTATGGAGGCCTGTGAATGAAGATCATGCCTTAGAGAAGGAGGTCATTTCTAACAAATATGGTAAGGTTTCTCCCTGGTATACCAACATAGTGTTTAACCCTTATGGGGAGTTGGTATGGAGGACAATTAGGAACCTGCGGCCCAAGTTGGGAAGAAGTATACACTTTACTGTGGGTGATGGCACCAAGATCCAACTCTGGAAGGTACATTGGATTGGACAGGAGCCTCGTATGGCCTCATTCCCAGATTTATTCTCCCTGTGCGCTGAACCAAAAGCAACAGTTGCAGACATTTGGTCTCCACAAGGATGGAACCTTATGTTCAGAAAGAACTTGAATGATTGAGAAGTTGACAGAGTAGCTGAGCTCCTTCAGGTGCGCACTGGATTCAGAGGTACATCTACAGCTCCAGATATTATGATCTGGAAACATGATAGGGATGAGCAGTTCACAGTTAATAGGCTTTACCGGAAGGAAATTTTGGAGCAGACAAGCAGCACACCAAGGCCATGGAAACAGATCTGGAAGTACAACATCCCAACTAAGATAAAATGCTTTACATGGTTGGTCACTAGACGAGCATGCCTCACACATGAAAAGCTTAAAAGAAGAGGTTTTCAAATTGCCTCTAGATGTTTTCTGTGTGAGGAGACAGGGGAAACCAACAACCACTTGTTTCTCCATTGCAAGTTCACAGCACAGATCGAGGCCTTATTTCTTAACATCACAAAAACCAGGTAGATAGTGCCAGAGCACACTTTACATTTACTCAGTTGTTGGATAAGAAGAGAAGGGAGCAAAAGCCAAAAAATATGGTGGAAGATAATACCACCATGTATATGGTGGACTATATTGAAGGAGAGAAACAACAAATGTTTTGAAGATGTTGCCAAGTCATTCAGACAGTTAAAGAGAATTGTATTAATACCTTATACTTTTGGTATAAAGAAGAAGGTTTAGAAGTAGCTGAACAGTTGATAGATTTTATAGGTTCTCTGTAATTGCTTAGTTATCTTTACTGTTTTTCTCCTTCTTGTCTTACTGGTCTCAGTTTTTTGGAGGTTGCCAGCATAGCCTTAATGCTAAAGAATACAACATTACCTAATTCAAAAAAAAGAGTACATGTGTGTCTGTATATGCTGCATGTGCGCGCATGCATAGATATATATAGCTAGACTAATGTCTCTTTTGTGCTTCGCACATGGTCTTTTAAACTTTTTGCTGTAACAAGAGTCACTTCTCATTCTCCTGATCAAGCCTCAGTCTCACAAATTTATTTTTGGCACTGATAACTACTATAGCCAAGAAATTTCCATAAAGGCCTCTTAATACACTGTATACACAATATAACCGGAAAAGATATATGATCTCAAATGCAAAAGTACCTTCTCCTTATGATTATCTGTATGAGCGTGAGAACCAATAATAACTACATTATCAGGAAGCTTCTCAAGCCGACTTTTAAATGTTGAATATGATTCTGAACTTCCTGCCATAGATTTCTCAGCATCTTTCATGAACAAAATGAATGGGGAATTTCTGCTTTCATTTAATACAACCTGAAAAGGTAGAATGAAATGTAAAGAGTAAATTTTACACCAAAATAGAAAAAGAAAAGAGCAGAAATTCCACATAGCACTATTAGTTTCAAACAAACTTATTCATATTTATAGAAAGAAATCACACCTCAAACAATGTCATAGTGAGGAACTTTTCCAGATTATCCACACCAGTGGATTCTAGGTGCAGTTCACTGACTGTGAAGAAGAGATGATAAAAAGCATTAAAAGTAAACTAAGATTGCATACTTAAGAATGTTGTTAACTTGATAAACTAAATGAAAATAGTTAAATGGCATTCCAAAAGTACCTTTGCAGAAGAATCCACGAGCATCATCACAAAGACCACCTAAGTTGACGCCATATGGAACGGGTTTATCAAATTTTACACCAACTTTTGCCGATGGATTATCTATGAAAGTAAATACAACCATTCCTCTAGTCCCAAATGTTGGGCCCCTGGAACAAGACGGATAAGATAAAACTGACAACCTCAGATTGTACTAAAAGTTATGAATAGGCAGTTGCAGAACAGCACGTGGTACAGGAAATAAAGAAAATTCATTGTCTAGAAAATGCAGAAAAGTAAAGATTATGTCCTAACTTTACAAATTAAACAAATAAAAAAGGAAGTAACAAATACTCTCTCTGTCCCAATTTATGTGAAGGTGTTTGCCTGGGCATGGAGTTTAAGAAAGAAATGAAGTCTTTTGAAACTTGTGGTCTAAAACAAATCATAGATATTTGTGTAGCTATAAATCATCTCATTAAGGGTAAAATGAGAAGTTTAAAGCTAAATTATTACTTCCTTCGTTTCGATTTGTTAGTCTTAGTTTGACTCGACACGGAGTTTAAGAAAATAAAAAAGACTTGAATTTTGTGGTCTTAAACTAAAGGTATGTAAAATGTGTCAAAATGTCCTTAAATCTTGTGGTCTTAAACATGCCATATGGAATGTTGAAATTAAAGAATTGCTAAATCAGGAAAGAGACATTCTTTTTGAAACAGACTAAAAAGGAAAGTAAGAAAAACAAATTGAAACAAAAGGAGTACTAAATATAGAAAGGTCTCGTTCTTTTTGGGACTAACTAAAAAGGAAAGAATGCTATATACATTGTGACGGGGGAGTAATATCTACTCCTAAGTCAGAACTCAGGAGAAAAACAGCAAACACTACACAACAGAAGTCTAGGAGGTAAATATGAAGTAAAAATAAGATTCAAACAAACATGAAAAACAAAGACAGTAAAATGAGAGAAGACTACTAGGTCTGTTAAGAGCCTAAGACAATATTCCAATGAGTGACTTCACCATCCATGTTCACTTGGATCTGAGTAGTCATATTTGACTCTCTTGTTCTCACAGATCTCCAAGGATAGACCAAGATAATTCTTCTTCCAACTCCTCTCGTCCCCCAACTTTTGGCATGCCACGTTATCTCGAATTAGGAAATATGATCGCTCACCTGGCGCCACAGAATTCTTATTTCAAGTAACATTTAAGACCCTCATTCACCGTAGTAGCTTTAAGGTAGCATAAGCTAATCTCTTTCTAATATTAGCAATGATAGAAAGAACCATAAATAACTGCATGACAAAAATGAATTCTCAACTGGCTTACTAACAACTTTTTTTTTTAATGGAGAAAAAACCAACGACGATAAAACTCATCATTAAAGTTCTTTGTTATCCAGCCAAGAAATCCAGTTGCAGGTGTTCATTGGAGATTCAAAAGAATTCAGGACAAAAGGTTTTCCCTATGTCACGTAGCGAAATGAAACTAACTATTGGAACTAAAAAGGACCATCTCAAGAGCTAACACCTACAGGACCAAGAGCAGGCCACAACAAAGAGCCCCCAACCTCTGACCAAATCCAGGCACCACATATGAATTTGCACACGGACTTGCCAGAAAAGTTTAATTTCTTCGCAAGACAACATTGAGAGCCCAAAAAGGCTGCGTTCTTAGGCTTTCTTCATCCAGTTGTTCTGATCCTACAGTTATCAAGTATCCACCAAGTTCCTTGCCGGTCTCCAAACAAACTACACTAGAAGCAAGCTTTGATACATACGACATGTATAAACCAATTTGAGGAGTGTTAGATAGTTGAGTGAATAGCATTACTTGATGTAGAATAGTGTCCCACATCAAGCACATATAGCCTATATACATTATACAGCATGACAGTCTTCGCATATTCCCTTAATCTTTTCCTCATCTCTCTCATTTCTCACACTAATCATGTAATACACGTCGTCTTTTACATCCGAACATATTCAATTTCCATAAGACCATATACCCCTCTATCACTCTAATGATAGTAAAACCATATAGTTACTTGCATATGCATCAAGAATGATTTTTTTTTTTTGGATAAAGTAGTTTCATTGATGAAATTAAGAGATATGGATCAAGAATGATTATTTTCATTTATGAGAAACAGGAAAGATCAAATCTGCAAGGGCAAAGATAACAAACAGACCATCACAAGATAACATCAGAAATTTGTTCATATATAAGAAGATACAGATCATTTTGAGTACAAAAAAATTGGTTTGACGTTTCTAGGAATATTAGAATTTTACCTGATGGGAGTAGAGTATGGTGCACCAGAACCAGAACCAATAAACCTGACTCTATCGCCTAAACAACTTCAACATCAGTTATCAGTAAAAAGAAATAGCTGAAAGAAAAAAAAAAGTTAATTCCTTAATATTGAAAAACACTGGACTAACACCAAAGGACAGCCAATACCTGTCCTTAAGATGGTGTTTTTTGATGCCCCAGCTAAAGAGGATATATTGTCATTCCTTATCTTCGGTTGTGCCTCCAAACACGAAGGATCAGTCAAAGAGTTAGTATTAGCGGTTCGGCCAGATGATGGCTCAGAGCCTTTGTTCCAGTCAGGTTCTCCAGGAATTTGCTTCAACCTGCTTGAGGATTTATCTGCACTATATCCCTCTTTCGTTGGCCCAGCTTCCTTCACAGGTAGCCCCTGAATGATATTCAAATATATCCATGATTTGCATCTGACCACATCAATAAAAATACAAGAGCAGTACATGACCAAGAGAATGACCAAGTCCAGAAACTGACATGAAGGATTTTAGTAGTCCAGCGATTCTAGATTTAATTGAAAAGAACTACAACTCTTAGAAATAAGATGACATGAAAAATCATCCCCCCACCCCACCCCGACACACATAACAAGACCCAGCAAATCACCCCCTTTAATAACTACCAAAGAGAACTTTTACAGAAGTGCACAGCAAGGTCTTAAATGCTAGGTGGTTACTAGTAGTGTTTTAAGGAATGTCAAGAAGAACAAGAAAAGAAAAAACAATTAAGGTGTAACTTTGCAATGTTCCTCAAAAACATAATAAGTAATTTGATCTTACACCCGAAAAAGCATGGACATCAAAGATGAGCAATTTAGCTCCATAATAATGAGCAAGTGCCTTCACCAGCATCTCCTGATATATTTCAGATCCTGGAAAACAAAAGCAGAACTGGTCAGTACCCGTAGATTAATATCTACCAAGCACTCCAGTGAGAGAAATGAAACAATAACAAGAAAAAATAAGTTAAATAATTACCGAGAGAAGCAACAAACCTGCAGGACCAGAAAGCAAAATTCTTGAGTTGACAGCTGGAAGCTCAGAGGTATATTTAACTTGCTCTCTATGCTTTAGGTGTATATATGTAGCAGCAATCAGCACATTTTTTGTGTTCTCACTGCAAATTCACAGATATAGTCATCTTAAACCAAGGTTTATTTACAGCACATAGCTACATACTATGAGATAGCTACAACCATCAAGAACAAGACAATGCATAGCTAACCCTGGGTAAACAGCAACTGCTAATAAATGAAAAACTAAGTGATGACCAGAAGAATAAATGGATCCATTTTCACTTCTTAAGATACTTCTTCAACATTTTACATTTCTTCGCATGATTGTAGTTTAACTGCCCTAAATGTCATAGGAATTCCTCTATTCTTTTATTAAGTCCAAAAAATCATTCACTACTAACCCCATGGTTTCACATTAAAGTAGAAGTTAGCCTTCCTCCATTTATCACAGTCCAGTGATGATGAATGCTAACGAATATGCATACTCCTTTGTTCCAGAACCATAATACCACAACTACTGCTAATGGCTCCTAATTGTACCCAGTCAACCCATCTAACTGCTCCATATTTGTTTGATCAATGCTAATGACTATACCCTTCTGTTTAGTTTTTGCAAAGAGAAGACATCAACTCTCCATTTTTGGAAGAGCAATTTCATCATTATGCATCTGTTCTTATTGTTAATTCTCCTCGTATTCTTCTTATTACTGTAATTATCTTAACTTAGTTCAACATCATAACTAATCTCAAACTTTCTTGAGTTCCATTGACCCTTCTTCTTGTTACTTGAACTCCTTAGAACAATAGCCTTCTTATTTGACCATTTGCCTTCAATCTTTTCCCCTTGTAGCTTTTGGGTTTCCACCAAGATTGCTTCTACACGTCTGTAGGACGTTCTTCTTTTTGCCACCTTGATATGACCTGCTCCACGTCTGTTTACCTGGATATTTCTTGTTCCACTAACTCCTCTCCAATTTGCTCTTTTGGGGTCATATATAGAGCAACATACATCAGCCTTTTGTCTTTCTTAGCGTTTCATCCTCGAATTGATAATTTATTTTGTGAATATTATTTGACCTCTCTTGTGACCACTATAGAATTAGGTTTTACAGTGACATGCACAGCTACAGTTTCAACTTTAATTTGGTCATGGATGCACCTACCTCTAGGTAATTGTATATCTTCATTTGGCAAGCGGATGAACATCAAAAGCACAGTAAGCTTCTGTTATTTTGGGTGCTTTGTCTCAAATGTCTTTCTTCAGCTTTCTTTTTGGCCCAAACTATCATTGAACAGTCACTTTCAGTAGGAAAACCCATATATACTCATCCTTGTATCATTTATTCATAGCACCCTTTTAAAATTGAATGATATTGGTTATCTCCTTTTTCTCATCACTCTTCCTCTCCATGCTTCTTTCATTGAGAGTGCATTATCTCACGGTTAGCATATGGGACTCATCGTTCCCGATTCTCCTAATCGCAACACGTATCTAGCTTTCCAGAGATATTATAAAAGTCGCCACCTTTGACTCACCTTGTCAATTCAACCCACATCAGAAGCTTCTCCCTCCACCTTACACATAAACGAGTCACGGGGAAATCTTTTGTTTCAGTTGTCATTTCTAATTCCATGAAAAAGCCACCATACCTTTTGCCAACCATTTGAAAGGAGCTCTCGGACTATAGACCATTGACGAATTGGAAGGCCTGGAAGTCTAATTTACACATGGTTAGGTTTTAAATTCTGACTATGGAAATCTGGCATTACTGTCCACTGTCAAGGTAGAGCTACAAGCTTGATGAGATTTTTCAGCATTCAAGCTAGATGGGAATTCAAACAAACTTAACACCCTTTAGTTGTTTAATCTTGGCCCCTGCCCACATTGTTCAGGTTATGTCGATCAACTATTTTATTCTATTTAGAATCTGAATTTTCCAAACATACCAAAACATTTGTTAGGAAAGTTGTTTTTTTAATCTAAAATATTCCTCAACTACTATTTGATTTTCATGACCTGTTGCTCCATCCTCTATTGTAATGCCATCCATCAACTAGTCTTCGTGTATAGCTTACACTCCCTATTTTGAGTATTGTATGATTTTCCTCCATGGATTGGTCAATTCCTTCCTCAACAAATTCATTATCTTATTTGTTAGCAATCCAGCCACCATCTTGTGTAATTTTGGGATAACAAGTGAAGAATGTGTTCCCTGAATTGCTTTGTTGCGCATGAATATTCTGTAACTGAAGTTTTGGAAGATTTAGCACCCAACTCTGTATGGGCTCCTTTTTTATTTCATTAATTGTTGACCGTGCGAATATATAATCAGAGATACACAGATATACTTCTACAGGAGCATCACCTGGCTCATTCTTCGACATGCACCCGTTCAGAGCTGGCTCCTCCCACAGGTTTTGTGAAAAGCGCCGAAGTGCGCGCTTAAAGTGCAAAGCGAGGCAAGGCGCAGCCTGTGCGCTTTTTAAATTTGAAGCGAAGCGATCTGAAATAAGCGCACGCTTCGATCAATGAAGCGAGAAGCGTAGCGAGGGAAAAAAGCGACAAAAGCACGCTTAAGCAAGGTAGTTTAATTTTAAATTTTTTTTATAAAAAGTAAGGTCAGCGGCTAGGGTTTTCTCATTAAAATATACACGCGACCTCTTCTGGTTGCTGCTTCTCTCTTTTCTTGCGATACTACTGCGTACTGCTGCTGCGAGCCTCTTGACATACTGGTAAGTTCTATTCTTTCTCTTCCCCTTTCCTTCTCTCTTCTTCTTCTCCTGTTCTTCTTTCTCTTTTTTCTATTTTTTCCTCTTCTTCTTCTCCAGTTCCTCTCTACTCTTTCTCTGTTTTTCTCCGTCGTTGCTGGACGCTGGTTGCTTCTTTCTTCTTTCTCTTTTTTTTTCTCCTCTGTCTCTATTTTTTTTTCTCTTCTTTCTCTATTTTTTTACTCTTCTTTCTCTGTTTTTCTGTTTTCTCTGCTGCTGAGGGAGTGTAGCAGCCAGTGGCACACCTTTATTTTTAATGAGATCAAGTCAAAAAAGAGATCCCGCTTGGGCGTATGGAACTGCAATGGGCAATAACTTTTACTTTTTAATTTAAGAATTGAAAGATTTGCTTAACATGTTGTTTCTATTTGAGTTCTTTGTTATTTATCTATGCATATTTAATAATTTTATTTTTATATTAAATTGCACTTTAGTTGAAAAAAGCGCGCGCTTCGCTTCGCACTTCTCGCTTCGGTGAAGGGAGCCCTCGTCGCTTTTTTCCTCTTTGCGCTCTCCAAAACACTGAGTCCCACTGGGAGCTTACAATCTCATGTTTTGCTGAACTCCTTAATGGAGTTCTTTTTCACTCTTCTCTGATGGTTCTACTTCACTATCGGTCAACCAAGGGCATTTAGATATGCATAATTCTTCTTCCCTTCTCCGTCTACTAAACATCTAATCCTTCCCTCTGAAGCAACAATAAACATGTTGCTTATCCATCTCATGATCTTCAGCACCAGCACCACCCACCCTGACCAAGCTCGCAATCTACTTTCCTTTCCATTTAATCCATACCATGCGTTTGATTTCTAGGCTAGTACTGACTATCTCATTTAAAAGCATAAGTTGCTAGAAAGAACATACTTTTGATTGCTTAACAATATTAATATTATGTCCCAACACTCCTCACGTGTGGGCCTAGCTCTTTTTCCCTGGGCCAAACAGGTGGAGATATTTTTTTGCTTTTGGATGGCAGTAAAATTTGAACTCATTACCTCTTTCCTACTTTGATACCAGGTAAAGGAAATGAACCTTGGACCTAGCTCAATCCCAAAGGTAAGGATTGCCCAAGAATAATAATACATTGTCCTTTGTATGAACCAATGTGGTTCACTCAATACCCTATTGCGCATCCAGAATTGGATATCTGGTGCATGGACAATATAACATGGAGGCCTAACATAGGTTAAATCAAGAAGGAATGAATCTGGCTCTTATACCAAGTTGAAATTGTGTAATCATCTCATCTAAAAGCTTAAATCATTAAAGAGAACACACTTTTACTTAATTGACTAATTAAATTTTTTATGATGAGAAATTCGTCTAGAGCCAACCCTTAGAACTAACCGAAACCTTCGAAATGTGAGAATAATGGGTCTGCCTCCCTACCCTTCTCCATTTAAATAACATGCTTAGTTCGCATGGTGCAAGGCTCAAACCTATAACCTAAGTCACAAGTCCCCCAACCTTTGCCACTTGAACTAAGCTCTGGGGGCTTAATTGATTAATTAGTTATATTATGCCTCAACAACTTCTTTAATCTCAAAGGATTTTTCTCTAGCTACGAAGAAAGAATTCCTCTCCATTTCTGAAATGTGAATAATAGACTTTGATTAGTTTTCTCTGCACCATAAAGTAGGTTACATTACTATTTAATTCATATTTGGGACGAAGTAACCACTGGAAGCAACCTACTGTCACAATTATACAAGAGATGCTCTGACAGTCCCAAGTTCCTTTCATAATCCAACCCTACCGTCACACTTATACAAGAGATGGCCTGGCACTCTCAAGTTCCTTTCATAATCCAAAGTAGCACCTTAGTAAAACAAATGGCTCCTACACAACTCAATTATTACAGCACTACCTTCTAACTTTTCCAAATATAGAAAAAAATAAGACCCTAAAACCAATCTCTTTGCTTCTTTGAGAATTAGTAAATATCATAAAGAAAGAAAAACCAAGATTGACTTAGATACAAACATAGAAGTGCTCATTTGCTAGGATTAGAGGCCTTTTCACATTCTCAAGTGATTATATATAAGAAATATCAAGTAACAAGCAGGAAATGCCCAAAAGATTAGAAAAACAGTCACGAGCAAAAAATGACTAAGAAAATAGAGGAAACTAAGTAGAACTCCAGATATACAATGGTAATTGGGTTATGCTATGTGGTCTTGGGGCCTACCTTAAGTAATAAGGGAAGTCATCAAATGAAACTTCTATATCTTGTCCATCAATGATTGCAGCATGAATTTCTTCCTTAAATACAGCAGATCTAAGAGATATCCCTGATGTTGAAGCAGGCATTGATTCCCTAGTCCACCGTATTTCCTCCAACATCTGTTAATAAATACTTTCTTTAGTTATGTCATGGATCAGTCTGTGAGCTCATAGAAAGAAGGCCAAAAGAAATAATTCAGCCAATGACTTACGTTGCCTGCCTCTATGCCAAAGTCCAGGTTTCCATCAAGACAGAGGATCTCGCTAGTCAATCCAACATCAGCAGCATTGCTACTACCAATATTTGTAGCTGAATCTACTTTGAGGCCGTCAAGTTCGTCTTCATGAATAACAGGGGAAGGAGGCAGCTCATTTCCTTGGTAGTTTTTACCACTAACCTCAGATGTCGGTTTCAAACAAGATAGATCTTGCCATGGGCTCGAAAGTGATGCCAAAATAGAAGCACCAGCTACAGCTGAAGCATCTCTGCCCCTTGTCCTAACATCTGAAGGTGACTTAAATGTAGAGTCATCCCACAGTTGCTGAAATATCTATGCAGAACAATGTCAAGGATATTCAATCATAAAGATGAGAAATAGTAAAAGAATCACAGAAACCATAAGGGTTGAGCAGATACAAAGGGAATCACAATATTTCTATAACGACATGTAGAGGATACATAAGCATGATATCCCACTTGATCAAAGACAACCTCATCGCCTGAATTGAGAAAGCAACTAGAATTCTTCTTAATGGTCTTTTCATTAACTTGCACAGGCCCTTTGCTTCCAGTGCTCTCGAGTACAGCCACCCAATTGCCTTCGTGCTGACCATTTCCACAAAAAATGAGTAATCATACTGTATATACAATATGAAGTTCATCTCAGAAAATAATCAAACAAATGCCAACTAATGCAGTCCTTCCATGTGCTACATGTTCATATTCAAAGCTTCCTAAGGTAACCTCTCAGGAAGAGAGGTTAAAGATAGTTTACTCCTAATGCCTGGAGAGGTTCCAGGAATATTGCAGTGCCCAAAGAAAATTTTTGAAGATCCTACAGATATTTCTGACCATAAAAAGATCTGTACATCAGCATTGGAAACAATGCAGTGGCCAAAAGAATCTTCTTTATTTTTTTTTTCAAAAGCATCTTCCTACTAAAATTTTCACTCATAGACGGCGAAGTCTTTGAATTATGGCAGACCACAGACAAACTTTAACTGTCGAACAGAGAAACATTAATTAGTGAGGAAAGTCAAGGTAGTTCAAATTAGAGAAATACCTGTGTGAGCCTTATAGAACAAACCGTCGCACTAATTCCTTGACTCTTTATATGAAGAGCAGCGTCTTTGCCCGAAACAACCAAGAGAATTGGCGCAGAAACCTGTATTGTTGGGTGCTGCAGTGTATTCACATTCTATTAGATATCAAACCGATAAAACAGAATTCAACAGCAAATAGTAAAGAAAAAGAAATACTACTAGAGAACCTGCGGATTCTCTGATAAAAGCCTGCACCAGGGCTTCTTCCTTTCAGAACCTTGATTATGTTTCCTTAAAGAGAACAAACTCCTAGGGTTATCTACTATAACAGGCGCCGCTCCTAAAATTCAGACAACGAAAACAATACTGAATGGCACGCGCATTTGCATATGATCAAAGTACACTAGTAGTAGAAGAAAAACAGTGAACTTCTCGACAAAATGAAAAAAAGATGAAGTAGTAATAAAAATCACTTGCCTTCTGCGACAGGTGTGACAACAGATACTCCAGGCGCGTCGTTAACTTTTCCGTCAGTCGCGCCGTCGGCGCCGAATTCCGGCTGGTCAGTGGAGCACAACTCCTTCTGATTCTCCGCTGGCGGCACCGATTTTTCCGATGAATCCACATTATCATTATCTACCTAGAAAAATCAATTCATACCAATCAAAAAGGAAAAAAAATCATATTACTCACCGAACGCTTAATAAAAAACAAAAAAAAAATGAATGAAGTAGAAATTCGTTGTGAACCTTTTGACGCTTTGGAGAAGAAGGTTTATCATCGGAAGATGATGATGATGACGACTTCTTGTTTCCCGTAGACGGTAGCGGAAGAGATCCACTTCGTCTTGTTGCTACCATTTTCTTGAGAGCACCAGCAGAGAGAAAGAGTGAGAAAGAATGAGAGAGGAATAGTTTGGGTTTTTCGGTTCTTGTTTTGTTTAGTTTTGGTAGTAATGATATTTTATTGTTTTTTGAAAAGGGTCGACACGTAGGCGCCGTTGGTTGTGCGAAAATAAAGTAAAGTCAAAAAAAATTAATACGAAGATTTATCATTTCAAATCCAATTACAGTAATAAGGCACAAGTCGCTTATTTTAAGGGGGAAAAATTGTAATATATCATTTTAATTTGGTGTTATTATATTAATATAATTTATAAATATAATTAAAATTATTATCATCGGTTATGGATATAGACATACACTAAATTCATGAATATTGCATAAAAGACAAACAGCTCGATGAGCTGTTTATACAGCTGGTGTTTTGGACGATTCAGAAAGTGTTGAAAGCTAAAAAGTACATTAAGAAGGCATGAGGTCCTTGTCCTGAAGTATATCGTGAAACTTGTTTTTAATTATATGTATATTCTGATATTGTTAGACACATTTTTTGAGATTATATGAAGAAAATTTGTGTGAAGCAATTTAGTTCTTTATTCATTAAAAAATTTTATACTAAGGATAAATTATGTTGGTTAAAAAATATCATTCAAGATACTAATAAATAGTGCGAGTAGACAAGTGATGAAGTTGGCTTGAAGAAATACAATGGGCAATTAAACTGGCTAAGAAATTGCAGGATCTTAAATTTTTAATCATTTTAGCATTGTATCTTCTTTGAACGCTAAAGATAAAATGAGATTTTTTTGTCCGCTTACAAATTGAACGAAAGAAATTAATTTTTTTATATTTTTTATGTGTAAAAAATAAATAGATCTTATAAAAATGTTATAAATTTTTTTAAAAAGAAATAAATTATAAATGACCTACAAACTTATTTCTTCCGATTAAAGATGTAGATACGAAGTTATAATAAAAAGAAGTTTCCAGTTTTGAAATTTATTTCTTTGAGTTGTAATTGTTTTTCTTTTTGGTAAAAAAAAAAAATTGCTAGTCAAAAAAAATCAGTTTCAAATATTTCAGTTCTCTTCGATTTTGAAACAATTCAATTAATTTTTTTGTATTTTATTTTTAGGTAAAATGCTTCTTCACACTCAAAGGAGTTGCAAATTTGTAACACATTTATCAGATTAATTTAGGAAATGGTTAAATCATAATTTAATGATAATTGAATATTTAACAATTTATGAAAAAAGTAAACAAATACTTGTTATTTTAATGATAATTGAACATATATCAAATAATTTTATAGAAAAAGTAAACATTAACTTATTGTTATAATAATAATTAAAAATGTATTGTGGTGATTATATGAATAGTTAAATAATAATTTATAGATTCAATATAATTGAACGATCTATTGAGTAGTGATTTTATGAATAGTTGAAAATTTAGATATTAATTTAAAGATAATTGGATATATATTGGATGATATTATTAAATATTGACTTATTAATTTAGTGATAATTGAAGATCTAATGAATGATTCTATCATGAGTAATTATCAATTATTGATTTAATAATAATTGAACATGTATCGATTTAATTATATGTGTAGTGAAATAATAACTTATTGATTTATTATAATTGAAAATATATTGAATGATTATATGAACAATTAAACATTCAATTGTTGATTTAATGGTAATTGAATATTTATCGATTGATTCTACAATGCTGAAATATTAATTTATTGATTTAATGATAATTAAATATATATTGGTGTAATTATTTTAGAAATGATTAAATATTAACTTATTAATCCAATTAATGGAATATTTATATTTATAGAGTAATATACAAATAGTTAACTATTAACTTATTTAATCTAGTGATAATTGGACATCTGTAGAGTATGTCTATGTAGTTAAACATTCGATTATTAATTTTAATGATAATTGAACGTCCATATAATGATTCTGCATTTGTTAATATTAACTTATTAATTTGATGATAAACGAACGTTTATCGAGTAATTCTACGAAAAATTAAATACTAAATTATTAATTTAATAATAATGAAATATTTATAAAGTGATTCTAGGAATAGTCAACCATTAACTTATTTGATTTAATGTGTGTTTGATAGAGTCAAATTTATGAATATGAAAGGTATATTTATAATTTAGAAGCTACATATATTTAAAATATTACTCCTTTTTTCTACTCTAAATCGTATTATAAAATTGAATCCTAATAAATATTTTAATGTTTCTGTTATTACTTTTCTTACGTACAATTAATCATCTCTCAAGAATTTTCATGAATAATTAATATTAATTTATTTTGAATAACTAAAAATTAATATTTTGACTTGATGATTGAACACTAATCCAGTGAAACATCAAATAGTTAAGCATAATTAATTATATTTTAAAAAGAATTTCTTCTCTATTTAATTTTATTTTAAATATATATATATTTAAAATAATTTTTTTTTAATTTTATATACCAAATACAAAAATACATAATATATAAAGGAAAACCAGGAAAAAAGAAAAAAAATAAAAGTAAGAAATCATTTATTTTTCCGTTTCCTTCATGCCGAACACACCCACAGGCCACAATTCCAGCAATCATTTCTTTTCGAGGGAGGTTCTCTTTTTGTGTGACGAGCAAATCCGGAACTAGATAAGGCCAAAGACAGTAGTTGCAGGTAGCTTCTGGGAGAAATGGAGAGTCTTACCATTGGAGGAGCAAGTCCTTGTGTTTCTTCTTCATTTCGTAGAATCTCTTCTAAAACAACCAGCATTTCCTGCGTGCTCTCTTCCAAGCTTACCCCAAAAGCCTTCCAGAAGCACAGCCTAGCCGCGTTGCAACCAGCATTTCACCTTTTCTCGTCACATGCCCCCAAAAGGCACACTAGAGCTCGTATATTCCTACCCCATTTGGTTGCTTCCACGGTAATTAATTATTTTTATCTTCTCACTTTCTCAACATATATATGCGGTAAGAAGTATGATTTCAACACTTACTGACTACCCATTGAAGATATTCGGCACCCCACTTTCTTCTTTTTAACTTTTGAATTCTGCCCCTATAGAAATGTTGCGCTAAATTGACAGCTTAGGTAAACAAAATGTAATTTTGTTAAATTCGCCAAATGGGTGTAGAGGATTTTGTATGGCAGCCCCAACTAATTTGGTATTGCGGCTTTGTGGACTGATTGATGTTTTTGGGATTGTTTGTTCAGTAAGGAGTGGAGCAGACCTATATCATGATTAAGCCTGATGGTGTTCAAAGAGGCCTTGTACGCTTCAGTATATTCTGTCTTTCTTTGAGTTTGGATTATTGGAAAAACTTTTTTAATTTTTTATTTTGGCCACGTTTTTGAATTGCTGTTGAATGTTGAAGATATGTTTCCTTAATCATTATAGGTCGGAGAAATTATATCCAGATTTGAGAGAAAAGGGTTTAAGCTTACTGGATTGAAGCTTTTTCAGTGCCCCAAAGAATTGGCAGAGGTCTGCCTTCTTGAGCTTTACTTGGGTGTCAATAATCCTTTTCCAAGAATTGACATTTCCAAATTCCATGCAAACATACTCCTCTACTCCCTTCCCAAAAAGGAAAAGGAAGAAATGTCTAAGGGCTGTATTTCTTAATGTCTAAGGGCTTTATTGGCTGTTTTCATTCAGATGTTTCCAAAGTTTTCCTCTACCTAACGAGGTTCATTAGTTCACAGGTTACACTTTATAACTGCAATGAATGCTAGGAACCAAAAAAAGATCTTGGTTTCAGTTGACTCACATAAAGACTGGAATTGTAAAGTTGGACAAGTGCAATTTCAAATTTTTGTATATTGTTTGGACTACAAGACATGAAACTAGTAGGAAAAACAAATAATTCTGCAATAGTTAAGGAGTGGAAGCTTTACTTACCAGAAGAAATCTTTAAGGGTGGGGTTGGGTGCCAAGGGAGCTTCTTACTATCCAATTGCTTCTATTTACAGTACTATTGAGAATTCTATTGTATTTTTGGAACAGCACTATGATTATCTTTGCTTTATCAACAAAAAGAGAGTTGAAATTGCGAAGGTAATTCATCCCTACTAACTGTGCCATTGGGTAAAGTTGCTTAGAAGTTTTCTATTGTTACAGGAGCATTACAAGGACCTACAGTCCAAGCCGTTCTTCCCCAAGCTGATTGACTACATAACATCTGGTCCTGTTGTCTGTATGGTAGAATTTCTTCCCATTTAACTCTCATTTCTGTCATTCACTAAGTCAAACCAATCAATTATATCAGCAATCTGAAAATTGCATGAGTTTTAAACTGTATAATGTCTCTTACAGTCTGTATGTTTTCCTAATCTTGTAAATTGTATCTATTTTTGGCAAGGCTTGGGAGGGTGTTGGTGTTGTAGCTTCAGCACGTAAGCTCATAGGAGCAACTAATCCTCTTAATGCTGAGCCAGGCACAATTAGAGGAGATCTTGCTGTTCAAACTGGAAGGTAGGGCCATAGATATTTATTATTTTATTTATTTCTTTATGTTTATTAAGTATCGAGTTATGATGCTAGAAGCTTTTAATGTTGACAAATTTACACGAATTTGATGGCAATCTATGTGCAGAAATGTGGTACATGGAAGTGATAGCCCCGACAATGGAAAGCGTGAAATAGGTAAGGTTTTTCCTAGTTGAGTAGCATGTAGAATTAACTTAATGCGACTTCCCCCACACTTTGCTAAGTTTGGTCACCCGCCTTTGAGCTGTTAGTTTGACATGAATGAAACTTATATCAGAATCTTTACAGAAAGCAGTGGTGACTTCAGTTTTAGTATTTTTGCGAGAAATCAAAGGAAAGAGCAAGAATTCTTTTTATGTTCTTCTTTTTGATAATTTTTTCCCGATAAAGTAAGGCAATATTATTAAAGCTAGCACCAAAGAGGTACTGCAAAATTAAAGCAAAAAGTCTTTACAGCAACTCCACTATAGTCTCCTTTTTGATAATTAAGCAAAGGAAAGATCTAGAGTTTTTCCTTTACACTCACAAGGGACTCTGATATGATATTAAATTGTGCGGATAGGCACCTTATAATAATGTTTGGAAATTTTACTGCTGTAGCTTAAGTCTTTGATTGAAACAAGAAATGAGCTTATATTATTGTCTAAAGACGATAATGGCAAGTACACCTTCACCCTGGGGCATCCCACCTCAAGATTGAGGGTCTTGATTTGAGTGCCTTTCGCCAGATGGTTATTCTCCAATATGAAGACAGTTATGTTCATTTTTTGCACTACAGTAATAATTAAGCATTTTATCTATTCTCTCATGCCTAATCACTAGTTTGAGATTGAGGAACTGATGATTTATTAGTTTCAAGCCTATTCTGTCTGTAAGTGTGTATATGGAGGAAAATAACCTAGTATTCAGTAATTATGTCCTCCAATTCACTGCTTCAATCTCCCTCTATTGTCTCTTTCTCTCCTCTTTTTGCTCCTGTTCCTTTTTTATTTTCATAATTATCATGAGTGCTGACAAATGAATCTATTAGTTAAAGAAGTCTGAGGAAAGATCCAACATGAAGTTGAGTTCAGGATGACATTGTACTGTTACTCCTTTTTAGCCAAGTACCCCAATTTTTAGTAAATATCTACAACAAGGATGCACCTTCCAGTAACATGGCTGACTAGTTAATTTTTTGCCCTCTGATATAACATTTGGCTACTGATATAGTGAGTATTGAGTGGTAGTTCTTGGAACTTCTTTCTGTTGAAAATGAAACTGAAATCTGTAGCAGAATACTTTAGTTTGTTCTTCTAGATTTAAAAAGAAAAAGTTAGCCTTGATTCTCATTAAATTTGTGTCAGTTATTTATTTATGTTGATTTCCTTTTTGCAGCTCTTTGGTTTAAAGAAGGTGAATTATGTTCATGGGAAGCGGTTCAAGAACCTTGGTTGGTGGAATAATACATTAGCGTTATATGATTCTTTCGTTTGAGTTTTGGAAATTGAGCTTAACTGTAAGAGATGGAGAGTAATATCACTTATTCGGCGTCTGTAATATGGAATACAAGCACTGTAATTGCATCATTTTCAGCATAGTTTGCTAGTTGACCTGTTTATAGAAAGATTCTTCCAACTTGATGTCAAACTGCAGAATTAAATTTGTTGTAATTGTTATGTTGGTTGTTAGTTCATTGTATAGTTCTCAAGCAGCAAATTCCACACTCTCCTTCTGCTACATTTATCTTTGGTTCTGGTAGTGCACACATTCTCCTTGTTCATTCCCTTTCTCAATAGTTTTGGTTTGTTGTTTTTTCATCAAAATAAGTCATAATTTAAAACAATTCACCAAAATAATACATATTTTAAAAATTTTACAAAACTAGAAGAAACAAACTTGGTAGTAACGTATTAGGTAAAGAAAATATTTAACCATTGTTAACAATGTAAAACATAAATACATAACTGGGAGTAACGTTTTACGCTTAAGACGTAAACGTTCTATTAATTCGTTATCGAGGATAATGACACTCTGCCTCATAATTTGGATGAACTTTAAAGTCATAACTATGAGTTACGTTTTATGGCTAATACGTTACTAAGAGTAACGACTATATCAAATCCAGTCACGAGCTATTAAATCCTGCAAATTAGGAATCTTTCTAATTGATTTACCAGTAAAACGTTACTGAGAGTTACGTTTTAACTTTAAAACGTGACCTACAATAGCTTCCTCGTACTTTTCAACCTGACCATAGATGATTATAAAATATAATGTCTGAAACGAATGTTCAATACATCCCAATATTTTTCAGCAAGCTTCTATTTGTGTGGCCTATTGTTGGAACAGCATTCACAAAAATTCAAGGTATGAATTAGTTAAGCCAAATATATAGTAATATGTTTTAATTAAAATATAGTTTTTAATTTATTTTTTTGAATGAATTATAATAAGTATTTTATTTTTGCGTGTAGGCGTAAAGATGACCAATTTTAAACATAATATGATGGTTGCTCTATATTGGGGTGGTGAAATAATTACTGAAATGAACAGATTCAGGTACACTGAAGGTGCCAGAATGATTGTTAGCATGTCTATTTCAATGAAATATATTGAATTGGATAAATTGTTGCATGAGAAAATGGGGAGAGATGGTGAAAACATTAAAATTGATATTTCTGGAAAATATGCATATGCTCATTTCAAATTAACAATACAAGGTTCATTGAGTTTAAAATTGAGAATGACCAATCTTTGCTACAATTTTTTGCCATACCTCAAAAATTTGCGGATAATATTGATATAAATATTTAGAGATGTATGTAAAGACCTAACCAAAGCATGATTACCGCATGAACTTATTCGATTTATAATTTGTAGGATTTGATAGTTCGTGGTTGAATTTGATATAGCCGTTACTCTCAGTAACATATTAGCCATAAAACATAACTCACAATTACAACTTTAAAGTTCGTACAAATTATAAGGCAGAGTGTCTTAGACTTAAAATGTTACTCCCAATTACGTATTTATATTTAATACTATTGACAATGGTTAAACATTTTTTTACCTTATACATTACTGCCAAGTACGTTTCTTCTAATTTCATAAAATTTTCAAAAAATATATATTTTGGTGAATTGATTTATATTATGACTTTTTTTTCCCTTTTTCTCTTCAACTGAAATAAATTATGACTTCTTTTTTCCTTTTTCTCTTCAACTGAAATAAATTGACTTATTTCAGTCAAACAATAACCTTCTCTGTTACCTATTTTCAAGTGTTCTGAATTTCTGCCATGCTGCTCGATTGAATATTTTTTTCCGGTTCATTCCCTAGAATAAGCTCCAAGGACATACAAAGAACGGAGAAATAATAATCCGATGGAATCGCTCAAAAAGATGCAGCAGCTTACACAGTTGTCCGATACGAACATGCTTACGAGTTCAAATATTCATGAGGAGAATACCTCACTTAGGAATTCTTGAAAAGGAATGCAGACTATGCAGTTTTGGTCAAGTGGGAGGCGGCAGCTGAGTTTGTAGCCGTGGTGAATTCAAACAAATAATTAGATCTCTACAATTGCTCTTCCATTAGCAAAACCTGCTTCCTAGTAAAATGATCTATAAGTTACCCCATCTGGCACTTGAATTAAGAGGAAGGTTTCCATGAAGCATATAATTGAATATTGAATGCAAGAATGAAGAAAGAAATACCAAGAACAAGTTATTCTTTCCTATCTCCCAATTCTGTATCTTGCTTCTGTGTGTTGCTTTGCATTTCAAGCAGTTTCTGTTGCTCCTCCTCATCAGCTACTTGGGGATTTACATCTTCCACAGCCTTGGGCTTGTTGCTTGTAGACTGCTGGTACATAACGCCGCCAGACATGCAGATCAACAGCCCCACTGTCCCAATAAGTTTGGAGTGTTTATCCCATATAACTAGATTTATCACCACTGTCAAAAGTTTATTCACTATGCCAAGAACAGTAAATCCTGTTGCAGAGATTGCTTTACGACAAGAAAATCCAAAGAAAGAGATGGCTAAACCAAACAAACAGGACAGGGCTACTGGTAACACCACTTGAAAGCTGTGCCAATCTGACTCATCCTCAATTTCATGCCTAATCTTCTTCAATTCACCCATGATAAGCAGCTCTATAGGAAAAAGCAACAAAGCCTCAAGATTGTTGTACAACACAAGACCCCATGTATTTAGACCAATCGTCATAACCACGTGCTTGATGTAAACAAAATCAATAGACATGCATACTAAATAGGCCAAGGCCCAACTGTAAGCTGTAATCGTGAACTGGTAATCTGTACTGACATAGAGCACGCTACCAGCAAAGATTGTACCAAGTGACAACCACGTTTTCATTGCTGGCCATGGCTGGTGCAAGTAGAGGGTCTCTCCTATTGCAACAAAGATGGGGACTGCTGATCTGAAAACAATAAAAGTATCAACATTGGCGTGGAGGAGAAGCTCACTGTTCGTGAAAAGAGATAGGTAGAATATAATCGCTGCAGGTAGGAATCGCCACATTGTTAGAAAATCAAGTTTATCATGTTCTATAAGCTTAAGCCATCCGCACATGAGAACTCCAGCTGCACTTGTGAAGTACTGCAATGCAGTTAGTGCTCCGGGATAAGGAAATTTCATTATGGCCCACTTGTTAATGATAGAGAGCAATGATGCTGAAAGACAGTACCCTGCAGCTATACCATAAACCGATGCCTGCTCAAGTAAGCCACTATACCAACATGGTTGGTGACTGGGAGACGATGAAGAAGCATCCAAAGATGTTCTGGTATCTCCACCTTTAGGATCTTCCACATCATTTGACATTTAATCTAATAAACGAACAGGGAAAAAAGAATTCTATAAGTTTCAATCAACCATTAACAACTAAAATATTTTACCTTTCAGGCAAGCCAACCTTGCTGCTCTTTTTTTTTTTTTGTGGACAAGTAAAGGTACTATCAATATAAACTCAGCACCGAGCTGGTACTGAGACAAAGTACAACAAAGCTAGATAGGATCCTCTAAAGCTGTAAGGATTCCAGAAATTCCAGCATTACATAAAACTCATTTGAAAATTAAGCATTACACCAATTTTTTTTAAACTCTGGATGCATCTATCCTTCAGCAACAAAATGTTCTCTCCCTTCCCCTCAAAACATCTTTTGTTCCTCTCAAGCCAAAGTTATTTACCACAATATCCACAAACAATAATTGTGCCATGCCCACAGAGGATGTGTTTCATTAGATGCAGAAAACCGAGCTCTTGTTGCATTTATGTCTGATGAACTCAGAAGCAGCATTTTTCCTGTATTTGCGCATCAGTAATGAAATGAGATAAAACTTTACCCCATTCAAGCTATTTTTATCTATTTCTTAAGAAGATAAACTAAAATTCACCGACTCTTCCCCTTTTTCTGTGACATTACATTTGTTTTAGCCGCGAGAAGAGAAGGGTCAATTGCTCTAAACCTCTAACACCTAGAGAAGTCAAACGATCTGGGCACAGAATGGAATGTTCTGAAACATCAGCTTCCCCTTCAATGCTACTTCATTATGCATTACTCTTCAGACCAATATGTAACTTCAAATTTCAGCCATTTACAGGAAGTCCACGATATTTGAAGTCCTACCTCCCAAACCCCTATTTGTTACATCTTCATGTCAGTGGAAAATGCATGCTGACACTAGGATGTTTTCGTCCAATTATACTAGATCCCCCACAAATTAAAAAGATCTAAGAATATGGCAGGCTGCATCTGATATTCAAAAGTTACATAAAAGTACAGATTAGTCAAACTAACATATTTCTCTATGAACAGATGAAAAACAGGAAATACACATCATATAGTATTTGAAAAATAGCTTTGAATTGCCAATAGTCCCCTAATGCTTCAGATGCATACCTTATGCAGAAAATAGTTTCAAAAACACTTGCATTCACTAGTTCCCCAGAAGAAGCAGTCTGCATAAAAGTAGCTTACGTTAGAAGAAATTAACAAAATATAGTCGAAACGCTTTTAAAATTTAGCAATTCATATAGAATCCGCATGCATTGACACCGAAAAAAATAATGGGTGCAGTAATATTCCAAAAGGTAGAGTTAGATCCACTTCTGGAAGGAGGGACTGACCAACTAAACGGGAGAATGAAGGTTGCCGGCAACGATCCGACGACGGCGTCGGTGGCTCGTAAACCGGAGACTCTGTGTGTGTGTGTGTGTGAGTGAGTGAGTGAGAGAGAGAGAGAGGGGGGGCAGTGGAGGTGGAAAATGAAAGTGAGAATAATCGTTACTAGGCCTTCAAATTTTTCCTCAATGTCAAAAATGATTCCTCAAGTTATTTAAAATAACAAACAAGCCCTGAAGTTAAGCAATTTACAGTTGCTACTCTTTAATTTTAAAAGTTAATCACATTTGCGTGCAAATTTTTCTTGGAAAAGAAAAAGCAGTAAATTTCATTTTTCAATTTGAAATTTGTAGACTCAAGGCCGGCAACATGCTCCAATTTGTAGTCCTAATCCACAATACATTATCATCTGCAAATTTGGCTAAATACATTAAACTATATTTTATTTGATACAGGTCAAATAACGCAAAATAGCAATACAATTTTTTTAAAAATATTATTAGAAAATTAATAAGAATCCTCCATTATCTTCTTACAACTACATGTACCGATCTATTTGAATTCACATTTATTTGAATGCTGAAAATTTTTTTTAATATCAAAACTTATAGTCTAATGATCATAATAAGTCTCCTGCACAATAGATGTGAGTTCAATTTTCATCATTCGTTTCCCCTTCTCCTTCCATATTCTCCTTATGTAACAGATATTTTAAGAATTTTCTTAATTTTATCTTTTTATATTTGGATCATGGATAGTTATTTTTAAATATTTAAATGATTATTCCTTAATTTTTCATCTTTTGCATTTGGACCATCTTGGTAGTTATTGGTTGTTTTGATACTCAAGCGACCTGTCGTGCTAAAGAAGATGGATGCACAGGACAGATTTTACTACCTCTATATTGTATTACAATGAGGTATGACAGATAAGAAGATCCACCCCAAAAACGAAAAAAAGAGTATGATCCAATTTACAGACACAGGTGTACTAGGAATCAAGAGAAGACTAGAGAAATATAATAAGCAGTCCAACTTTTTTGTGCAATGACTAATTACACTTGCCGTTTCATTATAATATGATTGATTAAAATTACAAGGATAAAACAAGTGACAAGAATCTCTCTAGTAGCCAAATAAATAAGTCAACATATAGATTACTCATGAGTTTGACATGGTAATGAATTGGAATCAACATTTCTGTGGTGATTTTCTGTTTGCAGTCCCTGTGTACTAGTATATATATGAACTCATAAATTTCAAGACTCAACAACAAACTCATATCTCATAGAAACAAACTTTCTAGTTTATAGCGGTAAAATTAGCTAATTAAGCCACAATGGTACATTCAGAGATGAATATTCTGTTGTTGAGAATGCAATGATGAGGGGGCAGAGTTCACTCAAGCTAGAGTTAATTTTGATATTTCCCAAATCATTGGAACTTTAAATGTGAAGTTATTGAATCAGTTGTTGTCCTTTGAACCCACTGGCAATTGGGGTAAGCTCAAGGAAATAACAGATGAGAGGGAAGTGCTTGTTGCTGCTCAAGCCAATTTATTCAGGTCTGGTTTCTTTTTCTCTTTAATTAATTAAACACTACGAGTGGTGGCTGATTTTCTTAATCAAAGCAAACAAAACACAGAAGGACCAGATCAAAATCCAAATAGATCAAGTTTATGAGTAAAGAGAATACCTCAATTCTTTGGTGTATTTTGAGACCTAATATAATTTAGTAATTAAAGTGTGGTGTTTCTTAGTTCTAACAAACTAAACTTTTAGATGACATATGGTATTATACCAGGCAGAAGGTCATTAGTTCAAATTTCTTTCTTTGGTTCTTCACCCAATATTCTGCATTCGTTTTGAGGTCTCATACTAATTTGAATTTGCATTGTATAAGGCATATTAAAGGGGAGTGTTTATCACTAGTATTTTTTCATTCTCTAGGCTAAAACACGAGATTTCTAGTTAATGCTGGAGGGATCACATCTATCCCACCACAATCCTTGATAGCAGTTCAAACTCACTATCATTAGAAAAAATTAAAAAAATTATTTTCGCGTCACACGTAGCAGTGCTGTTGAGACATAATATATAATTAAATAATTAAAAGTGTGGTCTGTGTCTGTCATTGAATCTTTTCTTCAGGTGTGGTGGTTTGGCTATAGGTGTGTGCATTTCTCACAAGATTGCTGATGGCACTTCAGCAGTTGCTTTCTTGAATTCATGGGTTCCAAATCTTCACATATCACTAGTGAAAATGCTGACATTGTCCCTCCTCCTATCTTTGATTAGAGATGTGCCTCGTTATTCTCATGATACTGGGATAACTAACAAAACAATCGTGACAAAAAGATTTATTTTCAATTCATCATCTATAGTAGCCCTGAAAAACAAAGCATCAATAGGAATCATTGATTCATCAGAAGAAAATGACAAGTTTCCAACTCGAGTTCAAGCAGTTTCAGCTCTCATATGGAGGCGCGTCCTCGCCCTTTATAGATCAAAGCCAAAATACGCGAAAATTTGCGCAGTGAACTTAAGGCCAAGGATGGAACCGCCAGTGCCTAATCACACTTTCGGAAATTACTGGACAGTTGCAATAGCCCCTGCAGTGCTACAAACAGAGCAAAATGCAGGGGACATGAGTAGTGACATAGCAATATTGGCGGAAAAACTGAACAAATCAACTAGGAATATCAACGCAGATTATGTGCAGAATCTTATCAATATGAATGCTGCTGCACCATTGTCGGATTCTCCAAAAGTGCATAGCTTTTTGAAGATCGGACACACGACGTGACAGTAATTTTAAAGAGTCGGAGCAACATAGGTCGAGATTGAAGGATGATTCAGTGGAAACAACAGTGAAAGCTTTCTCAAGGGGAGATCTAGAAGTGTGCAATTTTACAAGTTGGTGTAGGTTTCCGGTGTATGAAGTGGATTTCGGATGGGGGAAGCCTGAATAGGTTTGTAGTCAAATTAGATCTTTCAAGAATTTGGTGATATTGATGGGAACTAAGGATGGAGATGGAATAGAGGCGCATCAGTTAACTAGTTGGAAGAGGACATGCCCCTGTTTGAAAATGATGCAGAGATTCTTTCTTTTGCTTATTGCACATGATTGAGCCGAGGGTTTTTCAGAAATCACCTCTAAAATTAGCATACATTCTAGTCTCTCCAGATCCCACATGGTCAGACTACACGGGATATATTACTTGGATTTTGAAGCCTTCTAGTATTACTGTATTTGTTTATTCATTTGATTCGGTAATTTATTTCGGGTTTGACTAATTCAAAATATTGAAATGTGGTTTTTGTGGTCACAAATCAACCAAATATCAACTTGTTGTATAATTGAAGTGTGCTTATGTTATTTGTAGCATTAGTGCAATTTCCCCATTATCTTTTCTCATTATATACACTAACAACATAAAAGAATTTATTTTTATATATAATTAGTGTTGTTTAATTTAACATGATATGTGAAAACAGATTAGATGTTAATTCTATGGGATCTATTAGAAAGCCAATCAATATTTATCACAAAAAATCTATATATGCATTCAGGAGACTCAGTAATGCTTCATCGATTAGTTAATTACTCCTTTTTAGCACTCATTTGTTTCTGTACAAAAAACTGAAGAAAATAAAAGATTTGAATGCATATACAGATCCAAATAATTCATCAAATAAGTATAAATTTTGCATTCGAATCTATAATATTCAAATTATGAACCCGTCTCTTTTCAACAAAAGCTATCAACAACTTATTCAAAAAAAGGATACATTGAACACATGAGAAATGTGTCGTTCTTTTAATTAACTTGATACGGATTAAAAAGAAAAGTATCATATAAAATGAAACAGATACATAGTGAGTGAGGATAATTATTAGTCGCTACATATAGTTAATAATATTATAGGTGGTGTGAGGAGACACAGGCAATACAAGCAAGCAAGAGAATAGCAGAAGAAGCACCATCTTCTTCAACATTGGAGCTGCTCCTCTTGAACTTTTTTGTTTTTCCTTTGTTGCATTGCATCAGCTGCTTCTGCACTTGGTAATTTTTCACCTCTTGTTGCCTTATTTTCATTGCTTCTTCCACTCTAGAAACCATCTTTTTTTTAAATTTTTTGTATTTAATTCAAAGAAACTAGCTGTTAACTGAAGGAAAAAGGGGGGAGGGGGTTGATTTTATTGAATTTGAAAGAGTTGAGATGTTGAGAAACAAACACTGATGTGCCTTGTTGTTATATAGGCCTCATCAGTAGCCACTAAGTGCCAAATGTGTAATAATGGAGATGTGGATGGAAATTAAGTAAAAGTAAAGGGGATTGATACATAATTTGTTAAGTATATTATCTATTTAAATACTAGTAATTGTTAAAATTCTGTGCCTTTGCCTAACCCATCTTTACATGTTTGTTGTATAGTACTAATAAACTAAATAAAAATTACTCTCCTTGTTCCAATTTATATAAGGTAGTTTAAATTTTAAAAGTTGAAAAAAATATTTAAAATCGATATTTATTTATATGCCTTTTAAATATTTTAAATTGTTATCTTTTATGACTTATAATTATTTTTAAGTAAATTATATATCAAAATAAAAAAACTTGACTCTAAAAATTCAAATTATATTATATAAATTAATAGAGAAAGAGTACTACATATTTTTCTTTACCCTCTGCTATTTTCAGTAGGAAACTAGCTACTACTTGGATTATTTGGTAAACTCTTGTGAAATATTAATTGATATAAGATCTATTCTTTGTTTAATTTTATCTGGTGTTCATTAAATATTAATTGGTATAAGATTTATTCTTTGTTTAGTTTTATCTGGTGTTCATTATTTGTTTCAGTATCTTGACTAATTTAAGCCGTGTCATACAAAATTTTTATTTAAAAAGAAAGTATTTTTTATAATAAAAAAATTATAATTTGAACTCGAAATTTCTGAATATGAATATTGAAGAGATCTTATTAAATCACCAGAAATCTAGGTGATCGATGATATAGACCTATTCTCAACGTTTATGTATAGTTGAAAATTTATATTTTTGCATCCATATTAATAACTTTCACATGTGAAACAGTAAACAAAATATAGAAGAAAAAACCTTATTTAATTAATGGCCACAATTTAAACATATCTCCCACCAAGAACCAACCTTACAAAAAGCACAAAAAGGGAAAGATGGAAAAAGTTAAAAGGCTGTCATGGCAACGGTTATTGCGGTTGGAATAGTAATCATTATTATTTCTCATTTAATTCTGAGGAAAAACTCAATAACACTCGATTTTACGATCAAATTTTTTTATAATAATATTTTTTTATTTTTATATTTTTTGCTATAAAATATTATTATAAATAAATATATATATATATATATATATATATATATATATATATAATATTATTATAATAAAATATTATTATAAAGGACGATGCTTATAGATAAATGTGACTGTATTTCATGGAAAAACCCTACATATTAAACATCCATTGAAGATTCCCATTTTCTCAGTAGTACTTCTTCATTCTTTCTGTTATAATCCCAACTTTATCATTTATTTTGGATCACTGAGACCATCCAAATAATAATATACTAATATTATTTTGAAATTAATTCCTTTTTCTATTGCCAACTTTTATTTTCAAAATTCAAAGCTAGAAATAAATAGACAAGTAAATTGGACAGGGAACTTCTCTTTTTCTTTTCTAAAATACTCTCGCCGTTGTAATTTATTTGTTCGTACTTTTTTTTTAAATTCGTTTAAAAAATAACTTTTTATTTTTTAAAATTTTATATTAGATTAAAATTATATAAATAAATTAAAATAAAGAGAGCAATCTTTTTTTTTTTTCAAGTCAAAGTACCACGTGACATGGGAAACAAGAGATTCAACTCCTTTAGTCCATGAGAGCATAAAAGGACGGTCGATGAGATTCATCCAATTGAGTAAAGATATCAATATGAGTACAATGTACATGTATTTAGAAAACAAATGCACATCGATTGTTTCAAATTTGGATAGGAGACTTTTGGCACTTAGCAGGAGACCACATATATATATAAAATATTTTGGCATATATTTGATATTCGATTCGTTTTTGAGCTCGATTAATTTAAATTTATATTAAAAAATTTATTTTGTAGTAACACTTTCTAATAATTTGGGAGAAGAGGTCGCAACTCCAAATAAGTGAAGAATTCAACTTATACACACGAAATAATGTAATCACATTTTTTGTGTATTTTAATAGTAAGTCATAGCGGGTCATTTGCTTTTTTTTCATTTTTTAAGTTGTTAAATTCTATTCATGATGGATGATGAGATTACATATATTTTCTTTTTTTTATAGTGTAATTCTTTTTGCATTGTTTTTATTTATATATATAGAACGTATACTCGTAAGACAACAGGGAAAAGAACATTAACTCTTTGTACATCTAACATGCAGGATAACTGTTTTACCATTGAAATCCATATGTAACCATACTTTCCATTTACATTTATATTTGGAACTCTTTTCTCCTAATCCATCAATAGAAAGTTGAGGACATTCATAGATGAATATATTTTTTTTTATAAGATACATAACATTATGATACTAAATATTGACATGCGCAATAGGATATGTATTGTGAAACTAATAGTTCTTCTTTATCCTTAACAAGAGATTTCGAGTTCTATATAAAAATGAAAAACTTTTGGTATATATAGAGTAATAACCTTTCAGTTGAATGATGCCCAAATGGAAGTTGTATAATTATTATATATATATGCATGTACCTTAGGACTCGCGCTAGCTTGGTTAAGCATGATATTCCTTTTCGAATAAAATAATATTCTTAAAGATCACTTTTTTATTTTTAATTAAAAAAATTGGAAAGATCTTTTTTCAAAAAAAAAACTCATTTTATAATTTCATTATTATTTTTCATTTAAATAATGATAAAATTATTTTTCTTAATAAAATAAAAAAATATTTTTATTTATTAATTTTTCCAAATTAAAGTAGGATAACATCTACATTGTACTTGGTGTATCTTCATCCTCGTCCTTATCCTCTGCTGAGCCTCCTCCATGCCCAAGTTTTCTTTTGTGAAAATGAAATGCATGTGATATATATAAATACACACACACATACATACATAACAAATTAAACAAAGTTAAAACAATATATGTATGAAACATTATTAAAGGGCTAAATTGTTTTGTTGCATGTGAAAGAGAGACAAGGAATGGGGTTTGAGTGCATGAGCCCATTTCTATTCTTGACATGGCTCAAGAAAATGGGTTGTTGGCCATTTTCTCAACAACTATTCTTTCTCCTCTGACCCTTATAAATCTTGATTGATATGGAGATTTCGATTTTCAAAGTTTGGACCACTCAATTTTTTTCCATCAAATTTAGTACTTAGAAACAAGTAACAACCTATATATAAAAAAATGATAGGACTTATGTGCTGATGCAGATGTAACTTGTAATTTATAATTCACATAAATTTAATAATTTTTATTCAATTTCTATATATGTATTGAAAATTTCAATAGATATCTATAAATATTTGTGTCTGTGAATTCTTACTCTATTATTATTATGTATAAAATTTGAGTCATTATATGAACTAATAAATTTCAAATTATGACTTCGTACTTCCAATATGACTTATGTGTTACTAACAAGACACATACTGGGAGTTGGAGTGGATTTTCTCCTAATATACGATAATGGATTTTGTCACATTCTCCCTTTAGTGGAATTATTTAAGTTTCTGTACAGCTTGAGTTGTAACTTGATGGCGGTTCAATCAAACCAAGAGTATTTAGGGCCTTTGATTCAGTGGTGGTGGGGTAAAAGCCCTTTTCATTTTGGGAAAACTATATAGTTATTCAATCGGAGTAAACTATTTATAATTTGTTCTAATTAATTCAGAAAATATTTTATCTCACAGTTTTTTATGATACCGTCATAGTATAGCCATATATGATTATAGTATCACTGAAAATGAGCAGTCATTTAGAACACATTCTTCAATCTTTTATGATATCATCATAGTATATCCATATACTGGTATGGTATCATGAAGGACTGCTTAGGTCATTCAATGAGATTTCTCAATCTTTCATGATACCATCACAATATATTCATATATTGGCATGGTATCACTGATGGCCACTTATACGCAAAAGACCTTCAAACTCATAGTGGGGCATGAATTATAATTACTTTGGGTGGATTGAACATTTCGAAAAAAGTATAAAAAGATCCATTTTGATGCAATTAGTTTAGTGTAGATAATAAAATATTGTTAAATTCAATAAATTTGAATTGTATTAAATTAAAGATATATTAGTCCAAATAAATATCACAGATTAATATAATTGGGTTAACCATTTGAGTCAATTAAATATGAATTTTAGTAATGGTCCAATTTCTTTGGGTTAACTCATCAAATTGGGCTACAAATGATGAGCCTTCTTTACTGAGCCCAAGATGTCATCTTTCTAGAGGCCCAAATAGGTGTCACGTGTCAAATGACGTGTCACGCCAAGTCAAATGAAAGAGACAATAGGATCATGCCACATGTCAAAATGACACAGCATACCTGCGCCACGTGTATAAATGACATGCTCCGACTAATCAAATATTGACATGTCAACATAAACCTAATTGGTTGAAAGAAGCTCGTCCTTATCACAACTCTTTCATCCTACAACTATAAATAGGGGTCTCATAACTCAGAAAAGGGACCTGAATTTCAATAACAAGCCAGAGAGAGCTCGTGGATCAAACGTTGCAAATTTCTCTACAAGCTACAAGTATTCAAGCACTCCAGTTTTTCTGTACAAGTTTCAAAGATCAAGACGAAAATTCAAGAACAAGCTTCAAGCTCTTGAATTTAAACACGAATCAAGATCGAGACCACCAGATTCAAGATCTAGCTCAAAAGCCCTTGAATTCAAGTACAAGTCAAGATCAAATTCATCAAGTTCAAGATTAAGCTCAAAAACCCTTGAATTTATATTCAAAAAGAAGAATCAGGGGATTAATAGAGATTGTAACACTCATAATCATAATAAATACTACGATTGTTGCGATATTTTTTCCGTCTTTATTATTATTTTCTCGGCGCAAGATTTTATTGTCTACATTTAGTTTTATGGCTTATTTTGTGGGGGAGGTTACATAAATACAACTTTTTAAAATTATAATTACAAAAGTTACAACTATTTTCTTAATTACATAATATACACTATATACCTTATACATAATTGAATGAATAAATATTGTAAATATGGTAAGTTTTTATAAATGACATAAATAATAATTTCTTCCATAATTTAAGTAGATTAAATATGAAAAAAATTTAATATGTATTATTATATTTAACACCATACATATGCTAAATATTATTATTATTATATTTATTTTTAAAAAAAATTATTCATATTATCCTCATATTCATCATCCATAAAATTATCTTTTACTTCAGCTTTTCACATATAAAGATTATGAATATAATATATATTAGACACCATATACTATATATTATATTATGCATATGTTTATCAATATATTATATTATACAATTGAAGGTATATGTGCATCTAATTATTTTTTATGTTATGCTTTATTCATAAATTTTTTTACTAAAAATTTAACACTATAAATATACTAAATATGTATGATTATATTTTCTTTAAAAAGAATTTGTTTATATTATCCTCATATTCATCAGCCGTAACTTTTTTTTTTTTTTACTTTAGTCTTTCACAAATATAAAGATTATGAATATAATAGATATTAAACACCATATACTATATATTATTTTATGCATATGTGTATCAACATATTATAGTGTATAATTGAAGCATATATGTGCATCTATTTTTTATATTATGCATAAATTTTATTAATACAAAAATACAAAAAATTGTAATTTTTATAATTATGATTTTTAAAAATGATATTTATATAAGAAATCCTATTTTGTGTACTTTTCCTTTTATTTTCCAATAGCAGATTATGGGCTCTGTTGCATCTAGACCATATCAATCAAGTTTGAAAACCTTTAGGTCCAATAAAGCCCAACATTTCTTTGGTTTGTTATCTACCAAAATGGAAAAGCTGTTTTAGGAGACGTGTCTAGCCCATATACTCTGCACAATTCTGGTTTAAGCCTGGATAGCTGTAAAAAGGAAAAGGCCAGAATTTGATCATGAATCTTGCAAAATTATTCAAATTTATCTTCCGAAATAGCTAATAAAATGGGTTAAAATTACCTTTATTAACGTATAACATAATATTTTTAAACACGTGAACCTTTTTCTCAAGGAAAAATTATCAAACTGCAGACTACAGTCGTCAGTTAGTTGGTTGTTGTTGGTCATGTGGGGCCTAGATTAGTTATGTTCGTATGTTGGTCGTGTGGGCCTAGTATAGTAGTTTATTCTCATTTCTGTTATAACTAGACAATATGGTGGTCTTGTCGGCCCGCATAGAATCCCTTTTATTGCCTGTTGTTGGTTAGCTGTTTTTGTTTACAGGTGGCGATACGGCCTTGTCGGCCGGAGGCTGCGTTTACAGTCGAGATATATCTCGTTATTTTCTTGAATTGAGTTGCAGGCATGTACCAGACGTGCAGAAGCCCGGTCAGGTCAGTCAGATATTAGTGTGGAACTAGGTTCCATCCATGCTCCCTAAGGTGGGGCGTGACACGGACCGGTTCAACGGTTAAATTTTTTAAAAAAAAAACTGAAATTTTTAAATTTAACCGATGGGCCAACTGCTAGTTGGACCCAAATAGTCCAAAATTATAATTTTGGCATTTTTTTAATTAACCCTCCTTCCCCTCTAAAATACCAACCCTCTTCAAAATTTATAAATACCTTCCCCCCCCCCCTTCATATTTTCCCCGCAACTCAACTCTCCAACTCTCTATTCTCTAATATTTCTCAATTCTCTATTTCTATTATATCTCTTATAATTTTTAAAGTGCTAGCAAGATTTATAATTTATTATTATTTTTAATTATTAGTTTACCATTATTTCAGTTATTATTTGAAATATTTGGTAAGTGAAAACTCAAAGTAGCTACGAGCAAGTGCTATTGTCCCACTATCACCCCATAGGTTGAACAAATAAAATATACAAAATAAAAAATAAAAATAAAAACATATTTTAGCTTCAATTAGTGTTTGATCAAACTTTTGGCCGCATAAAAGTTTGGCCAAACAGACTATTAGTTTAATAGTTGGTAATTCAAGAATCATTTAAATTTCCTTGGACCACTATATATACATGTATGGCAATATTTTTTCCTGCTCGTTATATTAATGAGATATATGCTACAGAATTTTATATCTATAAATCACATGCATAACCAACAGGTTATTGCCCGAATATGAAATTACTGAATTCAATAAAATAAGAAAACTTTCAAAGTAATTACCTATGCAACACAATAATTTAATTTATCAATACATGCATGTAGTTCTTTCAACCTTCAGAGCCTCTACATATATATTGCGGCCTAGCTTGTTTTTCATTCCTCTCTCAACATAATCTTGTTTTCTCTCTAACCTCACTCAACATAATCCTCTTTTCTCTCTAACAAAGCCATAAAAATGCATCCAACGATGAATATGGCTTCCATTTTTATATTCTTTGCTCTTCTTTGGGTGAGTTTACACCCCCACTGTTGCAGAGCAAACGCATTTGCAAACTTACAAGTTTGCCTATTGCTGAAAAAATGGATAATTTTAATCTACTGAGCTACTATGATTCCTTCCTTTCGGAACTTATACTTCATTCAGAGAATGATCAACAGTCAATAATCATTCACTCTTATCGCCACGTTGCTTCTAGTTTTGCAGCCAGATTTCCATCAAAATTTAATTTATCTATATGATTTCTTAAAAGACTTAAAGAAAGCAGATTGAGAAAAGATTGCGGAAATTTAAAACTACATACACGTACATAATGTGTGCATTTTGTTTTAATCTTTACGCAAACTAAGGAAAGAATGTAGAAAGTTGAGGCTATACAGTGTGCGTGCATCTTCTTTTAATCATTACATTCATTCTATATATGTACATGCATAGTGTGTGCATATGCATGGTGAGTGCATCTTCTTTTAATCCTTACGTTTATTTTACATACACATTCATGGTGTGTGCATCTTCTTTTAATCATTATATTCACTATATGTAAAAATATTTTTTTTGTGTGTGTCTATATGCCTAGTTTAGAAATTATTTGTGCAATATACACACATCTCATGCTACATGGTGGTAGGAATGAATAATTCGTGACAATTGATTCGCTAAATAAAGAATAACTTTCAGTAGAAAAGAGCGATAGTAGTTGTTGATATTAAAAATATCTTCAACAACCGACAAACTTACATGAATGATAAAAGTTTGCAAATTCTTTTGTCATCTCTTGAGATTAACAATATTTTCAACAACCGACAAACTTACATGAATGATATAAGTTTTCAATTCTTTTGTTAGATCTCGATATTAATAGTATTTTCGACAACAGACAAAAGTTTGTAAATTCTTTTGTGCCGCAATAGTGAAGTGGAAACTTACCCATTAGGGCTACCCACAAAGTTTTTTGCACCAATGAGCTTCGATCTTGTTACACTTTACATTTCCAGTAAACTCGCATTTTCCTTTCCATTTTGTTAGTGGAGGAGGCATGTTGTTGTCGTGGAGGAGGGATGGCCTGGTGTAATCCCAGAGTCTAGAATTATAAATTAATGTGTTGCATGCATGTCAAGTGTTTCCTATTTGGGCTAGCTATCTGTTGGTTAGAGCTGTCAAAATGGGCTAGCGCAGCTCAAGCTTTGCGGACCAAGGAATTTAATGGGTTAGGACAGGTCGGCCCTTTATCTTAAAGGGCCTTAAAATGATCAGCTCAACCCAGCAGTAAAAGGGCCGTGTGTTGGGGCGGGCTAGTTCTACATTTTTTTCGATTTTTTTATAAGAAAATTTCTTTCCAATATATATTTGAACTTATGAGTATGACAAGTTGTTAACATTTCTAACATGTTATTATATGAAAGTATATATACTTTTACGACAACTTATATATTTAACACCACCATATCGTCATGCACATTTGAAGTCATTGATAAAATTATCTTAATTGACATCTTCATCTTAATCTACATTCATATGCAAATTTAATTAGTTAAACGTTATAAAGTAACCTACATATCAAAAATAATAATATTTAAATTCATTTAAAAACATTACTACTTTGAATTTGGGTAAGTAGTGCACTGATTTTGAGTTACAACAAGTGTTTGAACATCTTCATGATGATGCAATTTTTATACTTGATAATTAGAAATTATAATATGAGAATTTAACGCTAAATGAATAAAGTATTATATAAAATATTAGAACTTATTCGGATATCACAGTTCCTAGTTGATAAAGATAGAATGTGTGAGAGATCATCTGAATTAGATGATTTTGTGTGATTTTTTTTAACTCTTTTATGATTGCCATGAAAATGAGAAGTGTTTGTGGAGTAATACCAATCTTCACATGGTATCTTTTAAAGTGCAGAGAATCAATTACTACGGTGGTGATCAATTTTAGAAAGATGATGAAATGATGATTGAAAATTTATTTGGTCAAATCTAAACTATGGTAAATTTTGTAAAAAGGCTCACTTATTGAAAAGTTTAATTCATAGTCATTAAAGATCAATCTAGCTCACTTTTATTTCTTATCTTTTTATTGTCAACGGAAGGTAAATTGACACCATTTCACAAAAATAAAGTGCAAAACTAGACATTTTCCCATTACAAAATAGAAACACTTTTGATCCATCACCCAATGAAAATTCTTTAAAATCTAAAGGAACTACTAATGTTAAACATTTGATTCCAAACTATCACGGGGAATTGTTCAATTCGCCTTCTCCAATTTTTAAATAGAAGATACTTTGACCATCTGAATTCATGTTAAAACAAGTTACTTACTTTACCTATCTAGTATCCACTTAACACGTTTTTAAAAAAATAATAAATAAAATAATAATTTTATTATATTATTTTTTGAATATAATAAATTTAACGTTTTAAAAAATATATTGAAAGATAACTATAAAAATAAATTAAGAATTAAATGACATAATATATTAATTTTTTAAATTAAATAAATAAAAATAAATATATTTTTTTGATACAATAAACAAGTAAAAATGAAATAATAAACACTAGTAGGAGTTGGACTATTTTGCTGCGACTATATTATCATTGACCCTCCAAGACCCCAACTATAATGGGCTTGTTCTCTCTTTTTCAAGTTAAAGATTAGTCAACATATTAAAAGTCTGTTTAGAAAACTATTTTGCAATTGAATTTGATATAATTAGTTGGATAATAATTATATTACATAGTAATTATAAAAATTTATCTTCATAATGTAGGAATAAGACTATATACAAACGAGAAAATAAGATTTCTTGTCCTTTTATAATTTGAATATAAGAAAATAACTTTCTCAGATCTTTTATGTGTTTAAATAAAGATCTCTTATGCAAAAAACATAAAATTAACTTCTTTTTTTTCCGTAAAGGGATAGAAATTCTTTTTTTTCTTTGTCGAAACCACCTTCTACGGACCCCATTTACAAAACTATACTGGATATATTGTTATGATTGACTGTTGTATAGTAATTACAAAACTCTATTTGTTGCACATGTAATATTCTATATAGAAAATCATTTACAAAGGGTTAAAAAAAAAATTCTTGTACAAATTATCTTTTTTTGAATTTCATTTATAAAATTATATTAAATATATTATTATTATTATCATCATTGTTTATTGTATAATAATTACAAAAATCTATTTGTTGCGCGAGAAAGATTTTCTATAGATGAACCATCAAACTTAAGAAACTACCATTTTAGTTAAAAACTCTTTTTTTTTTAATTTTATGGTTTGGCCCTAAAGAAATAGGTTGAGAAAAAGTGAAGAAAAATTGTCCATATGTTGTTGGTTGGCCTAATGGCCTTGCATCTAGTTGGATGGACACACAAATCAAGGGGCAGAAGATTGAGTGGGAGGTTTTTTTCAACTAGCATTCATGGTCCCCCTGCAATTTTTCTCCACCCATTTTTTTTGTTTCCTTCTCTAATTTTTCCGAAAAAAAATCTTTTTTTTTTTTTTTTGGGAAATTCCGTCATCCACCTTCTTCGAGAACTTGCTATTAGCACCGTCACCTGAACTCCCAGTTCCCCCCTCCAAAATATAGACACCTTATAAAAGGTGTTTCTACATTTCAATTTATTTGATACGATTTAATTAGGCATTTAAAATTAAAAAGTTATTGAAATTTATAATCTCAAATAAATTTTAGATATTTATGATATTATAAATTATTTTATTAAAAGTATAAAATTATTTTTAGTTATAGTAAAGTAATTTTTTTTAATGAATAAAAAAAAATGTATCACGTAAATTGAGACAGAGAAGCAGTAGAGTATTCCTCATATTGATATTTTAAGGTATGATTTGAAAAATAGATGAAAATAAAATTTGAACAAAGTGTATTTTTATATTTCTTCCTCATTTGAATAAGAAAAGAAGAACTTTTATACTTATATATAGAAGTACATCTTCTAGCTCATGAAGAGTTGATAAGAGAGTCTCTCTTTTAGGTTGTCGTCGTCGCTCGGCTCGACTTTAGATTTGAATTTAACCAGATAGTTTGATTGATATATGTTTTAGACAAAATTTATTTGATAATTTCATTATTTATTTTTCAATTTTGATATTTTCCAGAAGAATTTATCATCTGCGAGCTATTGGGGATCTATTCTCATGAAGGAATGAAATGACTGACTTTCCTTACCTAATAACATCTTATTAACAAAGAGGCATGTCTGCACATGTTGATACCAATCTCGCAGCGATTTTTTCACCAAACAAAAATAACAAATCTTTTTTCTCTCTTCGGCATTCTCTGTATCATTTTAAAAAGAAAAACAATAAGCGTCAAGTGTGATTTTATTATGCCATTTGAGTTTATTGGAGTTCTATAATTTGCATTGCCGCTATTACAAAAACGTTTTTCCGTTCTATCATAGGAGGAAGTAATATAATTTCTTGACAACAGTGAGGGGGTTATAGTTTCTTAAGGGCACACTAGTAACTTGTGGGCTCGAAATTATTTTCTGCTTTCTTCTACATTTTTGTTTTATGTATTGTCTTTTTTTTCTTTATTAAAAAATAGAAATTGTTGTTGATAACTATTCAAAACAAAACAATAACAACTCCTTCTAGTCCATTTTAGTTATCGTGTTTTTCAAAACTAATTATCATTTTATAAAATCAAGATATAAAAAAGATTTTTGTTTTCACTTTTACCATTACTCAATAGTTACGAAGAGAGATTAATATAATGAAAATGAAAATAACATAAAATTGAGATTAAATAATAAATAAGGACAATTTGGTTTATTTAATGGGCATGTACAAAAAAAAATATGACAAGTAAAATAGATTGAAAATAATATAAAAATAGCTTTTATATACTGCTATCAAAGACATTTTTTTTGGAAGAAAATAAATACTTTGGACTACTCATAAACCTGATAAAAATGTCTATTATTAATTTTCTGAAGACACACTATGAATCATATTTGTCAAACCCAACTTATATTTCGCCTCTATAAACTCCACTTATAATAAAAATTACATTCATAAAATTTGACATATTCACTTTAAAATTTGATCTATAAATAGAACCATATTTGGGAATCCCGACTATTTGATAATTCTTACATATCAATCACATTTGATAATCCCAGCTTATAAATTTATTTTTGTAATTCATTTAAATCATATATCATATTTTTAAAAAGCGATATATAAAAAATCTCTCCATTATATGTTAATACTGCAGTTGTTTTACTTTAATTATTATTATTATTTTAATAATATTTATATTATTAAATATATAATTTATCAAATTATGAGATAATAATTATTTTGAGTCGATTTTATTGAGCTGATTGTTAGTTTGGGAGAGGGCTAAAAAAAGAAAAGAAAAGGTAATTTTTTTTCAAAAAAAAAGAATAAAATTAATTCGGCGTTATGAGAGGAAAAAATAAAAAGAAGAATTGAGAAGACCACTGAAGTGGAATCGCATTACTTACCGTCTCTCCCGGTCTCCCATTACCAGCCACTTCTATTAAACCCTTCCACCAAACTTCAACTCCATTTCACATAAACCTCTCCAATTATATCGGACTCCATTTTCTCTATCAGTCCACAAAAGATTATGGGTAATTCAGTTTTTTTTTTTTCAAACTTATGCAAGAATCTTATGTTTCAGTTGACGGGATTTGACTAATTCCATCTTCTTTGTACTATTTTGCAGCCAAGGTTAAGATTGGAATCAATGGTATATAATATGTTTTTTTTTTCTCGTCAGAATTTGTAATTTTAGTATGTTTGCTCTAGTGTCATGAAATTACTTTGTGGTTTCGGCTAAGATCGGTGTCTGAATGTCGTTTTGTTTGAAGGTTTTGGAAGAATTGGTCGATTGGTGGCCAGGGTTGTTCTCCAAAGAGATGATGTTGAGCTCGTTGCTGTTAACGACCCCTTCATCACCGTGGAATACATGGTACATGGCAATTACTGATAGTAATATACGAATTAAGCTTTAATCTCAGTTTGGTTGTTTGGGTTGGTTATATGTCTGTATACATCCATTTGTGCATTAATATCTAGACGATCTATCAAAACTAGAATATTTTCATATTGATGGTTAAGTGCCATGATTGATCTCTGTTATTTTAGTTCTCCATACTTTTTTACTTTCCTGAAGTGTGGGGCAAAACACAGCTCTTTTCCTTTATCTGCTGTTGAGATCGTATCACTAAATTTATTGTTGGTTTCTGAGGGGTTTAATTTGATGGGGATTGTATATGATGATTGTTGCAGACATACATGTTTATGAGTGAATTTGTTGTTTTTTGAGGGGTTAAGTTGATGGGGGTTGTATCTTATGATTGTTGCAGACATACATGTTTAAGTATGACAGTGTCCACGGTCAATGGAAGAACAATGAGCTCAAGGTTAAGGATGAAAAGACTCTTCTCTTTGGTGAGAAGCCTGTTACTGTATTTGGCATTAGGTAAATATATGTCTATAGCTTTTCACTAACATATGAAAACTCCATTAGAATTTCTCTCGGGTCAAGTCGAGTTACTGATTGGACTTATTTTATGGATATCTAAAGAAACCCAGAGGAGATCCCATGGGCTGAGGCTGGAGCAGAGTACATTGTGGAGTCAACAGGAGTCTTCACTGATAAAGACAAGGCTGCTGCCCACTTGAAGGTTTGTAATCCTAAAGAACGAGACCTGTTCTTATTTTACCTTTCCTTCCCCAAATCATAAAGCAACTGCTTGTAGTTAATATGACTTTGATTTTTCATAATACACAGTTTGATGCTCCAATATATAATATTCCCCTACCCCCCCCCCCCCCCCCCCCCCCCCCCCATGCCCTCAACACTTGGTGCCTGAAACCATGTTGCGGTATTGGTTGTCATTTTTGCTTTATATATGTTTGTATATAAAAGTTGCAGATTATGTGTATTTCTAATGAAATTTTTAAGTGTTAGTCCTGATGCTTAAGGCTTTATGCATTTGTTAGTGAAGGTGCAATTTTTGAGGCTTTAGACCTGTGTAATTTTGTTTTCTTTTCCTGTCCAATCAATTTTTTTGTGGAAACTTAAGGACAGAGTATGCTGTCATCTTGAAAGCAATTTAAACAACTCTATAGGTTTTGTCTTCATGAGTCTAGGTGTTGGAGTACATTGTTCGTATTGGCTCTATATGAGTTTTTTTATGCAAATTGATGCTAATGCTATGATATCAGAGTGTTGACTACTTGGACTGACCATTCTTTGGATTGATACTAATAGTTATCTCATATTTCCTTGCACATCTAGCTTGATTTCCTGCATTGGTTAGTTTGTGTTACATACCTGCTTAATTTTTTTTGTTTGTTGTTATCACCAGGGTGGTGCTAAGAAAGTAATCATTTCTGCTCCAAGCAAGGATGCTCCTATGTTTGTTGTTGGTGTCAATGAAAAGGAATACAAGCCAGACCTCAATGTCGTTTCTAATGCTAGCTGTACTACTAACTGCCTTGCTCCTCTGGCAAAGGTTCCCCTTTTGTTTCTTGCTCTATTCTTCATTTTAGTATTTGAGCCTATATGTGAAATTTAAATGATTTCTCAAAATATCTGACTTGACTTTGCAGGTTATTCATGACAGGTTTGGAATTGTTGAAGGTCTTATGACTACAGTTCACTCCATAACGGGTAAATATTGCTTACGTTAGAAGTTAATACAGCATCTGTAGCTTGTATACTAAGTAGTTGGTGTTTTCATAACTCAGCCACCCAGAAAACTGTTGATGGACCATCAGCCAAGGACTGGAGGGGAGGAAGAGCTGCATCATTCAACATTATCCCCAGCAGCACTGGAGCTGCCAAGGCTGTTGGAAAGGTGCTACCATCATTGAATGGAAAGTTAACAGGAATGTCTTTCCGAGTTCCAACTGTCGATGTCTCTGTGGTTGATCTCACAGTGAGGTTGGAGAAAGAAGCTACCTATGATGAAATCAAGGCCGCTATCAAGTAAGATTCTGTACTTTACTCCTTTACCATCCCCTTCCCTATTAAAAATACAAAAACTTGTGTGCTTCATTCAACTCTGGCAAGTGTATACTACAGGTCACCCTCCATGGGATTTAAAATTCATGCAAAGAAGAGCAATAGTGCTGTGTGAAATAGTAGAGAAGGCCTTATGTCCCTACTGAACTTGTCTTCATAGCTGCCTGCTTGTTTATATTAATTTGCTTCTTTTTCTTTTTTTTATCTTTCGCATTTCATTAGGGAGGAGTCTGAAGGAAAATTAAAGGGTATTCTGGGTTACACTGAGGATGATGTGGTATCTACAGACTTTGTTGGGGACAACAGGTGAGGATGGATTTTGGAAGCTCTCTTCCGTTTTATGTTTCCAAATGAAGAAGATGATGGATGGTTTTTCCTTACTCAAACATGTGTCCATTGCTTCTGCCTAATGCATTTTTTGTGACCTTTTGACTGATTTGTAATTTAAATGAAAATAATTTGCAGATCAAGTATCTTTGATGCCAAGGCTGGAATTGCTTTGAGCAAGAACTTTGTGAAGCTTGTTTCTTGGTATGACAACGAGATGGGCTACAGGTGAATCTTCAAAACTTACTGGCCTTTAACTCTCGAGTAGCTGTAAGCCTGTACTTTTGCATGAGGATCTTATTCTGGTAGAGGGTCAATCTGTTCTTTCTGCTTCTGCCTATGCTTATTTTTTAGCATTCACCTTTACAAGAACTGTGTAAGCCAGCACTTTACGGTTTATAGTCTGTTGCTAATATTATCTTTTCTCCACTGGGATTGCAGCACCCGAGTTGTGGACTTGATTAAGCACATGGCATCAGTTCAGTAAAGTGGCAGTTCCGAGCACGATGGTGCCTTTGGGTGACACTTGCTAAGCATAATTAGAAGAGGAAAAAGCAGTCTAGAATAAAGTAAAATGAGAAGCTGTTTGACGAATTTGAGGGTGATTGTCTTTTTATTGTTGGATTTTCGTTAGGGTCTTTTGTTGGATTTGTGGTTTTCCCAAGTTTTCAAATGAGTCTGCAGAACTCTGGGTATGTTGTTTTGTCTTGCTATCAATGAATAATAATGTTGGACCCGCACTTATCTTTCTAACTGCCAACCCAGGACCAACCACATAAAAGAAGATAAAAACAAAAAGGAAAATTAGGTTGTGGATGGAACAGGTAGGTACTGGGCCAACTGTGAAGGGCCCCGTCAGGTGCCTTTCCGAGCCTTCAAAAGCCAATTAGGGGTCGCTCTGGTGCTCGATGAAAGTGATATTGAGAATAAAGTAGTTTATGGACTAAACAAAATTCTCCCATTCAAAATCGTGCATGAGACTTTTATCTCACACGGTTCCTAAGTGATAAAAGAAAGAAGAACTCATTTTCTTTCTTTTTTGATTACCTTCCTCGCGTATGTATAAGACCAAATCCATTCGATTTCTAAAAAGGATTACTTGGGGATGATTCCGTACTACAGTTCGGTGGAGGAACTTTAGGACATCCTTGGGGTAATGCGCCAGGTGCCATAGCTAATCGAGTAGCTCTAGAAGCATGTGTAAAAGCTCGTAATGAAGGACGTTATCTTGCTCGGGAAGGTAATGAGATCGGTGAAATTGGTCCCTTTACTTTCTGTTTGTCATGTGTTGTTTGATGCTATGGAATAGGCAAATGTGAGTAGTAATTGAAAATGATAAAGAGTCAGAATACTATCAAGTCTGGGCGAATATAGAAGGCTAGTCACGGATTCATGTAAACTCAATAGCTTTGAAAATTTATAAACGTCAAGTTTATGGGTTAGATAACACAATTAGCCTGTTGCAATCCCTGGTCTTGCCGTCTCAACCAAAAGGGTGAAAACACCCTATCTAAGCCACAAGCCCAAGCCTTCTTCCTCTCAAAGGGTGGGTGATATTAGATATACTTTAGAGTTTAGACAACTATAGGAGTACTGGGTTGACTTAAAAGTTAAAGTGAATGAAAATTCAAAACTAGTTCAAGGAGAATTTATGTTTTACACCTTTTTCTACAACAATATTTTCTGTGTCTCCTGCTGATTCCTCAACTGAATAGTCTACCAAGTAGACATGTCAAGGTGCCTTTTGTGTTTGATAAAAAAATGATTATTTCTTTTTTATTAATTGAAATTGCACGAAGAGACTATCCAAGAATACTCAAAAACTTTCTGTTTTCTAAAGACTTTATGTCATTGGTCCACCAAAAGAAGTTTATGAGGAAAAGCATTGAAGTTTCTGTTATGTCAAGAGAATTCTCAGTCTATATACATACAGAATAAGATTTTTTTTTAATTCAATTTGCATTGTATAGTTCGTCAACGAGGAGATTCAAATTGGTGGCTCCGCTCCTACTAGATTCTTATTCTCAAACTCAAACCGTCAAGATCTATGAGTAGTTTCTCATTGCAATCGGCTTGCTTTATCAGTACTTTCAATTATGATTGAAGCTGGAAGGGCAAGCATATTCTATTGATTACTTCTATGGTTACTAAATAGTAAATACTAACAAAAATGTTAAAGCTATTATGTAATAGTATTCTAGGCTTTCTTTAGTATAATCCAAATATGAAATAGCATTAGAATGATAATTTATTGAGAAATTTTCATAAATAGCATTATCCTTGAAACTAATTACAGAAAATAGCGATATTATTAAAATTACATAAAATAGCAATTTTTTTTTTACTTTTTCGATACCGTTTCCTATAAGGATTAGACTTGTATCGAAGTATCAAATTCTTAAAACCCTCCTAAATGTATGTCATCTGTTACACCAAAACAGACTTTGCGTAATCAACGTCATTAAATTCAAACCCTTAATTTTCTCCTATAATGACTCTATTTAATATCTAATTAACTAAACTTGCATATTTAAAGGGAATCTCTCTCCATTTTGATCTCGGTTGTTTTTTTATCGTATTTAGAAAAGTTAAAACAATTAATTCATATCCACAAAAACTTTAAAAAATCACAAATTTCGTGGGGAATTACTTTTTGATAAAACCTGATACTGATACATATATCTAAACTTAACTATCTACACTGATACATGTATCAAAACTGTCAAGCTCCACCTTGGGAGGCACGACTGGCACCTGGTGCCCTACTAGGCCTGCGCACTCCTGGTGCAGGCCTACTTCCCAAATAAAAAAAATAACGGGTTATATCTCGGGTATAAATACAACCTCCGACCGGCAAGGCCTTAAAGCCACCTGTAAAGGAAAATAGCTAACCAGAAACAGGCATTAACAGGGAATCCTATGCGGGCCGACAGGACCTCCATGGTATATAGTTGTGACTGAAAAGTAAATTCGGTGCTAAACTAATCTATGGCCGATAAGGCCACTAACTGACGGCTAAACAAGGCCCCATACGGCCAACACACAAGATAAAACATATAGGGGCCCCACACGGCCACCAACCGCTAACCACAGGGAAATAGAAACAATCTGCAAACCTCTAGGAGTAATATAATGGTCGGTCCCGACCTACCCATAAATTGTACAATCAAAAGAAGTAAATCTTCTATCTACAAGCTCTGGAGGAAAGGAGCCGACTGGTCTGACAATCCTGGCAAAAGCTAAGAGGGACCTGCTCCTCGTCTATCCGTACCTGCAGGCAAGTAATGCAACCCCCCAGAAAGGCGTCAGTACAATATGTACTGAATATGTAAAGCAATAATTGTAAATGACTGAATAAAAGAAATGAAACTGAGAATAACTGAAATGAAGGGATAGAGACCATACCCGAATAGTTGGACTTCCTATCATCTAAATTATCAGTAACTAAAGCAAACAAGAACCTTACCTGGCCCCCATAAGCCAGAAGGTACAACCAGCATAGAATAACCCACTTGGGCCCCCATAAGCCCTGGTGAGTACACCTCAATCTACCTACCCTTAGCAAGGTCATACTGAGTCAATTAATAGTTATAGCAGTCCTACCAGTCCCCTGGGTCTGCAACTGAGCCCGCTCGACCCCTAACTGTAGTTGTGTTTGAGTCTAATGGACTCCTAATATCTGCACCCCGGGCACCAAGCTCGACGAGGGTGTGGTGCCGATACGACATATAATAGTCCAGCCATGGAATGGACCGTATGGGGAATTTGGACCCCATCTTCATCCCTCGCAGACGGCATACCGCTCCTTGGAGTGACGTCATCTCTCTCCTGGCCGGCGCCGACACAACTAGTAACCCTGGGGTTGGTCATGGAGGGCTATATAGGGCAAGTCAAATCCCAAATTAAACGTAGAGTACTGGTCTCAACTAATAACAACAGCTAATCATGACTGATATACTTCTGATCCTCTTAATAGGATTTAAACTGAGTTATAATACTAAGGAAACTAACTTACCGAAAGAATTTTCCTTAACATACCTTGACTATTAATTTCTAAATAACTTGTGAGTTTCAGTTCGTATTCAATAGCTCTTTCCGATTGTGTTATACTACTGGGAGAATAAGGCTAATTTCAGTACTAAATTTAGCCAAAACGATAACTTTCAATATAAATATCAACTATACTTCAGTTTGGCCGAACAAGATCAAAAACATATAATTTCTCAAAAGTTTAGAAGGGAGAAGTACTCACTTGAAGCCTATGATCGTATAGAAATTAGTTTGGAGCAATTTCAACCACTTTGGCTCGGCGGAGTTACGATTTGTCGGGCGAATTTCGCGAAAATAACTCCGTAGTAATGCTCCCTGCGGCCTTAAACTTCAATATCGAAAGTTAATTTGAATTCGGGCAGCGTTTTGTAGCGTAAACAGAGGAAAATCACCTGAAATTTTTGTAGCTTTTACTTCTGGTCGCGGGTCTGTTCATGTAAAATGAAACTAAATGATTCAACTTAAATATATACAAAATTTGGGCGGTGGACACGGGGTCCGTGGCATGGACCCCAACGCGCCAATTTTGGGCCGTGCCATAGAGTCCAACGCGCCAGGGAGGGTCCGTACCACGTTGCTCCTTTGGACAGCTGGTCCGACCTTCTCCCGCACGGTCCCGACTCCGTGCTCGTTGGACCTTTCCTCAGGCCCTTTCTCGTACATATTGAACTCAAACTCTTAACTAACATACGAATAGACCCACTAAACGTTAGAAACTTACTGGGTGTAACAAAAACTCACGCATCCAAATGAAAGTTATGTGTTTCACTGAAAATATTGATACATACTAAAAATAAATACACAATCAAAGAGTCTGTAATCTGTAAAATTCTATAACATTATATGTTTTATAAGAATTGATACAGTTGTCATACATTGATAAACATGAGGGTAATTTCCCAATTTATAATTTATTCAAGATACTGATATATTTCGCTGTTAAATTGAAAAAATTTGATACTAATACATGTATCCAAAAGCCTTCTTCTTGAAAAAAAACTCTTTCTTTCTCCTCCATTATTTATCTTCTGTTGTTTTTTCACAAATTGATTCTAAGAACAAAAAGAAGAAACCACATTAATTTTTTAGTTTTTTTTTGAGAATTTTTGCAATTTTTTTGAGAGTGTGCAGTAAAATCGAAGGAAAAGTAGCAAGTCAAGGGTTTAATTCAGCGATTTTGACTTTTTTTGAGTTTTCAATCTTCTCAAAAAGTCGAAATGGAGAAGAAATATCTAAAATTTTGCTTTGAGTTCTTCGGCATGGTGACCTTTGCCAGATACCTAGGTTTATCTTCACCATTACAAAGCGTTGTCGGCGGAACCTTACTCCGTCCTTGGGTTAGTCTTCTAGAAGATGATTCATCCGTCATTTTTAAGCAAGATTATACCTTGATAACAATCCTAAAAATTTTAAGATGTTAGAAAAGATGTATGAAGTAAAATAAGTGAAATACACAACAAAAAGGGTAAAAATTTACACAAGAATCACAAAATAATGGGGAATCTTGAGAGAGAAAAAAAGATGAAAATAGTGAGGGAAAATCGAAGAAATATTGGGAGAGTTCTGAAGATTGAAAATCGGTGTTTTAAGTGGTGCAAAATATGGGTATTGGGATTGGAGAGAGAAGGTAAAAAGGTTAATACATGTTAACCACATGGTAAAAGTTACTTGTGTAATTATTTTGCTATTTTTTGTAATTTTTTAAAAGTATAATTATATATTGTAAATATGTAGTAAGATTTGCTTAATTATGTAATTTTTTCTAATTAATTTATATTACCATCTCTGGTTGCTACAGCTTCTCCATCAACATCGCCATCATCATCAGATGATTAATCCCCATAAGTTGATTCATCATCTAACAATCTGTCGCTATCTGACTCATCAATTCGATCATTCGCTTCATCATTGTTACTCACAACTTGTGCGAGTTGAGTCAATGAGCCTTCAAAATCATTACACCTATGAAATATGAAAAATTCAAAATATTAAATTCCAACATATAGTTAAGTCAATTAATAAAAACTACATTAAATTTATCTATTCAAGGGTTCGATCGTATTACTATGTGTTGGTTGTCCATTACTCAAATTCAAATTTTGCAACGAGGTGGATAGATTACTAGGTCCTTCCATTTCACGATTCTACATACTCCATTCAAAATTATGATTATGCATTTCAACACCACCCTCATATTGTGTACCTGAATTATGGATGACATTTGACTGTCTACCAAATCCAAATATTGTTTTTTGTTGGACAAAACCACCACGAACGCCAATCTTCAAATTTGATAGGTATGTGCTCCCGCGAAGATCATACTCGTCATCAGTGAGTTCTTGAATGATATTACGTCTTTGTATTGATGCATATCTATCAAGAATAGCTATGCTAATGTGACTACTAAAAGTGTCAGGACTTTCAAGAAATGACGCCAAAGAATTGTCATCACAAATTCAAGTCTCCCCATATATTGGAAGCTCATTTTCCGTAAAGGCCATTAGATATCATCCACTAGTAACAACGGATAATTCAGGATCAGTAACACTTATTTTACTTCTAAAAATACGTTGAAGACTCTCATATTTAAGAGTTAATGGGAAGCTTTGCATGCTTCAGGCGGTCGATTGTATGTCATTGAACCAACTTCATTTGATAACTTGACCACAATATAAATTAGCTCTTACGTAGCGTTCAACTATTTTAATTAACAATGGAAGAAACCAAAAGCAAAAAATGAAGAGAAGACTTTTTTTTTTTTGAATGCCACTTATTTTATAAAGGTATATATTCAACAAAGTTACTCAACTTTGTAGTGAAAAAACCTTCTAACTCTTAATTCTTATTTTCTTTTTACAGCAAACTTCCGTGAATGTGTGAACATTTGAGTTAAGAATCAAATGAATTTATACGCAAGTCCTTTTATATGGGATGAATTTCGGTATAAAATATTATATCAATAATTAAATATTTAATATCTATAATTAAATATTAAAAAATATATTTTTAGTTAGCATAGATAATTGATGTTTATAATTAAATATTTAAGAATAACTTTTAAGAAAAGTATAAAAATTTTGTTATCCATTTGGTACCGAATTTAATTACTTGCATGAGAGAAAAATTTATAAAAATTAAACCTCGTTGGATGTTCAACGAGGTTCTTTTTTATTTATTTTTAATTTTATTTAACAAGGTTTTATTTAATATTTTTTTAAAATATTTTTTCAGCTAGTAAAGTTTTATTTAAATGGAACCTCGTTGGCAGTCCAACGAGGTTTTCTATAAATTTTTTTAAAAATTTTATTCAGCTATTAAACAATTTTTTCAAAAAAAGAACTTAAGTGGAACCTCGTTGGGCAGTCAACGAGGTTCTTTGTAATATTTTTGAATCAGCAATCACATATAAAATAAATTTAAAAAAATAAAGGAATCTCGTTGGCTGTCCAAGAGGTTTTTTAGAAATTTTTTATTTTTTTTCAGCATGTAAAAAGTTCAAAAAACATAACATTAATGGAAGCTCGTTGACTGTCCAACAAGTCTCGATAAATTTTTATTTTTTAAATATATTAGTAGATTCTCGTTGGCCAAGCAACAAGATGTCCGTGTTGATAAACCATAAAAGAAATTATCTATTTTGAAATTCTACAAAAAAAAATTATCCGTTTTAATGTCGGACTCAAATTAATATATCTAGTGAAAACACTCTCGACATGAAACCATTATCAAGGTGAAGAAATATATAAATAGATAAACTTTTAAGAGAAAATGCATAAAATCCCCCTTAAACTTATCCACATAATTTAATTTAGTACTTTAACTTTACGAGCGTTTATTTACCTCCATAATTTAATTGAAAGTGAATTACTACCACCTTCGTAAGACAATTTCAGATTCATGCATAGAAGTGTTATACACTCACCTAACACGTGTATAACACCATTATTTTTAATTTTTTTTCATTTTTATCATATTTTTTAGTTTTTCCTTTTCTTCTTCTTTTTTCCCACTTTTTTTCTTTCCATATTCATGGCAGCATTTCAGGTTTACAACACACACTCATACCTTGCTTATAATTTAAAGACTTCTCAATAAGACAATTTGTATATGAGATAACAATCTAATTGAAGAAAGAAAAGTTCCGGAATTCAATTTTTTCGGGTCGTGTGCGACGATTGCAATTTCAATTTTGGATCTTGAATTTTGATTAAGAAAAGGGAAAGATCTGAGGAAAGTGTTTTAATTAGTATTTTAAAAATAAAACATATATGGGTCAGCTTTATCAGAAAAAATGGTATCAAAAAATAACTTTTCTGATCAACTAAACCCACATATAATCTGCCTATAAAATAAATTTTTTTAATTATTATGTTATAATATTAAACTCATCAACTAATTTAATCTTTAAAGAAATTAAAAAAAGAAGAAGAAAATAACATGGAAGATGAGAAAAGATAGTGAGAAATTTGATTGGTACTGTAGAAAAGAAGCTGGAAAGAGGAAGAATAAGAGGGATAGAAAAAAAAAAAAGAAAGAGAAAGGGTAAAAAAGAAAAAAGAAAATCTAAAATTAAAATAAAAAATAAAGAAAAACATAATTAAATATAACTAATTGCACCATCCAATTAGAAGATGATATATGAATAGTTTTAGACCATATTTAATATTTTTTTTCTCTAATGTGCTTTCCAAAAATTAAAAATATTTTTTTTGGCCACGTCACTTATTACGGTGGTATTAATTCACTTTCGATTAAATTAAAGAAAGTAAATAAACGTCTGTAAAATTAAAGTATTAAATTAAGTTATGTGGACAAATTTGAAGTGAATTTTATGCATTTTCCCTTTATAAAATAATTGGTTGCTAAAATTGTATGTATACTTGCAATACCTTTTTTTATTTTTGTGAACTTCTCAACAGAAGTAAACAGTCCTATAAGTTCAAAAATTGGGTTTACAATCTTCCAAATTTGATACCAATTGTAAAAAGTTCTCTACATTTAGGTGTCGTTTGGCAGGAAGGGTAAGATAAACAAAGTTATTCTTATGAATTGAATATCTTATCAGATAAGTTATTTCATCATATATATGGGATAACTTATTTCATTATTATGGTATAAATAGTGGGATAAATAATTTCAAATTTAATTAATATTTTCACTAAATAAAATTATCTTATATTTTATCTTTGAATTACTTTTTCTTATTCCTCGTACTAAACGACTCCTTACAGTTTTGTATATCTTCTAATTGGTCGAACAAATTTCTGGTTGGAATGACTTTCTCTTTAAAATGGGTTATAAGCATTGTAATCTAAATTAATTGAATTTATAATTATATATAATATATATTTTAATTTATCTGATAATGATTGATAAAATATAAAATAAAATATAAATATTTATGTGCATATGAATTATGGAAATAATAATTTTCTTTGGATGGGCTAAAAAGTTAGACGACAAATAAAGTGCAGAACACCAACGAAATGGTCAAAACCACAAAGTCACCAATAACCAAACCCTCACCTAATAGACGAAAACTAAATTAACAAGTAATCATTTCATTTTGTTTGATAAGACGTATTTTTCTTCTTCTTAATTTACCTGATATATATTTTTTTTAAATTATTTTTTTATGTGTAAAAAATTAATAAAAAAATATATTATATATCATGTTAGATAATAATGTTATTAAATTTAGCTCATTATTTAACTTCTAAGCTAATTTAGCTTAATTTATAATATAAAAAACGAAATTTACTGGTCATCCCTTAGCCAACAATTCAAAATATTAATTTCTTCTCGTATTCTCATTTTTCTTCCTTTACATTCTTTTTTCCCCCTTCCTTTATGCTTTATTGGCATTGTTGTACGTAGATACTCCATATGCGTATATTGTTAAAACTCGAAATTTTAAAGTATAAAAATTAAATTTTCGTAAAAATAAGCTTCATTTTGAGTAGGTATTATTGCAAAAGATCATGTACATATTGAGGAGCCTAAATCTGAAATTTATGGTGATTTCTTATAATTTTTGAGGTGTTTTGGATAGAGAAGAAAACGAAATCAATTTTTTATATAATAGTGTATATGAGCGTATAAACACTTCTTAAAATTTTTGTATAATTTTTGTTACTAGCTATATAATATTGTATATTGAGTTTTTAGACATCATTTAAAAAAAAATAAAGTTTTTGTATATTGTTGTATATCAGGTATATAATATTACCAAACTTTTTAACCATTGCTTTAAGAAAATCTATGCGATTGGAAATTTAAAAACATGATTATGTAATTGCAATGTAATGTTGTGGAGTATATATTTGTGCAATTATCACAAAGTAATTTAAGTTTAAAATTTTATTTTTAATCTTAACGAGATGATTTACAACCACACAAATATCTAAGATTTATTTTGGATCACATATTTTGAAAGTTTTTATTTCTTTCTTAAATTGTGTGTTATATAGATTGAGACGGGAAGAGTATAAAGATAGTATTCCTTTCTGTTCGCTTTTACTTGTTCACTATACTAAAAATATATTTTTGATTTTTATTTTTCACTTTTAGCATATCGAGAGAATCATATTTTTTCATGTTTTATCCTCAACATCAGTTACTTATTCCTTAAATTATTTTCAAGATCTAAAATTATGCATCAATTAATATGATATAGTGGTAAAATTTTCATATCAATCATTATTTTTAAGAGGCGCGTAAAATTCAAAATGAAAAATTACAAATGAACAGAAAAGTACCGAATATGATATACTATTAATAATGTTTAGATTGATAATAATGACATTAATAGTTATATTGATATTATTATTTAACGACTATTTAATTTGTTGTATTGAATAATTAATAAGGCGTATGAATAAAAATGTCAAAATAAGAGTGTATTATAATAAAAATAGTACATTGTATTGTTAGCATTTATTATGTATAAAAGTAATACTCCCTATCTTTCAATTTGATTGTCTAGTTTTGAGTTGACATGAAATTTAATAAAATAAAGAAAATTTTTGAATCTTGTAGGCTTAAATTAAAAATATGAAAAAGGGTCAAAAATACCCATCTATTTATATTTATTGTTTATTTGCCCATAGTTATACTCTAGGGCCAAATATGCCCCTGCCGTTATGAAACTCAACATCTATGCCCCTCAATTGGATGGTTTCCTCCAAATTAAATAAAATTATTCGATTTCACTTAAATAACTCGTTATCTCTTAAAACTCTATCCGAACCCACCTAATTAATTTAACCCATACAAAATAAACCCCAAATATACTCATCCCAAACCATTCTTCTTTCTCGTAAGGTTGTCTTTCAGCTTCAAAGCAGCAGCAGCAGGAGGAGAAAGTTTTCGATCTTGAAAATGCCATCCCACAAGACCTTCATGATCAAGAAGAAGCTGGCGAAAAAGCAGAATAGGCCTATTCCTTACTGGATCCGCATGAGGACCGACAAAACCATTAGGTACAATGCGAAGCACGGGCATTGAAGGCGTACCAAGTTAGGATTTTGAGGTGGAGGACTTTGGAGTTCTCTTCAAGGTTTTATTGAAATATTTATGGGGTTTTTGTAACTTTCTGTTTTGTTTATTAGGAGCTTATATCTGAAGTGAAATTTAGTAGAGTTGTTTTCTACTGATGTTTTGCTAAAAATTGTTTGAGCTTAATGTTCAGCAGAGTTTATGTATTGAATGAGTATTTCTGAATATATTATGCTTTGTTGATTAATTTCTGGAAAAAAAAAAGAAAGCCATTCTTCCTTCTCTCTCCTATTATCTCCTCCTCCTCCTCCTCCACAAACAATAACTTGAGATATTTATATTATTTAAAAAATAAATTATTTTTAGATATTCTTTCTGCAGCTTACAAACAACTTGAGATTTTTCTTCAGCTGCCTACAATGAGTACCATTGCTTGAAGGATTTAAATAATTTTGGAATATTCTACAACCATCATCTGCAACAAGTCATTGGTAAGCTGAAGAAAGATTGCCCGAACATATATGTTTTTTTTAAATAATAGAAAGATCACAAGTTGTTATTTGCAGAGGTGAAAGAGATAATACGAGAGAGAAGGAAGAATGGTTTGATGCGTATATTTAGGGTTTATTTTGTATGATTTAAATTAATTAGGTGGGTTCGAGTCATATTTAAATAGATAACGGGTTATTTAAGTGAAATCGGGTAATTTTATTCAATTTGAAAGAATTCATACAATCAAGGGGCATAAGTGTTAAGTTTCATAATGATAGAGGCATATTTGACCCTAGAGTATAACTAGGGACAAAAATCAATAAACAAAAATAGAGGGGGATTTTTGACCCTTTTTCCTTAAAAATATGTAGAACGTATCAAAATATGGAGAGAACTATTCGGTTTCAGGTTCAAATTTTAGTAAAGATAAAAATATTAGATGATTTTTTTCTATTATGTCCTAGCTTTAGGGGATAGAGTTAATTGATACTTATTAGTGAGAGGTGACATGTATCCCATAGAACTAATTGAGATGCGCGCAAGTTGGCTCTAACACCATAACTATTAATAAAAGTATCAAAATATTTTTTAATCTTGTAAATTTAAACATGCAAGTGAAATTTAAAACTAAAGAGTCAAAAAAAAAAAGAGGAAAAAATACATTACTTTTTGAAATGAATCAGAAAAAAAAGACAAATAAATTAAAATAGAGAAAATATTAAATAAAGTGTATAACTAATACGAATATTCATTATACATAAATTAAAAATATTAAAAATAATATTAAAGCTAATATACCAATATTTTATTTTATTAGATACCTCTTGCCAAACGACCCCCATGTGTCTGCCAAACTTTTTTTTTCTCTCTTTTGTTTGAAACGACCAACGACTAAGGACTAGGGAAGCTCCTTGATATCATCGGAACATTCAATAATAAAGACGCCCACTCTCAACTCTCCCACTGCATCCCTCTACTGATCCATCTTCCGCCGTTACACCTGGCCACTTTACTCCGTTCAATGGCCGCTCTCGCCTTCAATTCCGTCGCCGCCACCTCCAAATTCCGCTCCTCCGTCGCAACCTCCTCCGTCGGTCGGCAGCTCTCACATCTCCGCCTTCTGTCTGCTCCTATTCAGCCATCACTTCCCTTGCAATGCCGCCGGTCTTCTTCCGCCTCTTCGGGTATTTCACTTCCTTGTGGAGACGGATCTAATCCTTCTCAGCACACTGCTTTCCATTTTTTCTTTTTGAAAAATGTATATATTATAATAGATAGAAATTATTGACTCTAAATACCGAGTGCAATTCTTTTTTAGAGAAATGTATATTGATGTTTTGCCTGATTAAGAGATTAATTTTTTTTTTGAAATATGTGTATATTATAATAGATAGAAATTATTGACTCTAAATCCTGAGTGCAATTCTTTTCTAGAGAAATGTACGTTGATGTTTTGCCTGATTAGAGATTAATACTATAGCACACTCACTTTGAACCATTTGAGTCTAAATTCTGGAGTGCAATCTCCTTCGCGACCTCATTTTTGGTGTTTCTATCATGTGGTTCTATATATATTCATCTGTTTATAATCAGTTGTATAGATGTATAATGGGATTGTGACATGATCAGGTGTGAGAGCTCAGGTGGCAACCACTGAACAAGCAGGAGTTGAGGCTGCTGCAAAAGTTGAAGCTCCCGTCGTTATTGTCACCGGAGCTTCTAGAGGAATCGGGAAGGCAATTGCTTTGGCTTTGGGAAAGGCTGGTTGTAAGGTCCGCATTGTGTTTGATTCTTTCCCTTCCAACTGTAACTAATTAACAAGTGTTAACTGCCAGAAAAGTTTTTCTTAAAAAAATTGCTTTTTCAGATTTAAAACTTGGTGGATAATGGGCTCGTGCCTCTATCCGACTACACTTAAATGTCTGAGTTTGTTCAACAGCTTGGTGTGGAACTCGTGACATGTGCCGACCACACATCCTCTACTACCTTTGCCACTGAACCAAAGCCCTGGGAAACCATAAAACTTGTTCTTTGATAGTGTATTACTAGAATTATCAAATTTCACTCTTTCATTTGTACTCCATGGTGTTGGCGACCTCCGTGGTTTCACTTTAAAACAGCATCAGCTTTAAGGTGTTATGATAGTTGCTCAAGCTGTGCTTCCGTTGGCAATAGTTTAAAAGTGAAACAACGGGAAGTACTCTCTGTGTCCTTTTACAATGACTTTCTTTGCTCCGTGTATCGTCTTAGAGTAAAATGTTTAAAAGGATAATTTTACTGAGAATAAAAGGCTTCAAATGGATAGTTTGAAATGTGCAGACATAAACTAGTTACACGAAAGGTGTCAATTCAACAGCAAAATAATGCTAGTTTCTGTTACTCTATATTGTTTTTGGGTAAAATTGTCCTTAATAATCAGCAGAAGTTCATACAGGACAGAGTAGAAAGGAAAGCGGGTCCTCCTCCCCCCTCATCTTCTTCTTTAGCTTAATTTATTACATGAAGTTGTCAGGCATTTCAAAAAAGGTGGAATCCTTCGATTTAGTTTCTTAGGGAAAATTTTAGTAATGCTCTTAAGCTGACATAGGTGGATACACAGGCATTAATATTGTTCAATTTATAAATTTGTTGCATACTCCACCAACCTGTGTGATATAAAGTTCAATGTTGTTGGCAGGTCCTAGTGAACTATGCGAGATCTTCAAAGGAGGCAGAAGAAGTTTCCAAAGAGGTATCTGTTCCTTTTTTTTCCAGTAATAATCTAGTATAGTTTTTGGTATAGGTTACTATCCCTAATCCTTGATCCTTCCATTTCCTACTGAAAACTTCATTTTTGTTACTTGAAATGTGAACTGTATCTCTAACTTCAGTCTGATGTTTGGAAGAGTATCTGTAACATGCAGAATGCTCCATCTTCAATGTGATTTCTTATTTTGCTTTTACTTTTGCTGGGTTAATTACATTGTCCTTCAAATTGTCGACTTCTAGGGGACCTCTCAAATTTAAAATAGTTCTAAGGTTCGCTGCATAATCCTCCCTTTAGTTAGTCTAAAGTTTGTTTTATCATTATATTTTAGTTATCTAACCAACTAATATTATTTTGTTGAGAGTGGTGGTCCATACTCCCCCAGGTTTCATTAGAGCACTCAGAACAGTCATAAAACGTGGTATTTAAGTGGGAACAAGGTAGAGGGGCAGGCTCATACTCCTCCCAGCTTTGAGCCTGTGGGCCAAGTGGGGTTGGGCCAACTAACTCATGTGGGATTTCTCGGTTATAATAGGAAAGTTGACTTAGGAACTATTTGATAATGTAAAATTAAATTAAAATAGTTATTAAAGCTGACCAACTTTTTGACATATCCTTTTAAGATGTATATGATGCATAATGCAAATATGCCAAATAATCTTCAACTAACACTGGTAATTACTAGTTCATGAGAGGGATGTCGAGTTTTTCAAAGTAGAGAGGAGATCCTCCGGATTATCACATATTATACTGCTGTTCTTTTTTTTCTTGGCTCTATTTGGGAACTGAAACTTAAATGATAGGAGCAAGTGATATCAGCTACACCAAAGGGAAATTTTGAAGTTCTCGAGTGGGATATCCTCTTTCAAGACCTTTAGGGTGTGTTTAGTATGATAAAAAATGTTTACCATGGAAATGTTTTCCTACAAAATGTTTTGGAAAACAAGTGGATTTCTTACTTATTTTTTAGTGTTTGGTTAGTAAGCAAAAAGTTATTATCTCAAGAGCATTTATATGTAATCTAGCAAAATACTATGGGGTGGAACGGGGTGGGGGTTCGGGGGTGGCGGGGGGTGTGATGGTCAAGGGATGGGGTTGGAGGCGTTGGGTGGGTGTGGAGGAGACAATAAACTTGGAATGTCAATTATGAAACTTGTTTTCCCTATTTTCATTAGAGAAGTCATTTTTCTCATTTTAAAGGAACTTGTTTTCCTTGAGAAAATATTGCTCAAAATATTTTGACCAACCAAATATGGGAAAATTGGTTTTCCTCATACCAAACACACCCTAAATCTTTATTCACCGGCTATTGGCCTTCTTGTTTGTTTTGTGCATATTTTCGGCTGTGAGAACATTAAGTGACATGTGATCTTCATTTTGTTAAAGAGGGCTATTACATATTAAAGCTACAAGTTTGAGAAAGCTGGAACTGAATCTCAAACTACACTTCAAGGCAGGAACTTATTCTCCAACCATGCGATAAAGTTACAACTTTGTACTTAAACAGCGATGCGAGCAACATAAACCACCTACATGGCTCCATCATAGACTTATAGTATAAAACTATAAATAGCATTAGTTTCTGATCATTTCATCTTATTAGAAACAAATTGCTCTTCCTAGTTCTTAAACTGGTTCGGTGCCATGAAGCAAGAAAATGATGTCCTTAGGTGGTCATGGCATGTCAGAAAAAGATTAGGTGAAGGACAACAATTGCAGTGTTCTTTTTTTCCTTTATTTTTATTTTAATTCATTCTTATAGATAGAGCAAGGTTCTGACTCGAAGAACTGGTCAAACATGGAAAACTGATTCTGCTCTCTGCTTTTTGTTAGAATTTTTCTGATAAGATAGCAGCTAGCTGCTGATCTGATTACTTGTACTGAAACCATGAAAGCAAAAGGAATTTGTTTTTGCTGGTAATACTCTTCCAGGAAAGGTTGATAAAGTCGTGGATATATATGGTAATTGATCAGTATAGTGTAAGTATAGGCTGAGACTTTGTGTATGGTTTCACTAATCTTCACGTACGTTCCATCCCAAAATGTTGGCAATATAGATTGCTTTAGTTTATCTCAGTCTTGTAAATAAGCAAAACTTGCTATTATTCTACTCAGTCAAAGATAAATAATGTCTTTTCATACTCCATATTTTGTAGATTGAAGCATGTGGTGGCGAAGCCTTGGCTTTTGGAGGCGACGTTTCAAAAGAAGAAGATGTAGAATCCATGATAAAAACTGTACGCACACTCTTCTGTTAGTACTTTAGTAAATGGTGGGTTTTATCCCAGTTGTTGCCAGCTAAATTACAATGTATAAGTATCACACCTGCAGGTTGTTGATCGATGGGGAACAGTTGATATCTTGATCAATAATGCAGGTTAGCTACCACGTTTTTTGCTTCTTTTTTTGTGAGGACAAGTCAAAAGGATCATTTAATTAATCTTGATTTTTGCACCAAGATAATAATTAAATGCTTACATTTGTTTTGTGGCATAAACATCTAAAAACATCTGTACAACTTTGTAGCTAAAGAGAACATGTTTTTACCCCAAATGTACAAGTGAAACAATATTTATTAATGCAGATTACAACAGTCATCCTGCTTTACATTAAGTTTTATTAGAATTCCCTATCAGTACTTCTCTTATTCTTCTTTTCAGGTATCACGCGTGATACCTTGTTGATGAGAATGAAGAAGTCTCAGTGGCAGGAGGTTATTGAGTTGAATCTTACAGGAGTTTTTCTCTGCACACAGGTCTATACGCAAGCTGTGTTTCAATTGGTATTTTGGTTGTCCCCAACCCCTCCTCCCAAAACCTGTATATATTTTAACATAAGATTCTTACAAGGGATCTTTCTTCTTGTTGCAGGCTGCAGCTAAAATCATGATGAAAAAGAAAAAGGTAAAATTGTCTATCTACCTCTTGCATTTCAGAAATAATATCATTTGTCTGGAAAGATTCGAGTTTCCGGAAACTGTTGCATAAAGGGTAGTCCATTTGTTTATTTACTGAAGAGATCTGTCACAGGTAATGAGGGTCTTAGCTCTATGAGCAATGACTACACCACAGTCATTGAGGTCATCCACACTGACCTTTTCCCACTTCATGTATGGCAGAAATATCACTAGAACAACCATGTGGGGCAGGGATCATCCCTAGCCTTTGGGGGTAGAATAACCAAAATGTTATTTTGTTGTTCCTGGTTTCTTGGACTCTCATGCTAGTCAAAGTAGAAATAAAAAAGGAATTTGGAAACACAAAGACAGGCTGGCATGTGTGACACTGCACTACATTGATTCACAGGTCATGGGAAAGATGCTTCCCTTATCTGGACTGAAGGAATATGGACAAAGAAGATAATGATGCATTAAAAGATGACATAATGCTACAGTAAAATTGTCACATCAATTAGTTTCCTCTCTTGTTAGAAGCATCAAAGTTGAGTTGATTTCAGCTGCAGAATTTGTATGTTGACGTGTTGGAAATTGGTTTGAATGAAACTGTTTTGATGTGTCTCAGAATCTTTTCACCTATTCCTTTTCATGGATTTCAGTTGCTGGTGTCATTTTTTCAGATTCCGCCACCTGTTGTAATGCTGACAGTTACCTTTTCAATCAATTTGAACCAGTTGTTACATATAAAACAAGCAACAAACTGAGTGATCCCTTGAGTGCGTTAAGATAGCCAGGTTGTCCCAGATGGCGACTAATTAGACTGTTGCCATCATGTTTATCTACTGATATATTCTGGTTCTTGAAAAAAAATTGATTACTAAGATCAAACCATTGCAATGCACTCCAGCATTTTTATTTAAGCATGATCTACACTTTGCAGGGGAGGATCATCAACATATCTTCAGTTGTTGGTTTAGTTGGCAATGCCGGGCAAGCCAACTATAGTGCTGCTAAAGCAGGAGTCATTGGCTTAACCAAGAGTGTTGCAAAAGAATATGCCAGCAGGAATATTACTGTAAGTGCTCCTAATCATTCCCTTATATCGCATTGCCTGGGCTGTTTATGTTAATGCTAGTTACGAAAGATCTTGTAAAGCATATTATAAAGGAACTATTTCTGATGGGGACAAACTTATGAGTTGTCGTTCTCTCTCTCTCTTTCTTTTTTGTTGGTGATATAGTGACTTCTTATGACTCATAATAGGTCATTTATGCTGAATTTTATCTTTCGACAGGTTAATGCTGTTGCCCCTGGATTTATTTCATCTGATATGACTGCCAAGCTAAGTGAAGACATTGAAAAGAAAATTTTGCAAAGTGTTCCACTAGGTAAGAGAAGATATCTTTTAAAGTGCTTGTGGCATTTATATCTCAACATAATGACGAGTTCCCTGCACATCTAAAACGTGGAAAAGTTCTATAACTTCTAAAATTAGGACTCCAACTAGAATAAGACAACATGAGATATGCATTAACCAGATTTCCTGTGCATCAATATTCTGACTTAAAACAATTTAAATTATATCTGAACTGAGAAACAGCAACTTAGCTTGAATCTTGATAGAAGGAAAATATCCCTTCTTCAACTTGCATCCAACATTTCAGAGACTTCGTAATTGCTATATCTAGAAGATTCATTTATTAAACAAATAAAAGTTACTACTATTTCAACTCAGTTTTTTTTTAAAAAACTACTATTTCGGGAAATATGGTTCATATCTATATCTTACAAATGAAAGACAGTAGAGTTCCTGTTAACCGCAGCTATATTGTCCAACTTTGGTTTCACATAACACAGGACGCTATGGTCAACCTGAAGAAGTTGCTGGACTAGTGGAATTCCTGGCACTCAATCCCGCAGCCAGCTATATTACTGGACAGGTACTTCCGTGTTATGTGGTTTCATCTGTCTTTTATTCGAAGCTTCTCTCTTGCTACCTCATGTCAAAACATCTGTTTATTTAGAATATTTATCTCCTTTACAGGTTTTGACAATCGATGGTGGGATGGTTATGTAGAAGTTTACCGCATACTTAGTTTGCTCATGAAGAAGGATTGAAAGGGTGAACACTTATGTTACACCATGACTGTAGCTTCGTCCAGCTTATTAATTTGGTGGAAGGAGATGGGCCTGACTTGCCGTTTTTCTGCATTTTCCCCTCTTCTTTTTCCGTTTTATTAGCTGAGTGTGCATTTTTCAAAATTTAGAAACAGGGTCTGATCATTTTGTTGTAGTTCCTATGTTAAAGTTTGCTTGGCCCGGAGAGCTGGAGATTGATAAATCAGTGATATAATTATATTACTAACAGAAGTCTCCGTGTTTCCACTAATTCAGAGGATAATTTTTGGAAAAATTACATGGCATAGCACATATATATGCTATGTATTTACCCCGAGTAGACAAAGCTAGAAAAAAATAATATTTTATAAAAATTAATTACAATTTGTTGCACTTCTCTCCACCTAACCTTAAATTTCTCGCTTCCCTCCTCTTTCTTCCTCTCTCTCGCTCGCTTCCTCCTCTTTCTCCTTCTCTCGCCTCTCTCCCTCACCTCTCTCCTTCCTCCTCGCTTTCTTTCTCTCCTCCCCTCTGTCTTGGTCTCTCTCTCTCTCTTGTTTTTTTTTTTTTTTTCTGTTTTTCCTCCCTCTTTTCCTCTCTTTGATACGTATTTTGATAAGCATAAAAAAAAGAGATGCACATTCAAAGAGTACATACTGATGAATATAAAAAAATAGATATAAGTAGATACACATTCAAAGAGTACAAGTAAATACAAGAGTGAATAAATATAAGTGATACAAGAGTTTATGAACTCAAGTTCAATTAGAGATAGATACATATTCAAAGATACACATAATGATACAAATTCAAAGAACACAAATAGAATGAGTCGATCCGATTCGTTCTTGTATATAGATAAAGCAAGAGAGAACTTATGACCCCGGGGATGGAGAGGGACTCGAACCCCCGGTATGAATACAAGTGATACAAGAGTTAATGAATACAAGTGACACAAGAATGAGTGAATTCAAAAGAAAAGAAAAGAAAAGAATATAGATACACATTCAAAATTTTGATACATATTGATAAGTATATTTTTAAAAAAAGATACATATTCAAAGAATACAAGTAGTATTAATGAATACAAGTGATACAAGAGTGAATGAATACAAATGATACAAGAATGAAACGAATATAAATTTAATTGATACAATAAGTATTCATCGATACAACTAATTCAACTATAAATACAACATGCATACAGTTGTTTGATACTCTCCATGAATTCCCACTAAACAGCTTGTTTGGATGATTGTTATTTATTGTATTATATTGTATTGATAGTTTAAATATAATATTTGTTCTGTTAATTATATAAATTTTATTATATCACATCGAAAAATTCATCATTAAGTAACGATGAAACTTTTCATTTTATGTAACAATTGATTTAGTATAATCACGTCACTACCTTAGTTTTTTCTCCTCATTTCATCTTTATTTATTATTTAATAATTTTATTTATTATTTACATTTTATAATAACTTTACTTTGTACAGTATTTTTTAAATAGATTTATTTTTGAAATTATTAACATAAAATATTATATATAACAAAAATAAATACAAATTATTCAAACATTATATTATTAAAATAATATATTATAACACAATAAAATACAATATCTTACAACTATCCAAACAGAGAGTGACCAAAATTGTTTAGACAATACTTTAGGAACTATATTGAACATAACCCAAAAATATGGACCATTTTTGTCATTTTCTCTCCTTCCTCTTCTTTTCTTCTTCTACTCCATAGCCGTTTCCTCCATCTCCGCACACCTTCCTCTGCATCTTTTCTCTATGATTTCAGTCGCCAACAGTAAGTTTTTCTTTGTTTTCTTTTTTATTTGCGTTTGTTTCTGCTTTAAGTTTCAAGATAGACGAGTGTCTCATCATTGATTGTTGTTATTTCATTTTCCCTTGTATCCGGATATGTTGTTATTTCTATATATTTCTCAATTTTACTGGATTTAAACTTCATGGGTGTTGTGAAAATTTCCTGTTACTCAGCATTTATTTATCAAATTTCTAGTACTAGAGCACCAAATTAGGCGCTGATTAGGCGACTGCCCATAAGCTTAATCTTTTTTTTTTCGTTAATCAAACCATGGCAGGTTCACTCTTATGGTTTACGTGGACTAGTGCTGAATACATAATATCAGGACAATTCTTTCTTAAGCAGTCCTGATGAGTAAAGTAGGTTTTGTTTCTCATATCAACAATGAACTTCATATCCATTTTGCGGCAACAGAGAATCATTAGTGCAATTCATCAAACAGTTGTTATATCGTTGTCCAAAAGAAGTATTCATTCATGTCACATTTTTTGTTCAAAAATATCCGATGCAAATTTTACTTCAGAGAACTCAGAATCGAAAAAAGAAGTAAGGTTGGTAGATCTGGGAACGGTGGCAACAAGGAACAGCTTAAGTGAAAGAATTGAAAGCATGCCCATGGGAGAGTCTGTTGGATCCACTTTTCAACGCTGGATGAGTGATGGCCTACCTATTCATGGAGGTGACATTTTCCACACTATCAATCGTTTGCGCAAACTCAAATTCAACAAGCGTGCTCTTGAGGTTCTCTTACTCTGTCCTCTCTTGCCAAATCTGAAAATGGGCATTTACCTACTACGAAATGCATGAAGTATTTTAACCTACTGAGAATACCACTACAGTGCAATTTATATGGTTGTGTGGGAAATCTAAGGGGTAATAGTAGTAAAGGTATTAGGGAAAGAGGAAAATTTTGTATTGATCTGTTCTGTCACATGGTTCAGGTAAAGCTGGTGCAGAGTGGTATGTTCCATTTAGCTATTCTGGCATTTTCAATATACTGAATTTGCTTTATTCTGTTGTTGAGCTCATTTTCAAGTATTGGTTATCATAATGCCATATCAAGCATATGTAGTTGCTATTGACAATCTTTGAGGTTCTTAATCTGGCTGTATTCACTAGCATTTAAGTGTTGGATTCAGTTATCATTGACACAGGTAGAATTTGGTGCTCATGTAGAACTTCAATTCTAATTGTATTGATATTATGCAATATCTGCACTTTTCACAGGTGATGGAGTGGGTTATAAGGGAGAGACCATACAGACCAAAGGAACTAGATTACTCATATTTACTAGAATTCACTTCTAAGCTTCATGGGATATCAGAAGCTGAAAGCCTATTCTCACGAATTCCATCTGAGTTCCAGAATGAGTTGCTCTACAACAATCTTATACTCGGATGCTTGAACAGAGGCCTGATAAGGCTTTCACTAGCATATATGAAGAAAATGAGAGAGCTAGGTCATCCCATATCTTATTTAGTGTTCAATCATCTCATCATTCTCCACTCCTCCCCAAGCCGCAAGAAGTCCATACCTAAAATCTTGACGCAGATGAAAGCCGATAAGGTCACTCCACATGTTTCAACTTTTAATATTCTGCTCAAGATTGAAGCAAATCAACACAATATTGAAGGCCTATTGAAAGTGTTTGGTGACATGAAGAGAGTAAAAGTTGAACCGAATGAGATATCTTACTGCATATTGGCCACTGCACATGCTGTGGCTAGATTGTATACAGTTTGTGAGACCTATGTTGAAGCTATTGAGAAGTCTGCAACTGGACAAAACTGGTCTACCTTGGACATTCTTGTCATACTGTATGGATATCTGGGAAAGCGGAACGATTTAGAGAGGACATGGGGCATCATTCTGGAGCTTTCCCATGTTAGGTCTAAGAGTTATGTCCTGGCAATTGAAGCATTTGGTAGGATCGGAGATCTCTGTCGAGCTGAAGAGCTGTGGTCCGTAATGAAATCAAGGAATTCTTTGAAGTCAAATGCGCAGTTCAATTCATTGATAGCTGTATATTGTAGACATGGACTTATCACCAAAGCCACTGCATTGTATAAGGAGATGGAGAAAAGTGGGTGCAAGCCAAATGCCATTACTTATCGGCATCTTGCTCTTGGTTGCTTGAGAGCGGGGTTAATTAAGGAGGCCATCAAAACTCTTCAATTGGGGATGGATACTGAAGCAAGCATAAAGGTAAAAAGATCAACTCCATGGTTGGAGACTACTCTTTCGATAATCGAAATATTTGCAGATAATGGCGATGTAGAGAATGCTGAAAAGTTGTTCGAAGAACTGAAGAAAGCGAATTATACTAGGTATACCTTTGTGTACAATACATTAATTAAGGCGTATGTTAAGGGGAAGGTATATGATCCAAATCTTCTTAAAAGAATGATTCTTGGAGGGGCTAGGCCAGATTCTGAGACCTATAGCCTTTTGAAGGTTGTCGACCAATTCCAAACGTGATTATATTAGACTTATTTTGTCTGATTTTGCGCACCTGCTTCAGATTACTCAGCTACTAATCCTGTTCTGCCAATTGCTGAAGATAGCCATAGTTCAATGTGCCTGTTCTGTTCGAGTCTCGGAGAGATGATGGCAGGTTAGACAAGTTACACTATATAACATAGATGCGTTGCTTTGCTAATTGGCATCTACTTTACAATATGCATTTGGTTTGAATGCAGTTTGTGCTTTGTTGTTTTCATCTTTGCAAGAATTCGTAGGTTGAGATGATGCCTTTGTTTCTGACTCTGTACCTAGTGTTTTACATCGCACTTTCGTCCTGGACTTCAATGTACTCTACACGTATGGAACCCAAAAAGAAAATAAATTCACTAGATCAGAAAAAACAGTTTATATATATGTATGTGTATATGTCTGCCTGCATATTTCATTTTATTTCATCACTTGTATGGTATTTCTTTCAAATTAAGAAATGTTTATGAAAGCTCTTATTCTGACAGCTGTTTGACTGATGGCATTGCCAGTATGTGTGAGATGTAATTGAAATAGAACGTGATCTGAACCTTAAATATTAGGTTGCTAATAAAATGACCTTGTATCAGCTATGTTACAGTACTTGATCAATGCTAATTGTTCAATGAGTTGCTGCGTAGTTTTTAAGGCATGCAATGATTATCAAAAAAACGTTTCATATGTTGCTGAAGAAGGTATAATGCCGCATATAGCAGAATCAGATAAAAGCTCTTAATCTTACGTAATGTTGTTTGTAGTTTGGCCAATATATAATGGGGAAAAGAAGAGAGCAGAATGAGGAACTGATGAACGAAGATCAGGAGAATCTGCAACAGAATATCAGCAGCACGAACAGGAAAAAGAGGAGTTTTATGAAAATTGCAGCTGAGTGGGGCGAGACGAGGCAGTTGTTAGAAGACGCTAAGCACCAAAGACAAATGCTTGACCAAAAACCAGTTATTTTTGGAACTACTATCCGAGCTTCCCCAACCCCACTTATAGGATTACGCTGGGTGTTGTTGTTGTTGCATTATTCGAGCTTCCTCTTTTACCACATCCTCTTCCTTGGGATAAATTTCACCTTCTGATAAAGACTCTTTTGTCGTATATAAAGGTTAATTGGGATTGCATGTCCTTTTTCATCTTGATGTTGAATATTTCTCACCTTTCTCAAAGAAAAGTGGAAACAACCATCCAAGAGATGATGCATTACTACTCTGATGTCCCTATGCACTACACATTGTTCCTATTCTTCGTGTAGATATAGCAACTCAGAGGCTAAGCCTTGATCAATCTTGTATCTTATTGGTCAGGTCAATATGTCTTTTCTCCTTGAAAATATGGGTATCCAAGCTTCCATTAAGACATAATCTGAGAGACAAATACAAGTTATCTTTTCATCATGGCACCAACCAACCAATGAGTTGCACCAAATGTTTACGTCTTAACAGGCTAATGATAAAATTCCTCTGCTTTGACTCCCTTGAAGAAACCCTCTTAACAACAATATAAGAGTTCAATTCCCTGAGATCTCCTATTTAAAATCAATAACAGGGTCAATCGAATTGAAAGTTTCAATGCTCACGCAACGCCTAGATTCAATTAACTCTTACCTAACAAGAAAATAAGAAATCATATAATTCATATAAGTGTCAAATATGCTATTTCATGTTTATAAAGTATATAAAATACTTATATGTTAATTTCTTTAATTTATATACACACTTTAATAAATTTAATTTCTCAAAAGAATAAAAATATTTAAAAAAATTGACGTTCCAAATGGGTGCACTTGTATTGCAGAGCATGGAGTCTCAACTAACTACACGAGACAAAAGTGTCAAACTCATAATTGGCATTAAAAACGAAATGTCTCTCCATCGATTTCCATATTGTCACGTAACTTACCACTTCCATAACTCCAATTCCTAACTAACCCTAGCTGCTACTGCTATTAATGGCTCATTTCATTTTCTGAATTAAAAAAATAAAAAAAGTTAGGCATACTTCTTTCCTGTCCTTTATTCCAACACTTTGTCAAAAGAGAGAATTTGTATTTAATTTTTGCAGTTGCCCAATTTCATCAGCCTGTTTTGCAGTATCCATAACCATTCGAGGTAAGGTCCTGTTTCAAGATGAATAGATATGGAAACCTTGTTGGGGTTGGGGGAATTGGTACAGAAAGAAATAGGAAAAACAAAAAGAAGGAATAAATATTGTGATAATTTGATTTTTTGTTTTATTATCTCAAAAGAACTCCAGGGAAAGGATTGTTCTTTAAATGAAAAGATTCAATTCTTTCACATGGAAGGAAATAACGAGTTTCCTGTTTGTTTTTCTCAGTAAATAGGAAAATGATTATGATCGAATTTGCATGTGATTTACCAATTCAAAATATAGTTTTTGTTTAGTATTTAAAGTTTGTTGTTTCAATATATGCAGAGGCAATTGAATTACAAAAATCATGAATTTCTTCCGGGCATTCTTGAACAGTCCTCTTGGCCCTAAAACAACTCACTTTTGGGGTCCTATGGCCAACTGGGGATTTGTCATTTCTGTATGTTCCTAATCCTAAATGATCGTCTTTGTTTAATTTATCTGTGTATTTTATTATGTTGAGGTCTCTGAAATTTACTTGAATTGATGTGTAAGGGAGTGATGGATTCAAAGAAGCCCCCAGATGCAATATCTGGCAACATGACTGCAGGTGAAATAATGTTGTCTTTGCATTTTTCCACTCCAAACTACTACAACAATGGTCTACCTATCCTCCTTTTGGATGCAAAGGAAAGGAATCAATGGTGGATCCAATATAAGCTGTGGGTTTGGCCAAACCTATGGCTTTAGACTCGAACCTCATGCATATATGTGGGGAAAAAAGTATAGATAGGATTAAATATATATTTCAGAATCTGCATATTTAAACTTCGTTAGAACCCCCAACGTTTAAATTCTGGATCCACCACTGCTCAAACACGAGTTCTTGGTATATCAACACCTTCTGGTGTGCTTTGTTTCTGATCCTGCATAAATGATTGTCTCAGTTTCAGACCGTTTCTTGAATTTTCTTGCTTTTGTTTCTTTTGCTGCAGTATTGTGTGTATATTCAATATTGTGTATGAGATTTGCATGGATGGTGCGTCCTCGCAATCATCTTCTTCTGGCTTGCCATGCTTCAAATGAATCAGTGCAGCTCTATCAACTCTCACGTTGGCTAAAGCATCAGCGGTACGTGTCTCAATTCACAAGTGCATAATCAGGGAATCCATAGTAACATTAAGCAGAGACAACACTATTTGAACAATTCCAGAAATATTTCACAGGTTCTGGTACCTGAGTTATGGGTCTTTTCTGGTTATAGTTACAAGCAAGTTCCACGCCCAAATTAGGCGTTTAACCAAAGTTTTGAGCACCTTTAATGTAGATCCATCAGGATCTACTTTCCCATTCCTTTATTAATCACCTTTTGCCTTGTTTTAGTGTAAAACAAAATCTGATCTTCATATTGCTGTGTTTTTCTTTAGGTACTTGTCTCGGAAGGAAGAGAATGTTTCTTCATGACTTAAAGTTCCGTTCTTTTCATTCTCTAACAATTTGACAACCAAAAAAGAAAAAGAACAAAAAGTTGTATCATTCCACATTTCCACTTGTACTACAAAAGCAACTTTGTATCTTCAATCTGAATTTTATATATATGCAAGGTACCAAATTGTTGCTGTTTCCTTGTTTCTTTGATAATAGAGTTGGTTATCTGTGTGGCGTCGATTGTACAAGTCTGTACAAGAGTGCCAAATGGATGGAACAAGGTGAAAGCCAGTGTCTCCTATCTGATAATGGAGGCACCAGGATATCGAGAGGTGAAGGAAAATCATCCAAAGCAACACAAAAAGTTCATAAACTGATTACAAAGTAATGTTCAATTGGTGACACACACTTTAAAAGTCAAAAAGACGTCTGATTTTTCTTGCGTGAAGAATTCTAGCCAGTTTTGCCAAGTTTTTAGAGGGCCAAAAGTGCTTATTCAAAAAAAAAAAAAGGTATTCGGCCAAGCTTTTGAGAGAAAATAAGTAACATAAGTTATTTTTCATAAGCTAAAAAAAGTAGCTTATCCCCAAGAGCCCTTATTTGAAGTAACACTTTTGCGAAAAATATACTTAGAAACACTTTTAAAAAGTTTGGCCAAGCAGTAATTGCTGCTCAAAATTTCTTTTTAAATTTATTGGGCAAACACAAACTGCTTCTCACTAAAAGTACTTTTTTGGATAAGCGTTTCTGAGAAAAACATTTCTTAAAATAAGCTGATTTAAAAATTTGATCATACAAACTTGAAGTCTAAAATTATAAGGTTAATTTTACAGAATATCTGATGGTTCTTTGCTGATCAATTTTACAAAGAAAGTGTAAAATTGTAAGGTTAAATATTCAGGGAAAAAAACAGAACTTAGAATATCAAGTACCAAAAGCACTAGCAATTCATCCCATAAAGGAGGCTGTGTTTGGAATTTGTTTAACCTATTGTCTCTTTTATAAATGTTGGAAACTTAAAGGTGCTCGGAGCCTAAAATCTGATGAATAAAAGGAAATGAGATCATAAAGGTGTGCTATTTTAAGTTTTAATTTTAAATTTGTATTTGTTTATTTCATTTTGAATAAAATTTTAACTTCAACTTGAAATTCTGATTTCAAAGCTCAAATTTATTTGAAAAATAGAATCTCAATTTTTCAAAATCTAAAGCCTGACCCATAAGTTTAGATTTTGTAAAAAAAAAAAATTAAAAAATTCATATTTGTTGCAAAAATAATTACCCACTTTACTCTATGCTTTATCAATTCATATTTATTAAAAACATAAATTCTTCCATAAAACTGCCGTGCTTCTCCCTTCAAACCGAAAAACCAGCTCCTCCTTCAAATGACCACACCTGCTTCATATTTGGAGAAGTTTCGATAATTTTTGTAAATTATGGGATTTTTATATTTATGACAAAAAATATAATATTAACATGCCAAAATAAAAATTCAATTTCAAATTAACCTCTTCCATTTCGCTTTAGCATGCTTTTATTTTATGAATGATAGAAAGAAATAATTCATAGTATAGCAGTATTCATGAGGGGAAAAAAATGATGATTGAATTTGGGTGAAATATCGCTACTTGGCTCAATATTATTGATAAAAGATTTTATTTTTTAGTTATTTTTTTGTGCAGGGTATATTGTTGTGGTGGTAACAATTTTTTGTGTACTCCTTTTAATGTACTTAGTCTATTTGAGTGGGTTTGATCGACAGAAATGCACATATAGCTGATTTCAAGATGCTCATATAAGCTATAGCTTAGGAGCATGTTTGGATGTACATATAATTTATGACTTATAAGCATAAGTCATAAGTTAGTACTTTTGGCTTATTTTTATTATTTTAGTTTAAAAATAAGTGATTAAAAACACTTTTTATTTTTCAAACACTATAAAAATGTTTAAAAGCTATTTTGACTTAAAATATCCTAAAATAACTCAATTCAAACATACTATAAGTTTATAAATTTTTAGTAAGTTTAACAACTCCATACTGAAGTTATAAAAATTCAACTTTAAAGTTATAAATTTTATTTGAAGTTTGATATATTGCTTGTGAAAGCAAAATTCAGTGATACGCGTTAGAAGTTTAACTTAAGGCCAAAACATACATGTCTGAAGTTTGAACTATCAATATATGAGTTTAGAAGTATATGTTGAAATTGAGAGTAGTTTTATAAAGTTTGAACTATGTATTCATTTTCATCTTTGTCAACATTTGGACAGTTTTTTAACAATACACAGTTGATATAAACTTATTTTTCATATTTGAATTTCAAGATCCACTTTTTATAGCTGTTACTATATTTGGTAATATTTTATAATTATAGCTGTGTATTGTAAATATAATAATAGTTATGTTTGCTTAGTTTGATAATTTTTCCTAAGTTAAATGAGAATGTCCAAATAGGTTATCCAATGAATTTTTCCACAAAAGAACAGCCCAACACAAGTAGAGGGCCCAAATACTTGAAAAGGCCTATGAACACAGCCCAATTAATTTTTAAAACTCTAATAACAAGAATATATTTCAATTTAACACCAAAACCCTAGGATCGAAGAAGACCTCTCTATCAGAAGCTGCAGGGGAATAGCAGCATCACCGGCAGCCATGGTAAATCAATGCGTTAAACCTTCGAATTCTCCCATTTATTTCTGTGCTAATTCTTTTGCTTCTATGTAGGTGAAGTATTCGAATGAACCAGAGAATCCAACCAAATGTGAGTACTCAATACGATAGACTAATTTTATGTTTCAACACTGATGTTTGTAACATTATGCATGAGTATTTTTATCTGTTAGGTTATTGGAATTTTTTTTTTTTGATGTTTTGACATGGGGTTGTGTTGTATCAGCTTGCAAAGCCAGGGGCTCCGATCTCAGAGTCCATTTCAAGGTCAGTGATATTTATGTTTTGTTAAATTTAATCTTACATGATTTTCTGCTTTGCAAGCTATTGGCGTCTGCTAGTTTTGTCGTTGCGTTGTGGGGTTCAAGATATGTTTATTCTTTTTTCCCATTTGCATATTTGACTATAAGATTTGAACTTCATCTATATGTAATAGTTGTATATGAAGTAGCGGTTCCCTTTTTCTGGATTCAGCAAGCTTCTTTTTGTGATTAAGTTCCAGTAAACTGACTCGCCTTGTTAAGATAAATGTATCCTTCAATTAAGTAATTGGTGAACCTTTTTTGACAGTTCTGTTACACTTTGTAAATTTATGTTTATGCTGGTGATTTCAGCTAAAGTACTTGTGATAAGCATGGGGGCTTCTTGGTTGTTGGCAAATAACAGTGTGGTCAATTCTGTTTTGATTAGTGTATGACGTATGAGGGTGGTACCATGCAATTTGAATGTTGATGAGAAAAGCTGTATTTGAAGCATTATCTGATTTTGTTCACAAAGTAAAGGCGGAGATGCGCTTTTTTGTCTGCCGTTCTTGGTACTTAACTAGGCTGCGAGAATGCTTGTACTTTAGTCATTTAATCTCTGAGATTTCTCTTGCTGATCTGACTTGTTATTGTCGCTTAATTAAACAAGTTGCACCTTCCACTGACCACTTTGTGCCTCTGACCACTTTGTGCTTTGATAATTTTGTCACGGCTAATCATACAACTTTAGACACTGATTTTGAGAAAACTATGCCTCTGATTATTCATCACTATCATCATGTAGTATTTGACAAAAAAACAAGACGTTCATGATTTTCAATCAATCAGCTATAGCGCAAAACTATGCCATTGGTTCCTCTGGTGACATTTAGTTCACTAGGATCAATACTCTTTCTTCTGTCTAGTTCTGCTCAGTTGGAGTGATATTTAACCATTCTGTAATTTCTGATGGTTATTCTAATCTCTGCATGCTTTCTAACTCTGTATGTACTTATTATCTACTTGTAGAATACTAGAGAAACAGCGCACGCTCTTAGGAAGATGCCTTTGAACAAGGCAAAGAGATACTTGGAGGATGTTCTTGCCCACAAACAAGCCATCCCCTTCACACGCTTTTGTGGTGGGGTTGGTCGTACTGCTCAGGCAAAGAATCGTCACTCAAATGGACAAGGACGTTGGCCTGTCAAGTCCGCAAAGTTTATTCTAGATCTACTCAAGAATGCCGAGAGTAATGCTGAAGTATGTTCTAATTTTGTAGGATTATATCTTTTCTCTCGGACTTTCATTTTCATATTATCCCTAAAGATAAGTTTGTTGTTAATTTCACCTCATTTTAGGTTAAAGGATTGGATGTGGATTCACTTTACATAACTCACATCCAAGTAAACCAAGCACAGAAGCAGAGGCGCCGTACATACCGTGCTCATGGAAGAATCAATCGTGAGTGCTCTTCTTATTTCATCGATGGTTGTTGTTGTACATGATGATGGGCATTACAATTTTAACCTCTTGTCGTTTCTACAGCTTATATGTCACATCCCTGCCATATTGAGCTGGTGTTGTCTGAAAAGGAAGAATCTGTCAGGAAAGAGGTATAGCTTCTATCTCTGTCTCCTTGTTCCTCATCATAGTTGATTCTCATAACTTGTATATGTGGTGTCTACTTTATGTGAATTGCCTTTGCTTTTTCATTTGTCATCTTTAGATCTTTTTATTTTTGCCATTATTATGTTGTCTCAAGTGTGTGTCTTTTGTAAGTGTCCTAAACAATTTTTTTTAATGCAGCCTGAGACTCAATTGGCTCCCAGAAAGACAAAAGCATCTTCTTGAGGGGAGAAATGAAGACCTGAATTTTGGAAGTATAATTTCAATATTCCTGTAGCCTTGGTGATAGAAGAATTTAGTGCTATTTGAAGCATTATTTTACTATTTCGGAGCTTAGACTGGGGCTTTTTGAAGCATGTTTCTGAGGAAATTTTGGAGTTACATTTCGTTATCTTGCTTATTCTAAGATTGAACTGGGTTGTGATGTTTGAAGTGTTCTGATTCTGACTGCTTGGTCTGCATGACATTTTTAACTTGTGTTTGGTGAAGATGAAGTGCGCCAATTGTTTTCCATGGTGTTAAAATTTTTATATAGCCTGAAATGGAATTAGATTCTGACCTGATTGTTCACTTGGAATGTCAAATGAAAAAATAGTTCTGTTTTACATAAACTGGTTGAAAGATCAGTAAAGCAGAAGATAAGGACTAAAGGATTTGACAAGCTGTGGAGGGTTGGGAGTTCATTTTGTATTCTTGGATTAATATAGGTGTATCTTTATGTTTAGGTTACCTAGATGGATTTTCCTTGAGACTTTGTGTTATACAGTATGGATGGACCCACCATCTTGATTCAATTAATCATATTTGGTTTGACCCTTCAAAAGAAAGACAATGCTTAATATTATATGAATTGTTGTTTTGGCTTTGGTAATGACCTGTTTCTCTTAAAATATACTGCTTCCAGTGTTTGAATCAACTCCTGGGTCCTCATTTTCTCGAGTTACTGTAATTTTCTGTCATGTTGATAGATTTACTCCAAATAACCTTGAAAATGAGTGATCTTGAAGTTTTGGGTTTCTGAGTATCAGAAGTTAATTTTTGACTGTTTCAGAAAAGATATCTTGGAGGGTAGTAGCATGTCAACAAAAGCAGATTAGAGCAGGAAAATTCATAGGATTAGGGAGAAACATTTTCTTCAATTTCAAAAGAATTAAGCAGAATATAAGCCAAATTCACGTTCAAGGTGATGATCTCTTCAGAAAAGTACTTTTAGCGCACACAACCATCAAACCAGAGACCAAAGCAGGGTTGACAAAACAGAAGCTGTCATAGTATGTTATCTTTCACTGAAATGAAATTTTCATGCTCGAGCAAGAACTAGCATTAAAAAGGGGTTGCATATTCTGATTTAAGTTAAAAGTTCCTAAATGACATACTGCTGCATCGTCATCCATATACCCTCCTATAGCCTACAAACATGCTACAGCACACAAAATCCTATTTGCTTGAGCTTTTGATAAACATAAAACGTTGAAAGGGCTATATAGAGTTTCTAGTCTGTTTGCAAGCCATGTGATTTTCTGTTTCAAATTCTTGATGAAATGGAAAGCAAAGATTTCTTAGACAGACTGCTGTCTTAGAGAGCCATTTCCATTTCCATCCTCAAGCCATCTGTGGTTGCAGAGTTGCCAAACGGAGGCTGATAAAAAGCAAACCCAGGAGAAGAAGCGGAGTTGTCATAGTGTTCTCTCCAGATAACGTATTTCGCTGTGATTTGAGGACATTAGGCGGACACCGGTGTCCTCAAATCACAGCTGAATATTTCACCTACATATGCCTCAAAAAGAAGAATTTCTAAGAAATCCCAAAAAGCTTTTAGATCTGGACAAAAGAAAAACTTAATGGTCTTAGTGAGAATACTTGGATATACGAGTTTTTGGTTGGATGAAATTTGCTGTTAGATTTAAATTTTACAGTCTCCTGTTTTAATGAAGTAACTGCAATCAGGAGGGTATTCTTCAACAAGACAGGGTGGTTGAGGTCGGGAATAAATGTTTGCCTTAGTTGCTGGATCCTTCATGTTAAACGCTGGAGGTGTAGGTAGGCTCTTCTTTGAGGTTCGATAGACCAGGACCTGAATCAGAAAAAACAAACAAGGTGCAAGTCACAGCAAACTTATTAAACAATTGGCAAACACTCTGTTAAATATGTTTTACGACGTAAAAACAAAGATTATATCACATAGCATATGACATCACAGAAAAATCTTCTTCTTAGTAGTGTATCTTATAATATGTGCCCAAAAATCATTTATTTTCTTGAACCAAGATAGAATGACATGGCATGTGGAGCTTCACTAACTGCTATTCTGTCACTTTGTTAAGCTAAAGAAATATTAGTAGAATCTGTCTTCAAGTCTACATACCCAATAATGCTTGCATTGCATGGAATAGAAGTCCCAGCCAGACTCAATATACTCCGAATCAAAGAAAATAGGGGATTTGCTGAAGCATTATAGACATGATGACCCATCTTTCAGAACAAACCCTAAATTACCTAGAATCTGTTCCATTGTGGATCTAGAAGAGGAATGGCTTGACTTGCTGGATGTAGCACTTGCACGAAAAGAGCTGTCTCATTCGATGCTTGTGGCGAAGAAGGAGGCTGTTTGTACTGGAGCAGACACACCATTGTTGTATCCAGAGGAAGGACTGTATTAGGACTAGGATGATGAAACCGGCAATTGAATCCATAATTGTATGTAGTAGGGGGGCAATCCTTCTCTCCCTGAAATGAAGACAAATCCCTCAAGGACGTAATTCTCAAATTCAAAAAGGTTCTGAATGACGGCAAGGAGCATTACCGGTCGAATTGGCAGGTCAAGAATGTTAAAATCCAAAATAGGTGAGCTCGCACCCTTTCTCCTACCATGATTATATTTACAGGCATTTCCATACTTGCACCCGAATAAGAAAATTTTCAACTCAAGATAACTCCATGAAGATAATTAGCAATATTAACATGAAAAAACAGTAATAATCAGCAAATGTCTGATCAGTTTAGTTCTGCAAATGTATCCACGAAAACACAGGATAAAGAAAGATGGATCATTACTTACAGATAAAAAGATAAAAGAACATGGATCATTGGGTAGTCTCAGTTTAACTTTATGCATCAACTTATTTCACAGCTAAAATAATAAATTTTGCATGTTGCACTTAAGGTAGCTCCTCAAATACAATTTTTTTTTTCTCCTTCACGGAGAAACATATGACTATTTTATTTTTGAAATCTGTGGTGTCCAAATTATCTTGCACGTACTTCAATTAATTCCACGAGATATTTGCTATCTCTCACCCACCAGCATAGGTACTAGATAATTTTATAAGGCTTGAAAAGATGGCAAGAAATTAGCTAGTGTTTTTTATTTCTGTTGGGACATAAACCTAAGATCTCGTAGTTCTAAACCCACCTCATTCAGCAATAGGACACACACTTGAACACAGACCTATTGCTTTGTTATCATCAGTCTCCATTACATTATACCAGTATGCAATTGAAAGTCACTATTATTCTAACAAATTTATATGAGAAAAGCAGCCAAAATTAAAGAAAATATAATGTACCCTTTCCTTTAATAAGTGAAGGAAATGCGTAGAACTACCTACTAAAAAAAAGGGAAGAGCTCCCATGCATCACGGGTGGGGTTCTCTCTCAGCAGTTACCAGTATTTTATTGTAAAACACTTTTATTTTCTCATACTACAACTTATTCCAGTTTACATTAGACTAGATCGATCCATTAGATGTGCCTCTACAGCTTCTTTTGGGAAGGCAATGTTATAGAGTCCAACATCGAAAGGGTAAGAATTTTTTTAAAAAAAGTTTTAAAATGGACAATGCAATCTGATGATAACCAAATAGGTAACTTCGTTGAATTTCCAACGAGACTCATATTAATAATTAAAGAAAAATAAAAATTAACAATACTTCGTTGGAAGTTCAACGAGGTTTATTACAATTTTTTTTGGCTGAACTGAAATATAATTTTAAAAAAAAATAATTTAAAGTAGAACCTCATTGGACTTCCAACGAGGTTTGTCAATATATAAATTTTTTAATTAATATTATGAACCTCGTTGACAGCCCAACGAGAATGATTTAATTTATTTTTTGTTTAACTAACTGAATTATAAAAAAAAAAATTTAAAAGCAACTCGTTGGATAAACAACGAGGATTTGATTAAATATATAACCCTTTTTAATCCAAGAATTGAGATGATTAACTAGATGGTATAAATATTTCTTTTATTAATAGTGCATATATAAACTCAAAAGATAAGTTAATAATTGAGATAAGTCCTACTCCGATATTGTAAATAAATAGATTTTGGATCACTAATCTTATTAATCATCTATGTGGGACTTTTTTTATTATTGAACAAATACCATGTGAAAAAAACAAGTTTGGACCTAATTCAAACCCAAAAACTAGTTTAAAAGGAAAGAATTTTCCAAATCTATAAAAGAAAATCACCAATCCCTTTTTTCATTATCCGACGCGAAACTCTTCAAACATATAAACTCAAATTAAAACTCATAAAGTAAATCCAGGTTTTAAAACCACCTACTTTTTTCATCTTCATATAAACTCAAATTAAAACTCATAAGATAAATCCAAGTTTTAGAACCATCTAACAAGCTACTTTTTTTTTTTTCATTTTCATGATCACGAAAAAACAAAAGCTATTGGAAGTGTGTTGTTTTTATTGCATATAGAGTGGAAAGAGGTGAAGAATAAGTAGTAGTAGTAGTGTTAGGATGAGAAACTGCTGGAAATTTTTTGAAATCTTTTTAGTATTGTTGATGAAATTAAGAAAGGCGTGCATGCATGGTGCCAGACGTTTTTGTAACGTCTGCCAACTCTTTTTAATCAATCAAATCCTCGTTGGTTCAACAACAAGTTGCTTTTAATTTTATTTTTTATATTTCAGTTAGTTAAACAAAAAATAAATCAAAATCATCCTCGTTGGGTTGTCAACGAGGTTCATCATATTAGTTAAAAAAATATATATTGACAAACCTCGTTGGAAGTCCAATGAGGTTCTACTTCAAATTATTTTTTTTAAAAAAAGTTATATTTCAGTTAGAAAAATATTTTTAATATACCTCGTTGGGCTTCCAACAAGGTACTGTTAATTTTTTTTTTTAACCATTAATATAAACCTCATTGGAGGTTCAACGAAGTTACCTATTTAGTTATCTTCAGATTACATTGTCCGTTTTGAAAATTTTGAAAATTTTCTTTTACCTTTTGAACGCCGGACTCCAATGTTATATCCATTAACCAGGTTCAAATTAATTGTAAAATAAGCCGGATGGAACGAATTTTTATCCTAGTATATATACAACAACTACTAGGAGTTGGTTCATATTAATAAAATACTTTTACCAAATAAAGACACAAATAGATATCTCTAAAGATGGTCATTCTGCATATCTACATGATACTAAATTTTGGTTATTAAAAAGATGCTAATTAACTTAAAATTTCAAAATAAATTTTTTATGTTTGTATAATAAGTTGGAATAAGTTGTTATCTAAGCCATTATGTTCAAACTAGATTAATTATGACAATTTTTTCTATTTTCTCCTCCTCATCTTAAGAGGAGCAGGCACTAAAAACAAGTTTTTAAGATACATATGTTTTTTTTTTCTTTCTAATCTAGCAAAAGGTAACATCATTGAAATAAAAGGAAGAAAAACTTCCATATACCAAGTATACAGGAAAGTATAGAGAAAACTAAAAAGTTTTTAAATATATATTTTAAACCCTACTTATTAATAATGCAACTTTATTGTATTAAGACAAACTATTTCAGTAACCCAATATGTCAGATTGCAATGCTCATGCAGCCAAATCACAAGAAAACAGCTTAACAACTGATTTTTTTAACCATATGTACTCGTCTCTCAAGTAATTCTGGCATAAATTAAATGATATATAGACAGTATATGTATGTTAATAACAAGTTCATGATATCAAAGAGGTTGTATTTCATAAAGCAATAACATTATATTTTACATTATGGTATTCAATATTCAACATTAAATCAAATTATTAGCAAAGATAAAGTATAGAAGAAACAAAGATTTTCCTCATCTGTCATGCTTAATTTTAACTATCTCTTAACTGATAACTCAAGCTCCTCCCATTTGCATTAGATCGATCTCCACTCCTTTGAAGCCGCCTCACCACCCGTTCTAATTTTCCACATCAATTACATTTTCATTTTCGCTCCAACTATGGTCACTCGCCATACTCATTTTCAGACATTTCCCATTTCGTCTCTTCCATTTTCTTCATGAATATCTCCTTTTGATCTCTCTTCACTTAATGCCTGGTTTAAGATCAGATTCTGAAGCTCTTCGATGATGATATATATATGCACCGCTATCTCATCTTTATAATGATTATCGCCGTACTCACTTTCAGATTTTGCCTTAATGGATTCATTTCCGATTTCATCTCCTCCCTTTCCTTCATGAATAACTCCTTCTGATCTTTCTTCACTGAATGTTAGGTCCAATAACAGATTATGAATCTCTTTGACAATTATTTCCAGGTCTCCAATCGGTTGGTTCGAAGCATTCGAGGTGAGTTCTTGGAGAAAGTTAGGGTGATTCAGGAGTGACCGATGGCTGCCCAAAGCAGGCAGAAATAATATGCATACAAAAAGGTGAGGGATATGGAGTTCATGGTGGGAGAGTAAGTGTTGCTCAAGGTTTCCCCCCATAAAGGGAGTGATGAGGTTTGAAAAATGGGGCAAGCTTAGCCTGAGGTACATTGGACCGTTCGAGGTTCTTCGGCGAGTGAGCGAGGTAGCTTATGAGCTGTCCTTGCCGCCAAAGCTGTCAAGAGTACATCCGACCTTTCATCTCTCCATGTTGAAGAAATACCATGGGGATAGATCTTACATAATTCGGTGGGATTTAGTGCTGCTTGACGAGAACCTAACTTATGAGGAGGAACCGGTGGCTATATTAGATAGGGAGGTACACAAGTGAGGTCGAAAGAGATAGCAATGGTAAAGGTTCAATGGAAGAATCGTCCCATAGAGGAAGGTACGTGGGAGACCGAGGTCGAGGAGTGGGAACTCCATGACAAGGGTTATGATTGATTATTATGTGAATAGAACGAAATGAATTTCTTAGTGCATAGTGAGGGAGACAGTGTTACCGGATAAAATTGGGGTGCTTAAATGTCCTAGAACTTTATTTGAAGAGGAAATAATATATTTCTCTGTAATTGTTTTTGTAGATTTCGAACGTTTTGAGGGGCTGAGGAAAAGCAAGGCTCCAGCGGAGTAATTGACATTCTAATTCTCTAATCGAGGTAGGTTATGGTTTAGAAGAAGTTAGACTTTATATAATGACATGTATGTGTGTGGAACGATAATGTGTTTTATTGGTCCCCGGACATTATTTGTTATAGTAATTCCCCTGTTGAAATCCATTTACTAAATGAATATGCTATAATTTTGTTACTTATGTGATGTGGAATTGGATGCTTGAGATGTTGTACATGTTCGTTTGTATTGTCTTGAAAGTGATCGATGAATTGTTTAAATATTCAAGTTGAGGGAGGTAAGATAAGGCCTCTTAAAGGTCAAGTAAATTGACTTTGTAGTAAATTACCGAGTAATGAGAATGAAAGTGAATAACATATTTTGTCCTGAGATGAGTGGCTCGTGCCAGAGGGGAGCATCCGAGCGAGCGATTATGATTGAGTGGCTTATATTCGAGGGGAGCATCCAGACGAGTAGATGAGTGGGAGCGGGTACCATGCCGGTACAGTACATAAATTTCTAGGATTTCCTGCAGGTCATAACTGGAAGGGCAGAAGTAAGATCATCTGGCATGTGTGTACAATGATGTCCAGTTTTGAGTGAATATGGTGATGTGACGGAGACGTGTGCCTAGCACATCATCAATTGTTATGATACCAGATAGAATTCGAAGAATAAAGATTGGTTCGGGAATGTGAGAACCTGAATGAAACTGAATTCCTTGTTGTATAGTTTATGTGTTAGCAATGTTGATGTGTTTATGATGATTTGTCATTATTTATAAAGTTAACGTAAGAGTTCGTGATGAGTTGCGGAATCAGTTGTGAGTAGTCCATTGTATACTCCATGTGGTTAGTGGTACATTGATTATTGAACTTGCTACGATGTATAACTTGTATGGATGTAATGAATTAAATGTTGAGAATGGTTAAATGAGAGTTGTAGGTGTTTAGTTAAGTCGAGTTACTACTAAGGCAGTATCGCTATAGCGGTACCTTTACCGCCTGGTGAGACCGTTGTAGCGGTAGAGTACCGCTGCAGCGAGGCCCAATCCAGTGAGCTGGCCAACCGAACACCTTTCAATAATTGATTCTAAAATGAGTACTATTTAATGAATTTATGTTTTGCTAACTACATGTTGTTATTTCACCGTATATGTGTTATTATTTAAGGTCGGCCAATGATGCCTACTAGTACAATGTGTCGTACTGGTGCTACTCCTGCACTTCTTTTTTCTATGTGCAGACCTCGATCCAGGGAGTTCATCTCGATCCCATCTTTAAGGCGGCAACGAGATAATCAAAGGTGAGCGAACTCGGAGGTGTTGCACTGTTCCACGATGGAGATGTCTTTTGTCCAGACATTGTTTTGTTTTGGATTTTTCTTAATTATTCCTCCCTAGATTTTGTTAGGTAGATGTCCATTTGTACAATGACTTTTAGGTTCTGGAAATGTGTTAGACCGTTTGATGTTATTTTAATTTCATTTAATTAAAGTTCCCGCTACTTGTCATTTATTTGTGATTTACATATATTTGTTGTGGAGGTTGATTATTTAGCTGGGGATTTGTTGGTTCGCCACCGGAGGGAATAGTGTGGGTGCCAATGACGGCTACTTGGGTCATGACAGTCTTTGTGTGCTCCGTTAAGTTAGTGAGACTATGTGCGGAGTTCAAAAAAGGACCGAACCACAAGAATCTCTTATATGCAGCCTCCTCTTTTCCGTTTTCATCTCTATTAATATAATTTTAGTTCAAATTTTATATTCATTTTAACAATTCATTAAATATGTATAAATTATTAATTTAAAATTCATCAATTTAAAAAAAAAATTAAAAATTAAAAATTATATATTTTAAATTCTAACTCTACTCAAAATTTCATCTAATGATAATACCTAACACGTGATGCATCACTTTGACACACATCTTTGATTGAACTCTGTTACAAATAAAAATCTGATATGTAAGTAAAAGAAGTTGGAGAAATAAACATATTATCTTACCGAATTTTAAATCATACATCATCCACCCTTAAAAATTTCTCATTTATAAAAAAGTTGCTTACTCCTCAAAATTTCAGGTATGATAATCTTAAAAACTAGCATATTAAGAAAAATATTAATAAAAGATATAACTTTTATATTTAACTATATAAAAATATAAAAAGTTATATCCAGAATGTTGTTTGACTTTCTCATATACTAACGGTATTATATTAATTTGAGAGGATATTCTGTACGTGCCTCATTATTTTTTATTTTTTTTTTCATTTCCTTTTTCTTTTATGTTATAAATGTATTTATATTATACTTAATGTCTATAAAGGTATTAATATTGTAGTGGATACATGTATTTATATTATAGTGAAATTCTATCTTTTGGAGAAAAATTAGGAGGAATTATCCTTATAAATAGAGGGTTCTTCATTGTATTTCATCCCATCAAAAGAAATAAGAACTTCTGTCCTTCTCTCTTTCTCTACAATATTCTTGTTCTTTCTTTATTATTTCATAACACGTTATCAGCACGAGTCTCTGCCTTGAGTACTCACTTTGAAAGATCCGAGGTAAGAAAAATCAAAGTTTCTTTGAAAAGATGAAGGTTAGTATTTGTTGATATTTATGTCTTTACTAATAACAATATCGATTTTGTATATGAATTTGAAAGGAACGACTTATTGATTCACTTTGCAATTCATGTCTCATATTTGTTCCAGAAGAACAATATTGTGAAAATATATTTGTTCCATCAGAATAATATTGTGAAAAATATATTCCATATTTATTCCATCAGAACAATATTGTGAAAATATATTTGTTCCAGCAGAACAATATTGTGAAAATATATGATGATATTAATTTGATATCCATTAATGAGCAAGAATGAGAATTTGCAAAAAAATATATGATCACTAGAAATGATAATATTTTTATAGGCTTGTTACAATTACAACTGAAAATATGTAAGAGAAATCATCTACGTTATATGCATACCTCGATTTGCTCCCAAAGTAGCAATATATTAAAAGGAGTTTTAAACTATCATAATTTAATATGATAAGTCACCTTTAGATATTTATGTTCCATTCCTGAAGAATGAAAACTTTTGATAAATGTTACAAATATAGATCTAATACAGATCTAGTCCCTGAAGTGAGTGTGACGATACTTAATAAAATCTTGAAATTTACTCCCGAGGTAGTAAATCTGAAATTTACTTCCAAAGTAGTAAATATGAAATTTACTCTTGAAGTAGTAAGAATTTAACAACTACTCCTGAAGTAGTAAGACTCTTCAAAAGTAAATCTTGTAATTTATTCTTGAAGTAGTAAAACCTGCAATCTACTCTCGAAGCAGTAAAAGTTTGAAATAATGAAGTTTAGAACTCAATATTTACTGTTTATTTCTTGACACCTGCAGTGTCTGAATTTGCTTTCATGATACCAGAAGTATTTAAGCAATATTAGCTAGTGTAAATTAATGATCAAGATATGCAAAAGAACCTGATTGTTTGTCAACAAGAATAATGACACCAGTAGTATCCAAATAATATTATGAAAAATTAAATTGAAGCTCCTGAAGAGTTTATTTATTATTATGTCATTCATCCCATATTGTAGTACAGAGTTGTTATGATTAAAACACAAATTGTAGTAAACCTGAAGTTTACCAACAATAAAAATGGTTATCATATTGAGACTACAAATGATTGAAAGATTAAATATCTTAAAATTACTATGAGTAAGAAATATGGATATGAAAAGTTACCTGATTTGTACTACAAATATACACATGATGAAATTACATGCTATAGTAAACCAGAAGTTTATTGATGTGAAATTCATGACATAGTAAATTTGAAATTTACTAAAATAAATAACATATATCATGGTAAACCTGAAGTTTACTAGTACAGATTATTATCAGTTGACATGACCATTTTGATCATCCTGATATGATGTGTTAATTGAGTATCAAAATATATTGAAAAAATAGAAGATTCTTCAAGAAATCTTTTGCGTTGCTTGTTCTCATGATAAGTTAATTATACCAGCTAATGTTGAGACTGAATCTCCTACATTCTGAAAAGTATAAAAGGTGGATATGGGCCAATTCACCTGCCATGTGAAATCACACATAGATGCATCTTATAAATGACCACATTTGCGTTTATTGTCAACCTGCAGTTTGATATTCACAAAGATGCTTGCTCAATATTAGTTGAGTTAAAAGCATAATTTTCAAATTGTGTAATCAAGACAATTCATCTTGATAATGCTGGTTTATATCAAAGGTGGTTTGACATTGAATGTCTCCGCTAAATAGTTGAACCATAACTTATGAGAACAAAGCTTAGTGTGTTGGTCTATGATATGATATATTATATACAGCAACACTTGTATTCATTAGATTAAGAAATTATGATTAATTCCCCTTCTGCTCAATTGGTTCAGGGTTATGAACCAAATGTTTTTCATCTAATAACTTTTGATGTGCAGTATATGATTAATGAATCTTTCATGATGCACACAAATGAATTTTCCTAAGATGATCGGGGATGCATGTTAGTTCTACTAACATGAGGGGGAGAGAATAAGCAGCTAAGAAATATACTGTGAATTATCATTAGTGTGATCCTCATTCCAAATAATTCAAGTCAAATGCCCGAAGTATTTGCTGACCTAAAATTAATTTTATATTTCAGCTGTAAACGGACTGTTCCAAATATTCTTGAAAATTCTTGCTCCCATTGGACCATTTATATCTATATGCATCAGGATCCCGATTCATGGGTCTCTCGGTTCGAGAAATCAAAATAAGAGGCTCGAACCATTTCTTATGACTCTTTTTCAAATTCGATAAATATTGGTTGATCGTATATTTCATTATAGTTCTATGATTCAGAGTATCCTTTCCTATTTGATCCCTTTGAATTCCATATTCGAAGTTGCGATCAGATCTATTCATTAAAAAGAATCGATTCAATATATTTCTTATGTACCCATAGGTACTATATTGGATTTGAATCAGATTTCGAATCAATCTATATTGAGTGACTGCCTCCATTATGTTGTTGCTAGCAAATACCACTATTTTTGATTTTGGATCTTCCAAATCATTCCCGCAGCTCCTATTAAATTTATATCCCCGAAGAACAAAGTCTACAATATGCATGAAGCATTGTACATCAATCGGTTTCTATTGCAATAATCTTTGAAAAAGAAATGGAGCAAATGATCATAATAAGGAGGCAATGTGCTCTTGAAGAGCTTACGACATAACATTACATGAAACCTTTTGAGAAGTTTAGGTACTTAAGAAAACATTGAAACTGATGAGATCTAAATGAGTTATGTCCAATTGCAAATCGATATAAATGATATACCGTCGACGATATCTTTGATACAATATAGCGCGCAATATTGTAACAGATTGTGAGGATATGATTTTACATCTATTAAAGTATGCTGACGTAGAAATAATTATCAAATGAAATAATGAATCTTGATAAGCTAAGGCTTATTGGATCTATAGTCCAGACACTAGAAGATGTCACACATTTAAATATTAATGAATGTTATTACTTGACAGAATTTATAAGAAAATCCTGAAAGATTCAAAATGCCTCAAGCATTTACAAGTTTCTGTAAACGTCTTCATAATTCTTATATGAGAAAAATCAAATAAGATAACAACTTCAGAGTTTGTTGTACTTGCTATTTATGCTAATGACATAAACCTCATTGCAACTCCAGCAGAGCTTCAAAAGACAATTGGTTATATAAAGAAAGATTTGAGATGAAAGATCTGGGAAAGACAATTTTGTCTTGGTCTGCAAATTAAACATTTAGCAGACAATATCTTTATACATCAATCTGCATTTACTGAGAAGGTTTTGAAATGATTTTATATGGATGAAGCACATCCATTAAATACTTCGATGGTTGTTCGATCACTTGATGCGAATAAAAAAATTTGTTTTGACCTCAAGAAAAGAATGAGGAAATACTTGGTCCTGAAGTACCATATCTTAGTGTGATTGATGCACTAGTGTATCTTGCTAATACTACAAGGCATGACATTTGGTTAATTCGTTAGCAGTCCGGACTTGTTGGTTACGCTGATACTGAGTATTTATCTGACCCACACAAAGCTCGATCTCAAACTGGCTGCATGTTCATATGTGGAGGTACTGCCATATCTTGGAGATCTGCAAAGCAATCTCACGTAGCTACTTCATCAAATCATGCTGAGATAATAGATATTCATGAAACAAGCCGAGAATGTGTGTGGTTGAGGTCCATGAGGTCCATGATACATCTCATTAGAGAAAAATATGGTTTGAAATGTGACAAAGTACCCATAATTTTATATGAAAATAATGTTGTGTACATAGCAAAACTAAAGGGAGGATTCATAAAAGAAGATAGAACGAAGCACATCTCGCCAAAGCTTTTCTACACACATGAGCTCCAAAAGAATAGTGATATCAACGTGCAACAGATTCGTTCAAGTGATAATGTAGCTGATTTATTCACCAAATCTCTGTCAACTGCAACTTTCAAGAAGATGGTGCACAAGATCGGGATACAAAGATTCAAGGATTTTCTCAATAGGGGGAGTTAATACGCGTTGTCTCTTTATTTCTTATGAGGTTTTGTCCCACCGGGTTTTCCTTGTAAGGTTTTTAATAAGGCAGCCAAAATACGTATTATTAAATATGTACTCTTTTTCCTTCACTAAATTTTTTTCCCACTGGATTTTTTCTAATAAGGTTTTAACGAGGCACATTATCTATCAAATAGACATTCAAGGGGGAGTGTTATAAACGTATTTGTATTATAGTGAATGTCTATAAAGGTATTTGTATTGTGGTGGATACATGTGTTTATATTATAGTGAAATTCTATCTTTTGGAGAAAAGTTAGGAGAAATTATCCCTATAAATAGAGGAATTTTCCTTCATTGTATTTCATCCGATCAAGAGAAATAAGAATTTTTCTCCTTCTCTCTTTCTCTACAATATTCTTGTTCTTTCTTTATTATTTCATAACATTTTGTGTTTTATTAGTTTTTCGCATCCAATTATGAAGTACATGTTTAAGTAAAATAATATCACTATTATTAAAACAGAATTTTGAGTAAATTGTTCTATAAGAAAGAATAAAATATAAGTTTTTTAAAAAAATTGTCAATGTGAACCATAGGCGCGTAACACTCCTTCAAATTGAGGAAAATTGTTATGGAGGTGTCGCAATCTAATTTTGGCAGTGAAGAAGGGAGGCCGACAGTGAAGACAAGTGGTTGATAATGAAGAAATAATTCTTTTTTAAAATTTTGTTATATTTTATAATATACTTGTTATATCTTATATCTCTATATTTAATAATATAGGGTCTTAAGTAGGTGTGAGAGGTAAATTTTACTAGAACTTTAAACTTCTGAAGAGATCCCAACCATCCCACCACAACGTGAATGATACAGTTTCCAGAAAAGACCAAAAATTAGATTGCCAAATATCACAATTTTACTATTTGATTTTCAATAGGATACCAGAAGAAGGTTCATTCGAACTTCAACTATATATACACCATCAAAATTATTTTATATATATATATATATATATATATATATATATATAATAGAAATTTAACCCACTTGACTGTATGTTTATTTTCTTATATTTTGAATCCCTTCAGTGAAATTCCTGGTTCCTCCGCCACTGTCCATACAGATACTAATTCTCATGCTAGTTTGGAGAGAAATCAATATTCATTGCAGGTGTACACCTGAACATGAAGCAAGATCAGCTGAGAAGATGCATTTTTCAAATTAATGTGGATGTTCAAACTAAGGATGCTCATATAAGGGATTTCAGCAACATCTATTGCACAGTTGTTTCATCCAAATGGAGATAAAATCGTACAAACAAGTAGTTGCATGAGACATATGAAACTAATATTCTCTGGCATAAACCACAAACGAAAAGTTTTGCGATCACCAGAAACAACAGACATTTTGAACAACCTTACGAGTCATGGGAGCTTCGTTTCAGCCTCCAGTAGGAACTAGTACTTTCATCATCATCTAAACTTTTTAGATACCTACACTACATTATAAATTCATCATAGACTAGAAAGAACAGAAAAAGGGAGAAAGCATTACAATACAGAACACATTTAGACACCAAGTAATCCATTTTGCTTTCTCTCAATTGCATTTATCAGCTCATATTACTTTTTTTCAGTTCTTCATTTCTGTGTTCCTTAGCTTTAATAAAAGTAGTTGCTTCCAGCAAGTACTTTATTCTAAGCGACCAGTGAACTTTTAATAGTAGCAAAAACCTTTGTTCAGTTAACATCTCGCCAATGAGATTACTCAAAAAAGTACCACTGCAACAAAATCACACAAATTTGGAAGAAAAATGTCGGGTTAAAAATCCAGAAAGAATATGCATAGTGTACAGCACAGGTATCGCAAATGCTTATTGTAAGGCCATTAAAGTGATTCCATTAGAAATGAACATAAAAGGAGGCAAGTCAAAAATGATCCCAAATAATAAGTAGCTCCTACCAAAAGGGAACAAATGGGGTGTGGGAATTTCAAATTTGTCCAACTGTGTTTAAAAGGATTGTCCTTATTTTTTCTCAATCTAAATTCACATTTTCCTCACTGGATAGTTCTGAAGTGAACGACTAAGGGCTTTCTGATGCCCTTGACACTGTTTAAGTCAAGATGGAATATCTTTAACACTTCCTTGAGAAATTTATGATATTGGTAACTCTAGTGGTATTAATGGCAGCAATAGTGAAAAATTAGCATGAGTAGAAAGTGTGAAGAAGAGGACTAGTTGGCAGAGGTATCGACAATATTTTGAAAGATGCAAGCCAGAAAAATCAAAGGTAAGACAAACAACCAGCCATAACCATCCATTCTGAAGAAAGTGAACAGACAAAAGCTGGTTGCTTTCAAAACATTAGCTCGTGAGTCATGATAATCACACCCATATTAGATATCTTCGGGGGAATTAGAAGTATAAACAGTTTTACATACTCTTACATACACCGAATCTCCTCCTCCCAGGCAGAGTAAATCCAGGTTGACCACAACCCTGCATGATAACTTAAAATCAGAAAGTTAGACATGAGCACAAAGTCAAATGCAATTTAAATTATTCCCAGTACCTGTATCAACCTCATCAAGGATTAATTGGATTAAAATTTCAAATTCCCTATTAAATTTAATTTGAACAAAGGCACTGGTGGTGCACTCGTCGCATCTATAGCATGAGGAACAGTCATGTAGAAATGAAATAAGCAGGAAACATCAGTTTTTTTTCTGAAAAAAAAGCCTCTACTTTGCTAACACTCCAGAAGGAGCTAAGTTTAACAAACTAGAACCCAAAAAAGCTGAGATTTCCGAATCTTAAGACCTACCCTTCTTTTCTCTTTTTCTTCCCCCACCCACTTTTGGCAGTTCATTTCCTGACACAAAATAATTACAGCGGACTAATCATTATACAACAAATCAAAGACATCACGACATGCTGGTATCCATATTGTACATGTTAGAAGCTTTAATCATGTTGGATTTAGCTGCATCAAGCAATGGATCTGCCTGGATTGCTTTGTCGAAATAGTCCTTTGCTTCCTCCCACTTCCCTTCAGCAACAAATACAAGACCTAAATTGTTTAAAGCAGGTGCATACCCAGGTTGGAGTTCAAGTGATTTATTGAACATTGCCTTTGCACATTCATACTGTTTTAGCTGCCGATAGAGATTTCCAAGGTTTGAAAATATTGTGTGCGCTTGTTTTGATGTAGCTAGCGACAAGGCCTGTTTATACACCTCTTCAGCTTGAGAAGACTCCTCGGACAGTTGCAGTGAAATACCTGTAGTGCATCTTTTCAGCAGACATGAAGGCTATCTTCACGATAATTAAATATGAACAAAAGAAAAACGGGGGTGGGGGGTGGGGGTGGGTGGGTGGGTTGTACATGACATTGCATAAGAGAGATGCATTTACCAAGATTTGACCAGGTGTAGGTGCAGTCCTTACAACGTGCAACTGCAGCCTTGAGGTACATTTGAGATGTCTTAAATTGTTGGGTACAAAGACTATGAAGGCCAAGCTGATGCCATTGAACAGCATTAGCAGGATCTTCGGCTATTGCCTGTTATTTGGAAAATCAGAATGTAAAATCCAAGCTTTCAGTCCAAACTTCATTTCGCAAGAGTGTCGCAGAACATAGCAACTTACAAGGAGTAAGCAGCTTTAATGCAGTAAAATCATGCAAGAAAGAGTTAACAACTAATTTCCTTACATAGCAAAGATTAAATTCAAGCAATTCAAACTCATAAGCAACTTGATCAGCAACCACTTGCACCATAGAGAAAATACATATAGATCACCTTATCACATGTTCAACTAATAAATAAGAAATCCCCTCCCAGAAATCACAAGTTAACAAACTTAGCAACAAGTATCAGGTAAAAATATAAAAATTCTAAAGCCTACCTGCTTTAGACTGTAGATAGCATGCTCCTTGACTTCCACCAATTCATTATGCTCAACTTCAAATCCTGCCACAATTTCATGTTGGACCCTGTGGACCATGGCGAGACCAGCCCATGCTATTGGAGGCTCTATCGAAGTAGAATCTCCTTCTCTTAGTATTGAGGCCATCTCATTACCAGCCCATGAGAGCTGCTCATTGGGATTCTGGGACCTCTCTGCATCCCTGATGCGGTGAACTCCAACCGCATATCTTGTTGCTAAACAATTAGGTTCAATTTTTCCTGCCTACTCATTAAAGCAAAAGAATAAATTACATATACAAGGTCAACATTAATGCATCTATTCAAGAAGCCTAGGAATCAGTATCTTGTAACAATAAATAAA